>OZ018390.1:40448238-40629699 GCA_963969525.1 Ontholestes murinus
CTACAGGCTTTCATATTATTAATAGGTATATATATATATATATATATATATATATATATATATATATATATATATATATATATATATTTATATATATATATATATATATATATATATAAATATATATATATATATATATATATATATATATATATATAAATAAATATATATATATATATATGGTATATATATAATATATCTAAATAAATTTAGATATTTTTCTTAACTAATTTTTAGAAACTAAAATATATTAATTAAAGCATATAATTCAATTAGGACAGTAAAATGGACTTAAAATGTAAATTTATAGTAGGCTTTGGTAAATGTATGAAAATTGTCAGTATAGGCAACTTCATTTTTTAAACTTGCAAAACTAAGTAATAACGTTATCTAAAAAAACGCTACCTCAATCTCCTAAGCAACATGTCAGAAGTGCTCTAATTCTCTCTCCGTCCAAAAATTTAGATTAATTACTTTTTTTATCTTCTGTTAATTCACATATGCATTTTGTTTTATAAAATTATTAGTTATAATTGTAATATAAAATTTTCTCAATTGATTGTATATATTGCAAGTTAGCGGATTTTAGAGAATTATGTATAAGTCGAATGACGTGCTTCTTTCTACATCTGAGAAGTATTTTTAATTAAATTGTAATTAGTTGGCGAAGCGGTTAAAAGGTGGACGGTAAACGAAAAAGAGTTATCATTGAAAAAAGTTATTCTCTTTGAAAAGAATAACTCAACGTTCACGGTAATTGCATTGAAATTAACTGTAAAATATTTAATTCCACTCCAGTCTAATTATTTTTTAGAATACAAAAACAAAATAATTTTTTTTATTTTAAACGCGAAGATATAATTTAACATGACAGAATATCATAATACAAAGAGTACGAAAAACTCGTCATTAATTGGAAAATATATTTTCTCTTCCTTTTCAAGATTTCTAGTCTATTTAGTTAATTGTTTAGTTATTGATTAAAAATAATCATGCAAAATAATAATAATTGCAAAACTACATCGAACGAAAATGAATAAAATATAATTCAGTAAAATACTCTTGTTGAATCCGATAAAAATTACAGTAACTCCGACAAATAAAATACCAATAAAATCAAACAGAGAGACGTTTGAAACTTGTATTTGTAATATTATCGCCTCTATAGAGTCTGCATAAAACCACTATATTGGAGACGTTGAGAATACTACTTTTAACCAAAACCATTTAAAGATAGAAGATATCAAAGATTGAAGTTGTGACAGAAACGCCGCTGTTTCTGAAGATGAGATTGGAGGTCGTCTTATAGTTCATAACTTCCCTTAAAGTTATATAGGGTTTGATATAAGTCTTTTCAAGTTTTCTTTTATAATCTCGGGTTTAGATTCCTTACCTCCAACAGAAAAGATCTTTAGAAAACAAAATGTATGTATTGAGAATATAAAGAGAAAACAAATGAATTTTATGAAAAATATTTTTATTGCTTTTCAAAATTATCGACTTTAAGAATTAACACTTTTGCATGCGATTGAATCACCCTTCAAAGCACTTTGCTCAGGCAGATGGTAGCTCTAAAACATGCGTCTTGAAGGCCTCAACCGCTTCTTCGGACGATGAAAATCGTTTTCAACGTTGTCGTTTATCTTTAATCACTCTGAACAAGAAAAGTCATTGGGTGCCGAGTTAGGATTGTAGTGCAGATGATCCATCAATTCGATCTTTTTATTGTCCAAATACTCGTTTATTGTGTGTAATGTGTTTGACTCGCATTCTCGTGAAAATGCTTTGTCGTTTTAGGTTGGTTTCTCTCAATTTATTAAAATTTCAGACAAACAAATGGTCGTATACCATTTTCGCGAGCTACAGTTGCCAAATGCCACTATTTGCTTCTTAACGCTTCGAGATCGAACAACTTTTGTTGGCTTTTGAAACACCTAATCTGCTGATTGGTCTTTTCGTCCTTTCTTTTTGGCTCATACGCATAAATCTACGACTCGTTACCTGTGGCAATGCTGTATACGACTTTGGATACACCACAGTTGTAATTTGAAATCAATTTACGGCACCAATCGACACGAGCATTTTTTTGAGAATCTGTTAACAAATGTGGAATCCAATATATAAATTTTCTAATAATTAGAAAAAACACGAAAATATTTTCGTAAAATCTACAACAAATGAGTCTTATTAAGACTACACCAAAAAATCTCTTTTAAAACAACTACTTCTCTAGCTAATACTTCGACAGACATTGAATGATACTAAAGTAATTTGCGTGTTTTTTTTATCCTCACGAGGTGGTGTCGCTTAGCGTCCCTGCACTGCGGTCTCCGTGGTCTTGATGTGCGCCTCTGGCTGTTTTACTCCTTTTGAACTCCTGTATCTTCTAAGAAGTCCAGGAGTTTCTTTCTGCGGGCACCCGCCAGCGATTAACGCTTCTGCTGTTTTTCCATATAGGGTAGTTGTCACAGTCCGACTTCTGAGCATCTTGTTTACCCATTGTCGGAATTGCGGGTTAATTCCTCTTTTCTCCATTTCTGTTGCTATGGAGTTGAAGGTTGTGTTATCAAACGCCCCTTCAATATTCAGAAAGGCCCCTAACGCAACTAGCTGGTGGATTGCTAGCTCGCATGACTTTCCCCGGTTGGTAGGCGTATTGTTGAAGGTGTAGTGGTGACTCCTTCCCGTATGTGCCTGTCTACTAGTTTTTCTAGTAGTTTTAAAATAAATGATGACAAGCTTATCGGTCTGTAAGATTTAGCCTGGCTTAGGTATGAATACCACCTTTACAATCCGCCAGCTGTTTGGGATGTATGAAAGGGCAAGGCTTGCTCTGAGGATGTCACATAGTGGTTTCCTCAGCGTTGCTATCCCCTTTTGTAGCATGACAGGATATATCCTGTCAGGACCTGGCGATTTGAATGGTTTCAACGTGTTAATTCCCCACTCAACGTCACCTGGTCTGATTATCATTTTCGCTGTTTCCCAGTTCCGTTTTGGAGCCCCTGCGTTTGGCTCGCTTAGGTCCTCGGAAACAGGATTGTCAAGTATTGCAGAACCCGGGAAGTGCGTCTGCAGTAATACCTGCAGGGTCTCTTCTACCGAGTATGTGTACTTTCCATTTTTGGTCTGCAGTGAGCCGATGTTCCCAGCATGATCCTTGTTGAGCGTCTTGAGTAGACGGGAGCTTGTGGGTTCACTTTCTATGTCCCCACAGAATTTTTGCCAAGATTCCCTTTTGTCTTTTTTAATGGCATTGTTATTAGCCGTGAGGGCCGTTTTGTACTGCGCCCATTCACCGTTTCTCTTGGCTGTATTAAACAGTCTTCTGGTACGTGCCTTAGCCCTATCAAGATCCTTGTTCCTACAGGTGACCCTGGTTGAGGTAGGTTTGGTAGTTCTTGGGCAGCTTGCTTCAAACGCAGTATTGATAGAGTATGTGATGTTTTGCACCATGAGCTCTAACACATGTGTTGTTCTCGCTAGTGTTGGACAGTCCCCGATTCGGCTGGCTGGTACCTCTTTGTATAGGTCCCAGTCAGTTCTCTTCGGGTTTCTGTTTTGTATTTCCGATGCTTCTTCTGATTCGATATCGAATCGTATATATCGATGATCTGAGAGTGATGGTGATGGATAAATGCCAGTGTTTTACCATTTCACTTGCCTTGCGAGAGGCTCTGGTAATTTGGAACAAGATATGAATTTAGGTTGATGTAATTAAAAAATAAATTAGCAAAAGCAATTAAATAATTCAATACTCAATTTTATAACCATCTGTAGACACGTGTTTCGATATTTCAATCTCTTCAGTAAAGCTTTATTATAAAATTTATTTCAAACATAAATAAAAACGTTTACTAAAATAAATATAATGAAATAAATATAAATAACTTACTCAGGTATGTACGGCAACTGACACAATAATAAAATATAATCGACTGAAGGTCTTATTTATACCTGAAATGGATTACTGAATTCTACGGAAATAATTACGTTTGGGATTAAGGTAAATACCCACTTAGAGCATAATTTAATAATATTTATATATTTTTATTAAATAAATTTTCGAAGAACAACCACGTTTGTATTCAGTGTACCAACGATGTACAGTGGCCGTGGATGGCCTTTCATCACCAAAGGTTGAATTCAGTTGATTGATGCACTGTTCTTGAGTTGGACGACGCCGAAAGTCATAATAAATTGCATATAATGTCAAAAATGTCAAACTTTACGATGGCAATGTCAGATTTCACCTGGCAATACCAGTGTTGATAGTTCTCAATACACAAAAAACAACCGTATCGGTTATCGTAGAAGCTGCATAAGCATTAAAAAAAACATTCTAGCACTATTCCTATCATTAGTATTCCCTCCTCCTTGCTTCAAAATATCTAATAATAATACTTTTTCTATCTTAAATATATTTATTATTAGTTTCTTCCTAGTTGCAACATTTAGTTTATCTTCAGGTTTATCACATTGCCAATTCTGAACTTCTAGCCTATTGCCAATATTTAAAATACATTCCATTTTCCTGATTTGGGCATACAAGGTGGATAAGCCCGAAGAAAATGTTTCTGGGTCACTTTTTCGCTGTCTAATAACATTTAAATTGTTCATATCTTTCGGCGTAGCTTGGCAAATATAACATTTTTGAATAGCCCTGTTAAATGCTAAACTGCTACATGCTTTACCATCAATCATTGTTTCTACGAATGTGTGTGCCACGTCTAGCCTTTGGCCGTTAAATTCCATCAAGGTTGGTAGAATATTTTGGTTTTCTATTCTCTCATTTTTGAAAAATGACTTCTTCAGTCTCATTGGCAAAGCTAAATTTTATGGGCCTGCAATGCGAGGTAGAAGACGGTTGCGTGTTCTGCTATAATATATTCCTTTATTTCCTTTCATCAAAATTATATAATTGCAACGGTACAAATAAAGTGGTTACGATATATTAGTCTTTGAATCATTTATGTCTCCCTTCTGCTTATACCTGCTTTGTCCACCACTTCCCAATTTGAAAATAAATGTTATAAAAATGAAATAAAGTTTTTCAGTGATTTTACCTCTTTATCAAATATACTTGCTAACAATTCGTCCTGCACGATACAGACTCGTTTAATAGTTAAATAATTGCAACTTAATTTCTGCCAATGAATTAGTAATCAAACAATCACTGTTAACAGAATAGCACATTTTTTTAATTGCTTATTTATATCTAATGCCGTTTTTTCTAATAATTTCATATTTTCTATATGTTCATTTTGTTGTACTTATCAATGACAATGTTTCTTCTGCTGTATACTGAGGCATTTGTTGGCCTGAGGTTTCAAATGCTTTCTTTACTTTAATTGCTCTTTTGCCAGATTGCCTCAACTTAACACTTGTAGCAAGAACTAACTCGCGTAATGAGTGTTGTGTGAGTGTTTTAACTTTATTTGTTTTTGACTTCAAGCCACTTGAACTAAAGTCTTTTGGTCGCCCACTATTTTTGCACTTTTGATCCCACTTGTACTGGGTGCATCCAAATTAATTATTGTAACGGTAGTATTTAACAAATCATTGAACTTCTTTAAAAACGCATTTTTATTGCGATGACACGTCTTCTATCTTTGATTGAATCCGATCGTGAACGAATGATCAGTTCGGTTAAATTCGTCTAACATTATTTGAGAAGATGATGTATGTTAAATTTAATTTTAAGGTAATTTTCAAGTCTATTCTCAAGTGTAGAAGAAGTTTATTGTGGGTTTTAACACTAACGACGGCCGTTGCGAAAATAAGATTCTAATAAAAACCTTTTCTGTTCTTGAGTAAACATATTCGAATTACTTATTAAAGTTAACAACACTTTACATGCACATTTAAGTTATGTTTGACAATTAAAATGTCAGTTCATTTATTTAGCACATAAAAGAATTGACTTTCGTTTTTGATTCCAACGCCACCCGGGACTGCAATAATTGTTGGACACCCGTTATATTTTTGTACTCCTATAATGAAAAAAACATAATTATAGGTTACTTTTTGATTATGAAATGTAGTACATTGTATATTATATATTCATTGTCATGCAATCATTTTGTATGGTAAACATTTTGGCATGGTGCCCTTTACGACATAGAAAATTAACAAACAAAAATAAAAACATTTCGTAAATTTAAAACAATGTATCTTATTAAGACTACAAAACTATACAATTATTGAAACATCTACTTCTCTGGTCAGTACCTCGACAGATATTGAATTATGCAATATTTAAATTATAAATGTAATAATGTTTAATACTTATATTAATTAATTAATCTATCAGTTGTAGTAGAAATGAAAATATCTCCAGAAGATTCCAAATAATTGACAGACTAATATAGGTCAGAAATATTAAGGGTATATACAAATATTTCCCGTGATAAACGAGAACAATATTCGGTTACTACAATACAATTTATTCTAAATAATCAATTTATCATATAATAACATTACCGTTTAATTATTTAATAATACATATAAACAATATACTTTATTTCTCTTATTATCAACCTTGGCTATTGTGAAATAAAATAAATAAATATATATATATATATATATATATATATATATATATATATATATATATATGTTAGAGGCTTCTACTTTGTTTTACATTTTTGTAAATTAAATAAAACACGATAACTTAACAAAAATAACAAAGTTATCATGTTTTATTCAATTTTATTCAAATAAAATAAAATTTAGAACTTTAAAGTTTTAGTACGTCTTAAATTTCAACGATCGAATCGTGAGTATTCCGAATGAACAGATTGTTCGTTAATCACGATTACGAGTAACGTATTTTTTACTCGATTCTCATTATATTTATTTGCGAACCAACATCCACCCACTGTCAGTCGGGAAAAATGAAAGGATGAATTTTCCGAGATCTCCCCGTTTCAATCCAACGAAATTAACGGATGAGTGTATGGGGCCGCTTTTGTAATCCTGTTAGAAGTGGTCTGCTTCGACTGGTGTTTGTAATTACTGACAGCTAGAAAATTGCGTTTAAAACTGATTAGGATCGGCTTATCGCGCGTAAATATGTTCGGAGACTTTCGGGATTTGTCCATAAATATCCCTGAATGCGACAGACACTCACGGATATAAATTCATTATTTATGGCTGGTGCAATAATTCCCTGAAGCGTATATATTTTTTATATTCACATTAAATCTTTCCAGCTTAGTTCGAAAAGTAATTCAATAAGGATTAAAAATATGTTTTTTATATAAACAAATTTTAAATATTGTACACTGCACAATTTTATTTTAGTTACAACACGATTGTTTACTTATTAACTTCGATTGGTACTTAACAGTAGTAGTAGTAGTAGTAGTAGTGTTAGGCTATCGACCACGTGGTCCTTCCGCCATGTGTCATTTGTGTATTTGTGTGTGTGTAAATGAGCTTGTTACTTTAAAGGATCGCCCCCGTCACTCTAAAGCACCATTAATTGTATCCCAATGGTGAATGGTACCGGTCACCCATCCGACTACTGACCCGAATCAACGTTGCTGCACGTCAGTTCGGGGCCGTAACGGATGCGCCACCACCGGCGTGTCTTTATTTGTCTTTATTTTTAGATAAATGTAACATTTTAATTTCTCATGGAGATGATTCGGTGATGGAAACTAGATTGTCATTGTTGCATATAAATTCTTTTGATGGTATTTCTATGAATTTTTTTGGGTTGTCTTGTTAATAGTAATATGTTGATTTTGGAAATTTTTCATAAAAGTTAAGTGTTTTCAAAATATTACCATTCATGAATATTCGGCGCGTAATAAGATACATATTATTATTTGTTACCTACAGTTATACATTTCCTAATAGAAGTACGTCAATTTTGTCGTCTAATATTGAATTGCTTTTTTGTAATAAAATTATTTCCTTGAAAATGTACCTAAAAATCTGACAATTTTGAACGCCATCTTATGTTTAATTATTTAAAAACTTCAAATATGATGAAGACACTATAACTGACAATACTTAGTAAATATTTCATCCTGACAAAAAAATGATTTTTCCTTGTAATATTTGAAATTCATTAATTATATTTGTTACGTCTAATGAAATATTAGGGTTATATTTTCATGTATTATTGATAATAGTTTATAAATACAACATCTTTATTCCAGTAACAAATATTTACAATAATACATGTATACAGTTTGATTGGTGTTAGTCCGTTACTGTCTGGGCTATCGACCGAAAGTCTTTCTGCCCTGTCTTAAATGAATAAAAAATATGTAAAGAAATTGAAGCTAGTTGAATTTAACTGTCCGGATTATTATATATTTTTATTAATAATAATCTTATTATGTTTCTTTTTTCTTTCATAATTTGTTAGGTCTAATTTAAAATGTAGTTATTCTTGGCCTTTGTTATTCCGTTGTTCCAAAATTATCCTTTTCTTAGTTGTTAATTGGTTTGAAATAGTTTCGTAAACCTTATTATTATTTTAATTATTAACATCATCGCTGTTAATTCTAATTGTGTTCTAAACGAAGAAGTCTGAGATATTCAATAAATGTTGAATAAACTCGATTTAAAGGGGAATATGTTTCATGGTGATACAATTTAAATTCATTTTACGACATGAACTTGAAAGATATGTTTAAGTTTAATATTTATCAAGCAATTTCGTTTTTTTCCATTGACAGAACTTATTCGTTTAAGTATATTATTAGGATATATTACTGTTTTCCACTTTTTGACAATTATCGCAGTTGTATATTAAAGTTGTAAATAACTCAAATTTTCAAAATGTGTGTTTATTTTCACTACAATTGTTTCGCAAATTTTATATCCTAATAATATACTTAAACGAATAACCAAATTATCGCAGTTATTATATAATACACCTATTTAATTGGTAAAAGTGGTACATATATACCTCATTAAGATTATTACATTGTATAATCGTAGAAAAACAAATAAAGTGTTTAATTTTATGTTGACTAATCTTTAAAAAAAATAATTTGGTGATTTTAGCTATCTTTAAATCATTTTCTATTGGAGGTGGAATTAGGAGTTAGATTTGGGGTCTATTATTTGATTCTTTAAGAATAATTAACTAAACAGACCACGTTTTCGGTGCAAATTTTGAATTGTCTTCTAAATAAGTATGGTCTAAAATATTTGCAGATCTATGCAGTAACAAGGAGTTATTTTTCTCTGTTGCCTAAATTTAGTAAAGCATCAGTGAAGGGTTTATCATTTATAGCGTTGCTTTGATATAAGAAAATTGGGTACTTGCTTGCATCGGTTGTACGCGTGAAAGGTTTGTCAAATGGGCATGCAATACTCGAAAGAGCTTATTCATTCGAAAGTATATTCTACTTTATTGTTTGGTATTAAGCATTTTGTCATTGGTGATTATGATGGCGTTGATGTTTGGTTTTATAGGGCGCTTCGACAACTAAGGTCATTCGCGCCGCATAAAAATAAATAAAACCCTTAAATAAATAGATTAATAAAAAAGACTATATCCCAGATCGATGTACAGAATAAAATCAGATTAAAAACGACTAGACTGCGTCTTTAATATCACAGATGAGACGCGTAATTGACATTGGTTTCGTCGTAACCTTTCATAGAGTGTTTATGAATAATCTATAACATCTGATTAGTCTAAAAAGTGGCATTGTTTTTAGTGCAATCCTTATAAGACTAGACTATGGGAATGCCGAATTTTTAATTATATCTTGAGCTAGTTTTAAAATTTGAGTATCTACTTCTGAATTATATATGTGCGAATATCTGTAACTTTTTGTATAGAATGGTGTTTTTTCATTTTCCTTAATTTCGTGTTAATTTTCGTTAACTAAAAATTATCCTTATATGCTGCCACGTAGACGATATAGCGTTCGAAGTGATGCTACTTCATTATTACTGTTGTAGTAAAAGCGTTCAGAAAGGCTGATCAATTTGATTTAATAATAATAATAATAATAATATACTTTGTTGCCCAACAGGATAATCCCGATTACAAAGCAATAATACTGCAACATAAATAGATTAATATTAAATATAGGTACATAAGTGAAAAAAATGAAGAAACAATACTAAACTAAACTACAATATTTTAAAAAAAATGTCCTCAAAGCATCTTTTTGCCCAGAGACATAACACTGTGACCGGTGATGTCTGAAGAACGTTGGTACGTGTAGTTAGCAGCCTGAATGCGAAAGTAAATCTTGTATGTAGGACTGGCACATTAAATGGTATCCTAGCTAGAATCTGCGGACAGGCAATCATTACACGTAGAATTTTTCAGAGGAACGTTGAACAGCGTTTGTCTCTTCTAACAGCCAATGAGGTCATATTGTGCCTACCGAGGAGATCATCCTGAGCTAGTCCGATATGAGGATAAATACTATCTTGCTTGAATGACAGAAACTTCAGGAATCTACGATGAATGCGATCCAGTAGAAGGGATCGAGATGCATAAATTGGATACCAGATTAGCAAACAGTATTCCAATTAACTAAATACAAAGGCGTAATATAGGGATTAAATTATTTCTATGTTATGAAAATTTAAAAATTGACACTGAATATGAAACCTAAAGATTTAGATGCGGCAGGACAGACAGATTATGTCCACATAATCCCCGAATGTAAGTTTTTAATCAAAAACAACACCAAGATCCTTAAAGTAAAACAAGATAATTGGCGGCCAGATATGTAGTAATTATAGTCAGATGTTTTTTAGATGCTATTATGGTGCGCAACTTGACATTTAGCTGTATTTAGTTTAAAATTAACACATGAGCACTAGTTAGCGATGATGTTTAAGTTTGATTGCAGACTATGAATGTCACTCTGTGATTCAATTTTAGTATAGATTTTAAGGTCGCCAGCATATGCTAACATGACATGTTAATAGATTGAGCAGGTCGTTAATAAAAATATTGAATAATACAGATCCGAAGCAGGAACCCTGGGGAAGACCAGACTGGGGAGGTAATTACGTAGGATTTATATCCGTTATATGAAACATAATATGCTCGGTTACTTACTAAGTTTGGATGAGTTTAGTTTAGTTTAGTTTAGAATTAACAGCATGTGGTCAATTGAATCGAACGCACGTGAGAAATATAAACAACATCAGCTTGGCCACGTGTGTCGACAATTTCAGCTAGGAATTGTGATATAGTGGCGAGGTTAGTCACTGTTGAACGACCAGGTATAAAACCATCTTGATATGGAGAGATTTAAGGACAGACACTATTAAAGATACAACTGTGTATGGGGATATACCGTAGATTAAGTAAGACACGTAGTTGTTTGGTTATTAACATAGTTCTTAAGAAACGCTTCAGCAAGGCCATTAACTATATCACCAGATTTAGTAAATTCTTGGATGTCATTATGTAGTCTGCCTGGTATTCTTATTGACCCACGTTTACTGGAAATGAATTTCCAAAGATGAGAAGGATTCCGTTTAAGATCAGTTTCAGTGCTATGTACAAAATCAGAAATCAGGTTGCGAAGTTTTTAAATTTTGCCAAAAAGTAGTATTGTGCGTTTTCAACCACTTATTTCTAAGTGAGGATTTGATCCTTATATTTGCTTTGATCTCTGGCGTAAACCACGGCGGAAATTTTGACTTGGGTGATCGACTGTTTGGGACATGTTTATTAAGAGCAGTAAAAAATATGTCATAGAATTTAGTGACCATCTCATTAATATCGTTACTCAGCGGATTCATCGGTAGCACCCAAAACGAACGGAGCGCATAAAAGCCTATGACAAAAACTCTTGGATTAACTGTTTACCTAAAAACCACACGTCTTGTTGCTGTAGCAAAAGCATCTCGAACTTGCCGCACAGTGCCGTGACGATTACGTATCGCAAGCAGTCTACCGTTCTTGACTACCCTGTATAATCCTAGGCCTACCAGAATGTCTCTGTCGCTAATAGTCATTCAACCACTGCTGTGTGGAACATGTTTATTAAGAGCAGTAAAAAATATGTCATAGAATTTAATGACCATCTTATTAAAATCGTTACTCAGCTCAAGAGAATACCAAGCAGTATTAAAAAATTCATGAAATTAAATCAGTCTTTTGAAAATTATACCTTCCGTCATCATTTGTGGGGAATGAAATGGGAACAGGTTTCAGATTAAAAGCGAAGGTAATATCAAGGGTTTGGTAAAAGTTGTTCTCTCATTCTAAAGGCAAGTCAGAGTGAGAAATAGCTATGTCGACGTCATAGTTGGATAAAACCAGATCTGGAATACTATTGTAACTATTAAGAATAGTATTGTGCTGTTGAATGTTAAGTATTCCTGACAAATACTTAAAACATGACGCTTTACAACTTAGAGGCAAACTTGACGGTAAATTAAAATCACCAACGAGGATAAACTTATGATTTAATATAAAAGTTTCTAATAAATATGTACAAATATCCAGGTCATTAAGTGATATGTCTGGTGGGATATAAACAACTACTAAAATAACTATAAATGATTGTAAATACCATTTTTATATATCACACACTTTTAATCTTTATTTGTGACTATAGTTTCGACAGATCTTCTGTCAATTTCAAACTATACTTGTTTGTACAAACAACTTTACAAACAATTTAGATGACGATGAACTATACGGGAGTCGAAATTACAATGCAAAGTATAAAATCGACCAATGGGACAACATTAGATAGAGCAGTAGTATCAATTAATGTAAAAGAAATGGTTTTACATATAGCAAACACGACTCCGCCTCCTTTTGAGGGATTAACAGTTAAACATTTTCTATCAGAACTAATAACCTTGTAATTAGTAAGGAATAATTCATTTTTTTAAATACTGATTTAACCATGTCAAAATCCAGGAGACAGCAATTATTATCATCTGCTTGATGAAGCCACTGTGCTGCGAAACAATTGGCGCAGTGCATCGACATTAAATTGTGTAAATTCTCAAAACCCAAGTGTTTTATTTATCACCTATAAAATGGAATTTCACCAAGTAAAAGCCTCATCAATCCAATAATATTTGCTTGTTTCAGAGTTTAAACCGCGGTTTTTGCGGCGTGATCTTTAAGTTTATCAATATCAGTTTTTAACTCAATAATTAGTGCCACAAGTTTCGGAATTTGATGAACCCCTGGTTCGCATTCGATACAGATGTATTCAATGCATCGTCTAGAACTTTGAACGTAATTTAAGGCACTTTAGTTCGGTGGAGTTGTTTCGAAACATTGAACGTGGATATTTCTATTGCAACCATCGCAAGTAATAAATGAATGAATAAAATCTGATGACCCATTAATTAGTTTGTTACATTTTGTACATAGCATAATTGAAAATATTAGAAGTACTATTAAGATGCTTGTAAGAAAAGAAAAAACAGGGATAAGTTTCACACCGACTGGGGCCGCCAAAAGGGCCACGGATAGGAATGTAGTTGTTACAATACGAATAGGGCACGAGTAACATATAACGTAGAGAACAAATATTCTGCCAAGTCCCGAATAATAAAATGTAAACAAAAGGTAAAAACAACAACAAAAACTTATGGTAGTGCGAGATAATAGTTTGATTCGTCTATAAATTGTTGTTAATTTATAAAATCAGGTTTTATTTGTTAAGAGTAATTTTGAGTCAAAATCGATCTGAATTGACTATCAAAATATGTTGTAGGTTGAGTATAATATAAATTTTGAGTATTAAAACTTTTCGGTCTTGGGAATTGCATTTAAGATTGATAATTTTGATTTTGACTTATATAATTATTTGGTCTGCCATATTTATGTCATAGTTGAAAAATTTGGTTTTAATTTATTTAAGAAATGCATTGTGTTTCACTTAGACTTATTAAAATGTGGTAATATATTTATATTGTTCCAAATCGGATTTAAATTAATGATTTTTTCCGCTAAATAAATGGCTTGTTCTAAAGAGTTCGGATATTTAATATAATCACCAGTTGCATTTGGTATGAGAGATCGTTAAATGTATAATTGACTTTATTTTGACCACAATAGAATTATTATTTGTAGAATGCTTTTTCAGAGTCTTCTAATCGGCATGTGTAACACATGCCGCATGTGTAGCCTCTAGGTTAGCCCTAATATCGCCCTTGTCAAATTATATATAAGCATTCAGACATGAGTAAAAGTGTAATTTCAGTGGCAGCAGAATTTCCCATGATGTCTCTTTGGAAATAAATGCTTTCTTAAATAGTACTATTAATTGAATATAATCGATACTTGTTCTGCTACTCTCTTGATGGAACCAAATTTTTAAATTGGGAGAGGTAAAACTCTAGTTATGTTCCATTTCTTTATTTTATTTCGATAAGGACCGAAACACGGGTCAGTTATCTGAAAATAAAGAAATGGAACATAACAATAGTTTTGCTTCTCCCGATTTTACTTATTAATTTACATTATTTCTATATTTGTAACATGCTTTTCATCAAAAATTGTACTTCTCATCATGACTAGAACATGTCGGTCTGTATGTTTGTAACATTAGGGAAATTGTATATTGAGTTGGAAACAAAAAAAGGAAACAATGTAAAACATTTATTAGAAAAATAGGGTCTTCCTGCTGTAAATTATATATTCCGTATCTTGAACATAAACAAATACCGAAGGGTTTAATATTTCTATTTATAACCGTACGGTCCGCACATTAATCCCTCAGGAGGCGAAGGCGGGCATTCGTGAAGGGTTTATTTACATCCTGATGACTTTGATGCAGCCCTTCATTATGTTCGTTCCGGTGAGCAGGTGAGAAGAGGCCTTCCCTCGCACGGGACGTCCCGACGTAGAGTTAAGTTGGCGCGTGCGTCTAGGTGCCGCGCGGCGTCTATACAGACCAAAACATCGACGCCGGGCAGGAAATACGCGTCGCGACTTCCACGCGCAACACATCACGTTCCGTTTCGCGAAACTTTCCCGGTTCGTATGAACTGTTTATGTCCAAAATGTACTGAGTAAGTAATTAATTATTATTGTGGTGAAATTGGGTTAAATGTTGATTGTTTTTATTTTATTAACCAACCGTTACGTTCTGAAGAAATTACCATGAAATCCTGTGCTACTGTTTTTACACTATACTAACGCTTACATGTGTTTTTGAAACATAAATGTTTATATTTTATATATTTAAGCGTTATTCTGTAATGCCAGCTGTAGTACACGCACTAATGTAAATTACCAACATGTTGACAGAGAAAATAATATTCTAATATTCACTTCCGTGGGAATCTCTTTCGTTATTCATGTACTAAATGATTTTAACAAAGAAAAAATGTTTACTATAATTACCGAACAACAATAAGTATTTCCTAGGATATATTTAGAAAAATTATTATACATCTTGAAAAATTAAACAAAAATGTTTACTTTGTAAACGTTTTTATTTAACATACTATTTTATTTATTAATTTTTATCATTTATCTTAAATATCTTCAATACTAAAACAACAAAGTTGCATTCATAAACTAGAAATTACACTTTAGTTTGAAGCTGTGGCAAAAATATATACTGTATATTCTACATAATGAAAATTATAATTTAAGAAGAAAGAGTATTTGTAATAAAAAAAATAGTTATATGAGCAAGTTATTGTGACATTGTTGATGAACTTTAATAGATAGTTAATCCAATAAGTTTAGCCAAGTTATAGACTTAATATTTACTAGTATAAGGTTATAGGGGAATATGTAAATAATAAAATGTTAAGTTTATAATTTATACCATCCAACTAAAGTGCTAAATTAACTACATTATATAAAAAGGTAAATAGTGTTAATAATATTAATCTGATAATTTTAGTAAACAAATAAAAATAATAAATAAGTCAATAGCCTAGGAGAAACGAGGAACTATAGTCTTATATTAGCACTTATTGAAACAACTATTGATTTATTTCTGTAGGTTTCATAACACATGCATGCCATTAACTGGCAATTGACCTACGGTCTTTCCGCCGTATTTTTAACACATAAAGATTTACAATACACAATAACATACATGTAATAACTTGTGCATAGTTTTATAACACCGTGGAATAAATTTTATACCTCCTCAATTAAAATAAATAATTAAAAAAATAAATGTATATTTTTTTGATTTTTTTCTATACTGCGACATTACACCAGTAATTATTATAAATCATGTAACATTTTTATACTGCTGGCTTTTTTATCAGATTTAAGAAATCTTTTATTATATATATATATATATATATATATATATATATATATATATATATATATATAAAAATTCAGCGGAATAAGATTTAGGGCAAAGTTATTCGAATAGCGTTCAATACATTTGAATGTCACGGAAGGGAATATTGTATTTTGCTGTTTACTTTCACCCTCCCACAGTTTTATTTCGAGGTATTGTTAGGTAGTAAAATAATAAAACAAATATAATACTAAATATATCACAGTACGACGTTACATTCCTAAGTAAATTGTAAATTCAAATTGAGTTACATTCTAAACCAAATGCATTATTGATTTATTGGTTGGAAATTTCATTCAATACCTATTTTCATTTTTTATAAAGCGTTTAGCGGAATTTTATGGAATTTAAAGGGTCGGAAGTTTGAGTTGTAATGTGGGCGTGCATTTATTTAAAATTCTGGGTAAAAGCTAATAAACATTGCAGAGTGAAACTGAAAGGTCTACATCCGAATATAGATTCGTCTAAATGAGAATTTCAGAAATTTCAACCCTACCGGTCTTTTAAATTGAATTTTAAATAACTTGTAAATGTTAGCTAAGATTTAATAAATAAGTGTAATTTACTTCAGTTTTTGATCTTCTAAGCTGAATGTAACTTTTGATTAATTTTCTTTTTATAAAATAATTTAATTATTATAATTATGATAACAAAGAAAGACGTAAGTAAGTTATTTCCAATAAAAATTTAAACTTTATTGAACGTTATGTTGACTTTTTATAAAATATACATAGACATTAAAACATTAAACAGTATAATTTAATTGATTTTTGTATTTTTTTGTTCTATTCTTTGTGTATTTTTACATTACAGATTCTTTTTGTTTCGTTCAATCAATGAATATATGGAAATGTTTTGTTTTTATTATTAATCATATGATTGACAATTCGTAGAAAATGAATTAAAAAAATACCGTCACGATATCGCATAATACTAGATAATCTGAGAAATAACTCGCAGGAAGTGCTGTTGTCAAATTTAATCATATTCTCATGTATATTTCACGAAATGCTATTATTTTAACATAAATTAAACAAAACAAATTCTATATACTAATTTCTCATTATTCAGTAAAAATTCAAATAAAACTATATTACTTTAGATAATTCCAACAACATAAACTTATCTGTTTCTTCGACATTACCGTCTTTATAACGTACTACCCTAGTATGATATAAACATTTAATATTTTTCCCAAAATACCAATGACATATAAAATCTAAAGGCACTAAAAGACAGGAAGTGTATACTTGCTCGCATAAATTGAGAAAACTTATAAAAAATCACATGAGAGTTAAGAAAAGGCTCGACAGTAATTAGAATATATTTTGTTAAACTGCTTGAATAATTGAGTAAACAATCAAATGCAACTTTCTGATTCGTAGCCACTTCCCTACAGTATTTTGAATGGATTTATTGCTGATAATTGAAATATCAAAATTTTATTTTAATTATTTCCCAAACATTGTTGTTTGTAGGACAAACAACAATGTTATTGCTCCTTCGATATGTGTATTTATTGTAATAACCATAATTTCTATGAAACCTCAGATTAAAAGCACTAATACATTAATATGTATTTCTGAGTAATGTGAAGTTTACTATCTAATTAATTAAACACAGTAATATTTCTTACTTCACTGTTAACCACTAAATGTACATTTCGAACACTATGTGTTCATTATCAATACAATCAAAACAATCGAATATATTTTTTTCTTCAAAATACGCCTGCTACAAATTTTTTATTATTATCATAAATATGACTTAAATAACAGTTAGTTTTATAAATTTTAATAATAACACATAACGAATTAATAATCGTATCCAGATTAAACATAATAAATATTCATTATGAAACATGTTTAACAATATTTTAGTTATGGATGGTAAATCCTTCATTCGTGAATATACTAGTGTATATACATGTAAACATTCCGGATCTATATTTTAAATAGTCAACATAGTTAATTACACAGTTTATAATCACTTCCAACGTTGTTACCATTAAGCATTTTTTAAACAAACGAATCTAGTCGTCACGGGATAGAAATATGCATCCATAATACTCTCACCGTTCCGTGTGGGTTTTGAATTTATGTAGAGGATTAATTATAGACCGTGTGCATGTTTTATAAGCATAATAAGTATTAATAATGCCATTTTCACGATAATACTGCAGTTTATCATTTACTTGCCGGTCTATTTGTACTCCAACTTCATATCCTTTGTGTTTCATCAGGATAGTTCTACCATTATAACGGAAACTAATTATCTTCAAGGGAATAGGGGGTACTTTATACTACAACAATAAATTTCATTGTAATCCCTACTTTGAAATTGTTAATTAGTTTGTGCTTTATTAGAATGCTATATATTTATTATTTTCTTCTGTGAATAGTTAAAAATTCAAAAAGGCATCTCTTAGTTTAAATTAATGGAATAATCTATTATAAATGCGACTGTTTTGTATGCTAGTTTATATTTCATACTTACATTAAAACTTTATAATTATAAGATACATATTCGGACATGCATACAGATTTTCCTCTACTTATATAATTATTTTATTATGTGCTTTATGGAAAGGATATATACGTTCTGGTATATTTATATTATACGTTTGGATTAAAACAATTAAACACACATTATTATAACAAAAAATAGTTTGAATGATTAACCATTATTCATTTATATTTATCCGCAATGATTAAATTTCTGTTACTTAAAGAACCAATACATTATATTTAACTAAATTATTATAAGCAAGAATTAGATTTATTGCTATAAATACTATAAAATTATAAATTAATCATTTAAATACTGAACAAACCGCAAAATTTGTAAGGCATGCCTTAAGAGAACAGATTTCATCATAACTAAAAAATATACTTCTTCTCTTTTTTTTAATAATATATTTTCTCTTCTATGCAAGATCCATTGCTAATAAGACGACACAGAGCTTAAATGCTAAAATATCGAATTAATAACTATTAAAAATTGCCTATTCTACATGTATGTGGCATAAATTTAATGCCAAATACAATTTAAACAGTAGTCTAGCTAAAGATAAAGAATATTAAATAATTATATTGGAATACTACACATATGTATTAATGTAGTTAAGAAACCAATTATTTTAATTACATATAACCAGTTTAATGACAACATGGCAACAACTCTTATATATCTATATGTATATATTCCCACTTCCACTGTAGTTATAACCTTGCATTAAGATAGTCCTTTAAAGCTAAAATAGTTTCTGGTTGGTAGCGTCAATGTTAGGATTTATTTATTTGTAGGGCAGTTAGTGAGCTGATCTTCCCTTTGAGATTTTTTAGTAGCATTTTGTATGTCCCATGTAGTTCTTTGTTTGTTTTCTTGCTTTCATATGTATTTGTTATTTTTACCTGTGTAATTTCTTGTCAATGGTAAAGTTTCAATCTATTATTTATCTATTTTAATTATATTATGAGTTGAATTTAAATAAGAATATTGAATAAGTATATTATACCTTTAATAATAATCCCATTTCAATTGTTTTTACTATACAATTTGGTGTATTAGAAGGTATGTTTCTAATACATCAAATTGTTTAGTAAAACCTATTAAAATGGGATTATTATTAACTTATAGTTGTTTTTTCTTTCAAATCTCAGAAATCAAAAATGAGTTTGTTTAAAACAACATATCCATAATATCTGATTTCCTAGTATCAGCCCTCTTAAACCTAACATTGAAATCTTGAGAAATAATAATTTTTATACAGCACTTAATATTATAAACCTAAAAAGTATTATCATTGCCATTTGGTGAATGATAGACTAAAAGCAAAATACAAATTGATTTACATAAATAAATTTCCATAATCTCTTCTTATTCCTTTAAAAATGTGTGAACCGATAGGTCCTTGCATTCGATGTCATCTCGTAATATGATTACGATAATAGTGTGTTCAAAAATTTTGAATTATGCCAAGTTTATTAACTTTGAATTTTAACGGTTTAATGTTATGATATATGTCACTCATAAATACCTCGTTTTTATCGACGATTAAAACATGTTTTTCGGAGTTGGTGCTCTATAGATATTCTGTCAAGTGTTGAATAATCCAGTTGCAGCAAAAATTGATTGCAACGTAACACGTAACTCCCGTATTTGGGAATTTGGAAATTTGTGTTTACAAAATCAATAAAATTGCAATTGGCATCAAACTTGCTTTTTTTATAATAACCTTATCTTTTAGAAAGAACATGATATATTCATTTCCTGAGAAATATGTAATATTTACACGCCGGTGGTGGCGCATTCGATTACAGCCCCGAACTGACATGCAGCAACGTTGGTTCGGGTCAGTAGTTGGATGGGTGACCGGTACCATTCACCATTGGAATACAATTAACGGTGCTTTAGAGTGACGGGGGCGTTCATTTAAAGTAACAAGCTCATTTACACACACACAAATACACAAAGGACACATGGCGGAAGGGCCATGTGGTCGATAGCCTAACACTACTACTATGTAATATTTTATAGTTTATTAATAAAAGTAGGGCTTCGCAAAGTTCAATTCTAAGACTACTATTAATTTTAATTTGTATCGATTACTTACCTAGCCTCATTATACATGGAAAATTCACTTGACACTAATACCACACTAACAGGTTAAAAAATAAGCTAGACATATGTCTCACTGATAAAATAACCTAAATTAAACTACACTAAAATAATTTCCTCTCTAATGGGATACACATTTTTTTCATTTTACAATAATAGTATTTACATTTTGTGCTTTATTTGTAAACGGGCTATATTCCCATGTTCTCATAATTACTAATCAGAACGAAGATCCTCTTAAAACTAAAAAAGTGTACGCAATAATATTTTTGTTTATTTAATTATTTATCTACTAATTTACCTATTAATTTCTATGGTGCTGTTGTCGATTTTATCTTTACATAACTTATACCTATTTTTACATATGTATTTTTAATATTTATGTATTATGTAAATGTTTTATTTAATTATCTTTGGTCACAAAGAACAAATTAATTTAAAACATACATAAAACTTTGGAGAGGAGTTCACAATCATAACTTCTGTTCTTCCACCTAAAGCCATACTTTAGCATGATTTTGAGGGAGCGGATATCCAATCAACTAGAATCTTTCATATTTCCTTAAATAATTTCAAACGTGAATCCGTACACCAATAATAATAAATTTTCTAAATACATCACGTAGGTACATCGATTTAAAAACTCATTGTTAAAATTGAATGCACATAAATAAATGTAATATTCCATTTCCTTTATCCGTATTTAGCTTAAGACTTTTGCTGCGTAGATGCCCTTAAAAGGAAAATAAAGTGAACGACCAGAGTCTCATCAACCAGGAATATCTTCAAACAAGATCAAGGTATCATCCAATTTGCCTCGTACAATTCCTGTCCCCTGAAATTACCTCGTCTTATATTTTATCGTCCCTTTAAGGCACTTTTATCTCCAGCAAATAATAACAAGACCTGCTTTACGCGAAATTGAATAACTGAGTGATAATAACTCATCCTTGGACGGCACAAGCTTTAATACAACATAGTTATGTTTTCAATATATAGTAGAAATGGTCCAAGTATATAATTTTAACATTATGTATCCTTATGATGAATTAGTTTCTCACTTAACCCGTGGTGAAACATTTTTGTATTAATTTGATTGAATTAAAATTATGTATCCTTGTTGAAAAAAAAAATTTCACAGCGTTTGCCGCCACTGTATTTACTTCTCTATGTTAATATCCAAACGATTTATTTTATATTATTTTTATTTTGAAATCTTCGAATGAATACTAAGATTAGGAATCATTCACTGGGGTAGAACAATAAATATAGACACATTTTTAAAATACAGAAGCAAGCACTTAAAATCATGTTGGGCTTGAAACAATCAGCATCCTGTAGGTCTTTATTTACTGCAAATACGCTATTAACCGTTACTGGAATTTTGATCTTAGAGTATACTTTTTTATGTAAAACCACCTATTTTCTAACAATACACAAGTGCATATACACGTTGTCCCCTAAAATTTTGAATATGAGTAATGTAATGTGTTTGTACTGTATCTCGATTATTATTGGTTGCCATGGTTGTTGCTGCAATATGGATGTCATTTTGACATAGCTTCAAAATGTTATAAGGAATTTTATGATCGTCTAGGATATTGTTTGGCACAACAAGGGGATGTTTTCAAACATTTAATAAGATGAACATTTTAGTTATTTGTTATTCGTTACCTTGTGTAAATATGTTTCATTTTAATTCCCTATTTTATTACAAATTAGAAATTACTGATTATTTCCCGTTGGCCATTAAAATACGTCACGAGCGTGGTAACTAAGTAACAAGTAACGCATTTAAATGCCCGTATTCAAAATTTCAGGGGACAACGTGTATATAATATACGTCACAAAAATAATCCTGTATCCTATACATAAATACACACTTACGGAAAAGGAAGTAAATTACACCTGTATTAAATTATTTGAAAATTACAGTCTCATTTAAAACACGTTGTTTAATAGTTTTGAAAAGAACTGATGAATTTTTATTAATTATATTTCTCATCTGCTTCCAACAATGATCATTATATCAATAATTAAGTTCAATAGTTTTCCTTTGCAGCAGAAGAAATAATATATTTTTTTTAATCAAAACTCAATATTTACTGCAAAATAGCGAATCGCAGTTTAAATTAACAATTCAATAAAATGCGCTTGTTCCATATCGTACTTGTAAATTAATAAAATATTTTAATTCGACATATTGCCATTGAATTCACCGAAAACGAATCAATATGATACATGCATTTTTATGTAATTGGAATTAAAGGATCAAATAATTCAATTACTTAGTAAGGCAATATTGTTTTACACTATATGTATTATTAAAAGTAAATATTTTCTATCCACAAACAAATTTTATAACCATTAGATAATATTTTATTATTTATTTATTCAATATTTTAAAAATCATTGTTGAGTTACGTGAAGGATTGATTAATAAACATGAAATTAAAACACGAACACTTTTTCCACAAATAATTTTCATTTTAGCTAAATGTACAATTCGTTCACTAGGTGACCATTATCAATAGTAAACAGTTAGAAATTGACTTATAGCTGTTGTTAACAAGAAGATCAATGTTTTCACATTATTATTTTTATCAATGTCGCTATTGATAGTTTATAATTGACGGTGGTTATACACTCAATAAGGGAAATCTTAATTTTCTATATATGTTTAAATCATCAGATTTGATAAAAGCTAAAACATATAATCATATTTGATTACATTATAACTATATTGCTTTTAAATAGATAACCGTGTAATTTACATTGAATATTGTAGACTTGTTCATGTTTCTTTAGTGTTCATCTTATTCTTTAACCTCCACCTTTTTAATCTTTTCTCATCAACAAGTTTTATTTACCACAATTTATCTTAAAGAGAATTACTTTTCTAGACTAATCTTGTTTTTTAAACCCATGTTAATCGTACATTAGTCAACATACACAAAGTAAAATTGAGACAGACGTACATTAATGCATTTTAAAGTACCCTTTGACATTCCATTTATACTAACATTTATTGATATATCAAGCATGTAAGAAATTAATAAAGCTATAAATATATTATATTATTTTCAAATGGCAAATACCTATTCATCTGGCATAAGGAGATAAAATCTAAAGGTTTCTATTACAGGAAACCGTTCGAGCTGCTATACGAAGTAGGAAACATACAATTTGTTTAAATTCTTGATATATTAAGACCTTTAATATTTTAACAGCGAAATTATTTATAAAGAAAAGATATAATTAAGGTCATGCGATATAAAGAGGGAATATATTTTTTTTAATAATATTTAATCAAATGTAATTACATACACAAAATTTGTATTTACAGAAAAAATAAATAAATATAATAATTTTTAATTTTTAAAATAAACATAATTAATAATAACAATAATCTTTATTCGGACAGTTACATATCTACATTTATATATACAAAACAAAGACAAATTATGTGGTATTTTAATTTCTTTATTTAGTTTATTGAATCTTTGTCTTAGTGAACTGTCATCGTAGAATTTCTCTGTAAAGTTGTCTTGTATTTCAATAGTCGGAGGATAAATTTAGGAAGTAGATATTTATAGAACTGTTTTTTTAGGAGTATGCATTCAAATTGATTTTGATAAGGAGTGGTTAACATTTGAAATAATAGTAGGATTTATGTCTTGTTCGTTTAAAAAAAAATGTCATAATGTCCTTGGCTACTTTTTGAATATTACAGTTCTGGTAATGGAAGATATATTGAGGTGGAGGGAGTGCTTAGGTATTTAGGTCGAACTGGTTGGACAAGTGGTCGGGGCATAGATCGGGAATAAGTGAAACAGAATGAATAAGAGGGCGGATGTTGGATGTGCATAGGATAATATCGGGTGTAGATGATTGGGATTCATTCATTATGGATGTTGTGGGTGTATGGTATTGAACAAAATCTGTCTGGCGGGATTTCATACCATTGACGTTAAAATCTCCAATAATCAATGCGTAATCAAACAATGAGGTCTTTATAAAAATAGTATCGTCAATAGAGGAATTATGATGGATATAAACAAGGAATATATGAAGTATTATATTGTTGATAAGAAGTATAAAGTGGAGGCATTCATTTGAGAGATTATTGATTCGGGGGAGATTGGCTTTAACGAAGGGGATTGACGGGTGAAAGGATGCGATGGATCCTTCTCGTTGATATGATTTACTATTTGTGGACGGAATTTGCAAACTCCGCCAATTAGTAAAATTAAATGGATTTTTAGTTTTGGTTTCAACGAGGGGGTTTGCTTGGTTTGGATTATTTAACAAATAATAAAATAGGAGATGGGATATGTATATTGGAGGAAATTATTGTTTGAGAAAAAGAAACGTAAATTAGCCATTGCTTACCAGTTCATTTGCGGCAGTTACTGATGTTGGGACAATAATTGGGGTAGTTTTAGGGAATTTCAGGTCAAACATGACGATGAGCATTCTATTTACTAAAAATGATACATGAGTATCGATGCTGTATGAATCTCTGAAGGCTTGTTTATTTCAATAGTAAGTTGTATTCTCACGTAGGGAATTTCTTCGGTTGGTTTCGCCGGGCGTTGTTTGCATTTCATGGGCCATGCAGCATGGTCTCTTCCTTATAGGACGTGCATTTTTCAGGGAGCTTCGTTTTACACGACGCTGTGGTGTGTGGGCCGTAACATTTTGTGCATTGGACTTTACTTGTGCATTCATTTATAGTGTGTGTAAATAAATTACATTATTTGCACGGCACAGGAATTGGTGCGGGCGCGATGCTTTTTACGACTGATAGATAGATAGATAGTATTTATTTATTCATTGTACACACATAATAAAATTCAAAATGCATGCAATAATACTTTCTTACAAAAATTTTGATTGTATATGGAAAGGCTCGAGTTCATAAAAATATGATCTTCCACTTAAATAAACCTTACACATGTAAGGGAATTATCTTTTTAACAAGCTACTCTAAGCCTCATGTGATGCTGTAATGATTCGAATCATTCTTGTTTTTTCATTATTTGTACTTGAAATTATACGTTAACAGTAGCGGTGGATAATTCCCATTTTGGTTAGTTCGTCGCTAATAGCTTGTTCATTAATTTCCAGTTCCAGTTCCATTCTCATGAAGCCGTGTTTGAATCATAAGGATTGTGGTGACCGTTACTACGTGGTAATTCATGATAAACACTTAACTAACGCACTTACTATGTTTTAACCACTAAAAATTATGTAATATATATACATATATTACAAAAACGCACGACTTGATAATGACATTAAACCGTCGAAACTTAAGTCGTGCGTTTTTGTAATATATGTATATATATTACATAATTTTTAGTGGTTAAAACATAGTAAGTGCGTTAGTTAAGTGTTTAAGCCGTGTTTGGTTTTAAAAATAACTGCTGTATTATCGAATTGTCGATTAAGCCATATTTAGGCCATCTGAGCACTGGTTACTTCGTGTGGTATGAAATGTGAAGGCGTGTCTATATTGTGTGTTTTAGTGTACCATCGGTGTGGGTGCGTTAGTGGTGTTGGTGGTGTTGGCGGTGGTAGAAGTGGTCGTGGGTTTGATGTTAGGCTTTTTAAATTGCTGCCTTACCTCGGATGATGACGTATAAGCCGAGCTGTCAGATTCTGATTGGCGTAGCCTTCAGAACCCATCGCGAGGGGTTGTTGTGGGTGTTGGTGGTAATACCACTATTAATACGGTAACCCTTTGCGCAACCCAAAGAATTTATCACGGTAAATATGAACTGGTATACAAAACACTGGAGAGTACGTCTGCACAATATGGCGACTAGCAAGCGAGTCTTATATTAGTTATTTAATGAACTAAAAATGAAGATAGAAAGATTCGTACCTACGATACTTCTCTAACAGAAATAAAACACTAATTTAATGTGTATCTATCATAACTCTAGAAATAACTGTAGATACATACTAATCATTTAAATTTTCCGATATTAAATCGATATTGATGCATATTTGAACAAAATTAAGTGTTTGTCTGAATTTTTGCTAGAAGCTTAAATTAATAACTTTTCATATAAGCCAAATAAATAAATAATATATAATAATAGAACAATACTACCATTTAGCCCGAAATTAAATCGAGTAACTCAAAGCAACACACTATTAGACAAAACAACAAACATCCCTCAATAGCATTAACCCGGGCAGGAATCAATCCAGGATCTCGAGGTGAAGAACGAGGCATGGACGGTTTTTCAAATATTCTATATATTATATATTATGTATTGTATTTATGACTTTCTTTTGTATATATCATTATATAACTAATAACCGTTCAATTCACTTGAGTAAACGCTTGAATTATACTATCCAATTTTTGCAGAAGAATAGGATTTTTGATAAATAAATTAATATTTAAAAAAGTGCACTAAGATCAAAAATCCTATTCTTCTGCAAAAATTGGCTAGTATAATTTCAGCGTTTACTCAAGTGAATTGAATGGTTATTAGTTATATAATGATATATACCCATACGCTATGTTGATTTTTTAAGATATATTCAAAAATATCAATACAATAATAATAATAAATTATTATGATGAATATAATTTCTCACTTAACCCATGTTGAAAAATTTTGTATTAATTTGATTGTTGAATTAAAACAATTGGTATGATTTCACTTGTTGTTTATTTTACTATAAATAACAAGTGAAATCATACCAAGTATTTTAATTCAACAATGAAATTAATAAATCATTATTAAATTGTATTATTTATTTAAACAACTTTATTAATGATTTATTATTATAATAATTAGATTGGTTTTACAACGACATTTTTAACTATTGATACTAACAACAATAATAGATTAAGCTTAAGCAATTTTCATCACCAAAATTTATTTTTACATTATACACAATAATATAAAGATGCAATAAAAATAAAATAATACATAATAGTATCTAAAATATTTAAAAAATAATTATATATATATATTTCGGCTAATTAAATTATAAATTTATATTATTGTATGAATTTATTTTTAGAAACTGAGTAAAAGTTTAAAATAGATAAAATAAAACTGTATATTATTAAATACTGATTTCATACTTCAATATAAGTGGTGTATATACATTATGTATATAATAGTGTAAGAATTGCTAATATTTTCTATTATTTGGGTACATTACAATAGTATAAAATACGTGTTAAATTTCGGGATTTAACATTAAGAAATTGTTACCTTTATTTAGTTTCTTTAAAAACAAATTGTAATATTTTATGGGTTAAGTAGTAGAGTAGTCTTAATAACTCAACTTCGCCCAACTTTTCGAGCAAATAAAGTTTGTTATTATTATTATTATTACTTGTATAAATATATAAACGTTTATATATAAGTTTTATAATTAAAATCACTTGGTTTGTTTCACAAATATTTGTTTTTATTTTCGACTAGTTTCGGCTTATTGCCATTATCAAGAATGATGTACAAAAGAATTTTACGGGTATTTAAATACATTGAAGGTGCATCAGGTAATTAGGGCGTTTAATATCGGGAAGTTCCAAATCTCGTCGTTGTCATTAACCACGTTTTTTCCCTCTTTTACGGCTTTACAAATTTCAAGACCCTCCCGGTAGTTACTTATTACCTGATTGCAATATTTTACAATCCTTTGAATTGAAGATATGCTTAGATGTGATGCAATGTTTTGCAAAACCTGTGGTTTGTTTTTTATTAAAAATGTCGTTACGGTGTCCTTTTAGTCGGGTTTCAAAGGACCTACCAGTTTGTCCTATATAAATTGCATCACATCCGTCACACTTCAACCCGTACACTCCGCTCTTTTTATTATTATTATTAGATTTTATTTTGTTGTTGCTGTATTAATAATTTTCATAAATTAACTGAATTAGTCAAAATGATGTTATTATTTATTCCCTGTAGTGACTTTTTTATTTTTTGTAAGAGATGTTTAACGTATTCTAATCTATTCCAACTATTCTTTTCCAATTTTGTCCCATTATAAAAGTATTTTTGTAAAGATTTACGTTTTTTTTCTTTTTTAACATATGATCAATGAGTTGTTCTTGGTACCCATTATTGACAGCTATAATTTTTATTGTATTTAATTCGTTTTCAAAATCTATATTACTAAGAGGAATATTAATTAATCTGTGCAAAAATGAATGGAAAGTACTAAATTTAATTTGATTGTCTGAATTTGAATCGACTGGAATAATTGTATCGGTACAGGTTTCTTTTCTGAATATTTTATATGATAATGTGTTGTTTGTGGTTCTCGAAATATTTAAATCTAAAAAGTTTAAACTATTGTTTTGTTCTTTTCAACTGTAAATTGTATGTTGTTGTTTAATGAATTCAAATCTTTTGCGAATATATCTAATTGTCTAAATGTTCCTCTCCATATGCAAAATATGTCATCTACATATCTTGTCCAAAAATATATATGTTTGCTTTCTGTTTGTTTAAGTAAATTGTTTTCAAATTCATCCATAAAAATCTCTGTTAGTAATGATGACAAAGGCGATTCCATTGGTAGTCCATCTGATTGAGTATATATCTTATTGTTGAACTCAAAGTAGCACTGATTAATACAGATGTTGATTAAATTTTTTTATTGAATACTGGGATGTGAAATTGATGACGGAATTAAGTTATTTAGAAATTTGCATAATTTGTAAGTTGGGGATTTATATGAAACTACTGGTCTCATTGGTATTTTATCCTTATGGATTTTAGGTAAACCATATAAGGTTGAGGCTTTTGGGTTCATTATTGTTAGTTTTAGTCTGTCCTTGTGTGAAATTAAATTAGTACCTTGCTTTAGTGCTTTTTTGAGTTCATTTTGATATTTATTTGTTGGTTCAAGTTTTTTGTTACTAAAATTATCGGTGTTTAATAGTTTCTCTGTTTTTTTTATGTATTCTGTTTTGTTCATTATAGTTATAGTGTTGCCTTTATCAGCCTTGCACAAGATTAAATCATTATTCCTTAATTTATTTTTGATGTTAATAATTGTTTGTTTGTCTGTTTACATGTGGGCTGTATTTTAAACCTTTCTCCAATAATGACGATTCTACTTTATCAAATTGAATGTTGGATAAGTTTACAATTCTGGGAAAGAATTTAACATCAGTTTGCTTACCATAGTTATTGGTGTAATTCAAATTTATTTTATCACAAACTTTTTCACTATTCACTTTTTCACTACGTAATTTTGACAGTTTTTCTTTCTGAATCTTAAAATGCTCGAATGATGCGTTTCTAGCTTCTTCTCGGGATGTGGAGTCAATGTAATGGAATTCAATTGATGTAGTTTTAAGACAAGTCTTGTGTGTAGCAGTTTTAAGATTTCTGACAAAACGTCTCGCTGTTTATAACACTTTTTCATTTCCAATGAAATCCACATCTATAATGGGACAAAATTGGAAAAGAATAGTTGGAATAGATTAGAATACGTTAAACATATCTCACAAAAAATTAAAAAAAGTCACTACAGGGAAAGAATAATAACATCATTTTGACTAACTCAGTTAATTTAGGAAAATTATTAATAAACAACCAAATAAAATCTAATAATAATAAGAGCGGCTCGTACACTCCGCTCTTATTATCATTATTGAAGTGTAATGTATGTGATGCAATTTATATAGGACAAACTGGTAGGTCCTTTGAAACCCCACTAAAAGAACACCGTAACGACATTTTAAACAATAAACAAACCACGGGTTTTGCAAAACATTGCATCACGTCTAAGCCTATCTTCAATTCAAAGGATTGTAAAATATTGCATTCAGGTAATAAGGGATTATTACTTAACTACCGGGAGGGTCTTGAAATTTGTAAAGCCGTAAAAGCGGAAAAAAACGTGGTTAATGACAACGACGAGATTTGGAACTCCCCGATATTAAACGCCCTAATTACCTGATGCACCTTCAATGTATTTAAATAGCGGTAAAATTATTTTGTACATCATTCTTAATAATGGCAATATGCCGAAACTAGTCGAAAATAAAAAAATATTTGTGAAACAAACCAAGTGATTTTAATTATAAAACGTATATATTAACATAATGTTTCACCAAGTGATTAATGAGAAACAAGTATATGATATATAAACGTTTATTTTTATAACCATTAATATGTTTTATAGATTACGAATTATCAATTATATTTATGGTCTCAACAATCATTATAAATATCTATACGGTTATGTATGGATTCTTTGGTGTTTCCATTTTTTGTAAAGTAAATAAGTAGTAAATAATTTAAAATGCGATTTAATGATATTTTCTGAGGTATTATTATTATTGCGTATCAAAAGTCGACTTATTATTCCTACAATTAAATGTAACATTTCAAGCTAGTAGTATTAAACGCTTTAGTAATCCTTGTATGAAGTATGGGGTAATATATTGATCGTTATCGGTTCCAGAAACAATTCCCACAAATTTTATTTGTATACGAGTACGTTCTAGTTTTGTGTTTTAAATCAGCCTGTTCAAATATGTATTTTTTTATCAGAGGAGCTGAATTTTAGTTTTAATTTAGAATTATTTTTAAACAACGTTATTTTCAATTTAATATTCATAAATACTATTAGCTTCTCATATTATGAAATATTTTGTAATATGATATAATTAGGCTTGTTATTTTTATCATTAGTGTTAATTAAATTATTTTTAGTATAATTTTATAGTTATTTAGGTATAGTTTGGCCATAGTAAATATCTAAAGATGTACCGGCATAAATTTTCCGTCCGTCATGTTCTCGTTAATGAAAGTGTAATTACTAACACAGCCTCCAATTAAGGATTTCTTAGTATTATGCGCATCTTTATAATTACTAATTGCTACTTATAGAATAATATTATTTTATTATTTGTATTAAATAATATAAAAATATAATATAATATGATCTTCACGTAACTCATCAATCGGCACTATGGTATTAAATAATACATTTAAAATCTGCTAAAATATATATATATATATTGCTATAAAAGATAATGCACTCAGAATTAATTTATATTGCTTCTAAACTAATTCGTTTTTTATTCATTTTCCAGTACCTGTATAACCACGCACACCAAGAAATGGTGCTTATATTCTATACAACAAAAACAAATATGTTAATATTAATATTCATTTAATAACATTAATTTATTTAACAATTGACTAAGAATACTAATTTAAATATTCAATTTTACGTTTATTAAAGGAACATGATTTATTTGTACTTGTTCTTTCATTTGTTCCATTTAAGATAGAAATAGTTCATTGGCTACGTTCCTAATAGCCAATTATTTGTTCTCGTTATCGTTTTGTTACCTGCAATTATTTCATTGATAAAATTAAGTGCATCGAATTCAATTTATTAATATTAATTTAATGAGTGTTTTATTTCGAAATAAATATCTTTAAATCATTTAAAATACGAATAAATCTATTATTTAATTTCCTATTATATTATTATTTTTTAATTTTTGTGATAATATAATCATTTGTTAACTATTCACACAAAATATACATAACATTGATTGAGTTTGTTGATCTTCGACTTGGTGCAGAATTTCTTAAACCAGTGTCATTTTAAAATTATAAATATTACAGTTATTTGTTATATATTTAAAAATTATATGGACATTATATGCAAACCGTACAGTAGTATATATATATATATATATATATATATATATATATATATATATTATATATATATATATATATATATATATAATATAAATATATATAAACCAGTGTCATTTTAAAATTATAAATATTACAGTTATTTGTGATATTTTAAAAATTATATGGGCATTATATGCAAACCGTACAGTAGTATATATATATATATATATATATATATATATATATATATATATATATATATATATAAGGGTGTTTTTTTCCTATTTCTTTGCAAATATCATATTTTCCACTTTTCCCTATTTTACGATATCATTTTTGCTTCAATCCTTGTTATTCCTCTCTTCTATTGCTCTTGTCGTCACTTGATCCCGTGATAATCTGGGCCTAGATCGTTTTATTTTTCCTTGTGTTTTCCCCATACTCTTTTCACTTGTTGTGCTTTTTCCATTCTCTGAAGATGTCCCCACCAGTGCAACTGTCTATGAGGTCTAGTATAGACTGTATTCTGAGATTTTTTCTTATTTCTATGTTCTTCATTCTATCTCTTTTTGTCACTCCTCTGACTCTTCTTAGATATTTCATTTTAGCTACTTGTATCCTGCTTTCCTGTCTCTTGGTTAGCGTCCACGATTCGCATACATAGGTAAGCACTGGTCTATATATTGACTTTAATATCTTTGTTTTAGTGCTTTTTGACTTTTGTCGTTGGTTTATCATTCCATCTCTTAATATGTAGTATAGTTTTGATGCCTTTTCTATCCTTGTGTTTATTTCCGGTTCCTATGTTCCTTTGCTGTCTATATTTATTCCCAAGTATTTGTATGAATGCCTATTCTATTTTTGTCCCATCTATTTATATGCTCATCGTCTCTTATTCCCCTCCCATCATCATTTTAGCCTTTTCTTTGTTCATTTTCATGCCATATTTTTCTAATGTTTCGTACCATATTTGTAATTTTTGTTTTTTTTTGGTTCATCATCTACGAATACTTCTTCTGACACTGTCACTTTTTGGAAATTGTTGTACCCTATTATTATACCTTTGCATAGTCTATTGCATTCTTTTATTATTTCATCATTTCTTACAGATTTCCTTAATTATCTTTATTGTTTTTTCAGCCACTCATTTTTTGATTAATGAGACATTAACCAAAAAATAATAATTTCTTTCTTGGTATTTTATCAAAGGCTTTCAAAAAAGCAAGGTATACTCTTTTTTCTCCTGTGACATCTTTTGTTTCAGTTGTGTTACCATGAATATGTAGTCCTGGATACTACTTCCTATTCTGAATCCACTTTTTGCTTCTTCTAGTGCCTTCTTCGTGACTGCTCTTATTCGCTTATCTATTATCTGTTCTATAACGTTATACCTCTGTAGTTGTCACAATTCTTTCTGTCTGTCTCCTTTTGTGTATAGTTACAATTAGGACCATCTGCCAATATTTTGGTATTTACTGTACTTCCCATATTTTGTTGTAGACTTTCACAAGAATCTCTGTTCCCCTTTTCCCTATTTTTTTATAATTTCCCCTGTTATTTGGTGTTATCCTAGAGCTTTTCCTTTTTTAATTTTTTCTAATATTTCCATTAGCTCTTCTACATTTGTTAGATCCTTGTTGCCATCTTCATTTTCTTCATTCCATTTATAATTTCCTTCTAAAGCATTCTTTCCCTGTAATAGCTCTATTCTTGCTATCTCTTCATGATTCCTTCCTCATCGTTAATTATATCCCCACCTTTGCTCTTAATATAGTTTAGCTTTTGTTTTATTTCCGCTTAGTGTATTCTTGCTTTGTAGAACAGTTTCTGATTTCCCTTACTATGTTGTTTTAATTTCAGTTGTCGTGTTGCCTGCATAATTTTTCCATGCTAACTTTTTTGTTTTATTCGCTCTTTTATTTTTATCTCTTTCGTCCACCATGCTGTTTGTTTATTTCTCTTGCTTCCCCTGTTTACTCCACAGACTTCAGCTGCGGTTTCTGGAGTTGCATGTTTAAATAGTACCCACCTTCGTTTTAAATTTTTATTTTCTAGTTTATTCTCAATTCTTCCTATACTGTTTTCAAATGCCTCTTTATATTTTCCGCTGTTTCTCTTTCTTTTAGTTCGTACGTTTGTTTCCTTTCTGTTTTCTCTTTTATTCTGCTTATAACTACGTAGTGGTCGCTTCCTATTTCCGGATCCCTTATTACTTTTGTATCTAATACTTCCTTCCTGTTTCTTGCTTCTACAATTACAAAGTCGATAACGGTCTTTTCATTTCAACTGCTCACTTCTTTTGTATATTTGTGTATGTTTTTGTGTTGAAAAAATGTGTTCGTTATTATCTGGTTGTTAATTATGCAGTAATCTAGCATCCGTTGATTCTAGTGCTTCCTCTATATTGTTATAGTGCTTTCTCATACTCTTTCTCTTTTGTTCCTACTCTTACATTAAGATCTCCAGCGACATATATTCTTCCTTTTGCTTCTTCGGTCACTAGGTCTAACTCTTTCCAAAATGTTTCTTTTCCTTTTTCATCTTCGTTGGATCTATATGCTATGATGTTTTCAATATTCGCTCTGATTTTGCTTCCCAATTGTTTATTTGGTGCTCCAAGGATTTGTGAATTATACATCCAACTCCTGCTGCTGCTCTTTTTACTTCTCCTATCTCGCTAAAGATCATTATTGCTAGGATTTCTAGATCTATCTTTAAATTCTCCTTTGAGTTGCCTTTCTTTTCTATTTAGTGTTTTGACATTCTATGTTCCTATTTTCTACGTTCTATTTATGATTTATCGTTATTTACCTTATCTTGTTTATTTTATTTATTTACCCAAGGATTTCGTCGTTTTCTGATTCCTATGTTTCATTAATAGTTTTTGCAAGGTGCGATTATTGATTGGGTACCAGCCCCTTCTATTTTTTATTCCATTTAAATGCTTGTCCATTTATTATCAATTTCTGATATCCTACGCTGATACTGTGTCCGTTATTTATATCCTCTCTTAAAATTCTTTTTATTTCATTTTGTATTTCTCTTTTATTTCTAGTTAGATCGTTGTCTATAAATATTTTCTTGTCCTTGAGTTTATTTTTCGACTTAATTACTTCAGGTTTCTTCTACAGCTGTATTGTGTTATAACTGGCCAATGCAAATCAATATAAAAGATGCATTGAAATTACACTAAATAATACTAATGTAAAATTAGGTAATAAGTGCGTAACAAAGATTTACATTTTCCTTGTTGTAACTTCTCTCAAGATAATTAAATACAGTACGAGGGCGGGCATTAACGATTTTACGTCTCCCGTGAAAATGACTTCAATGAACCATTTTAATAATTTGCTTCGCATCGCCCAATGAGCGTAAGCATAACGTTAATATAATTATCCAACATCTATAAAATATTATTTATCTTTGCGATCGAAGATAATGTAATATATTTTATTTGACCCAATTTAAATTTAAATTTTCCCAAGATTAGTTATAAAAAAGTGTTACAGATATAGAAGGTAGTAGTAGTAGCCCTTATATAATGTTAAATTAATCGTATTAATAGTTGTTTATTTGCGTTCATACATTAGTTTACACAAGTCATTGTTATAAATAAAATAATAAAAGATTGGAATGCCTATTCACAAAACATCTTAAGTATTTTAAAAATACACATTTCCGCATAGATAAATAAATGCATTATCAACTTTTAACTACTTACGTTTTATGTTTAGCAGCTCCTCCGCTAAAGAATTTAGATCCATATAATACGCCTACCACCTTATTGACAAAAATATTTACAATTATAATAAGATAATACGATAAAAATGCCAAATATTATTTTATCGTTGCATTAGATTCCTATTTGGGTGAATAACCAACGAAAAATCATAAGGAAACATCAATAGCGACAATTATAAAAATATAACATAAATATTAATTATTAAAAATAGATCGAACTCGGTCCATCAATGTTGTCAACAGGGAACAATAATTAATGTTTATATTATTATTGTTATAATGGTCACTGCTGATAGTTACCAATAGGAGGGATCTAGTGCAAGCAAAACCAATCCGTGGCTGTTGTTGACAGGGAACAATAATTAAAATTATAATTACTGTGCACTCTACAAAGGTATCAAATGGATATATTTGTGCTTATATATATATACAACGTGTCCACGTAAGTATGCAACAAATGAGAAACTTTTTTATTATTAATTTATGAGAAAATTTTATTCTTTATAAAAGATGGTGATTGATCTTAAACATACAAAAAAGACAAAACAAATGACATACTGTTTTTTGTTCTTCTGTTAAAATCTCTGATTACATTTTCAAGAATATTGGGATGATTATTTAAATATCTTATACATTTCTAATTGTATTTTCTAAATCCTCTAAATTTCAAAAAGGCCTTTCGGAATAAACTATGTTTTTAACCACCCCATAAAAAGTAATCAAGTGGATTTAAATCGGGTGAGCGAGTGGGCCATGGAAATCTTGAATGTCTTCCAATCCATTTCTCATTAAATTGTTCATCTAAATATTCAACTTCGACACGAGCACTATGTGCAGGTACAATTTCATATTTAAAAATTATAAATATCTTTCTGAATTTAAACTCTGTCGAAATATGTAGGGCCCTATAATATTTCACACCAAACATTTATTTTTCGAAAATATTGATTTTTGCAGATAATTCAGAATGACAGTTTTGGGATGAAACTACACCATTTGTAGTAAATATAGCTTCATCCGTAAACAGGATCTTCTTAGGAAATGTACTATCAATTTCTATTTCACCCTGTACCATGAAACAAAATTCAGAACAATTGTCGCAATAATGTTCTTGCAAAGTTTCAACATATCTTGGTTTAAATGCTTTAAAGTTTTTTGCCGTTAGTACCTTATGTACTGTTGATTATCCCAATCCTAAACTTCTAGCGCCTTTTTTAACAGATATTTAAGGATTTTTAGCCACTCTCTGGAAGATATTTAACCTATTCTCCACGTTTCTCACTGGCTTAGTACGTTCTTTTTTGCAATTCAAATTTTCCGAAACTTTTAAATTGCTTTAAAGTTCTTGACACTTGTGTGTAACTGATTATCTTTTAGGGGTGCCTGTCGTTAAAAATATCAGCTGCTTCTCTGCAGGTTTTATAGTTATTATATTAGCACCAACTCTGCTCTATCTTGTCAGGTTAATCGCTCTGCCTTAATTTAGGAGACAACAACTCTTAATAAATTAAAAAGGGTTAATTAATTATTTGTTAATGATAAATATTAATGACAGATACGTCAAAACTGAGAATACTTGATAAAATTCGCTTAAAATGAGCAAAAGTTATAAAAAAATTTCAATATCTTGCTAATATAAAGTGGAATGTCATTTGTTTTGTCTTTTTTGCACGTTTAAGATCAAGCACCAACTTTTATAAAGAATAAAATTTTCTGAGAAATTAATAATAAAAAAGTTTCGAATTTGTTGCATACTTACGTGGACACGTTGTATATATATATATATGTATATAATATTATATTATTATATAATATTATACATACGATATGTTTGATACAATCTTTAGACGTAAAATATTTTTAATATAAAAGTTAATCAGCATATTTATTTTGTTCATATTATCTAATCAGTTTATCATTTATTATCGATTAACTTATAATTTGCTCAAATGCAAGTGCTCGAAAAGATTACCATCCGGCGATTGACAATATCCAAATTTATTATAAAATAAACGCATTAGTTAACTGCTTTCACAATCATTAAAAATTACTTTTTAATGTTCCTTCGTTATGAAATATAATGTAGGTACAGGAATATCATTTAAACAATTATAAATCTTTAGTTATTTCCGGTGATATTTCTTCTAATAGTTATTTTAGTATTTATTTTTAATATATCTTTATTGATAAGGAATGTTCCTGATTTTTTTATGATACTTTTTACACAAATGCTGAAATTTTAGGACATTGGATTTTCTAAACTATTAGATTTTAAATAGCCTATAATTAAATGATTTATCATGTCTACTTCCAAAATTTTTTGATATTTTCTAAGGATTCGATTATTTTGTATATTGTATTATTTATAGAGTCTTCAATATATTGCTTTGTCACTACACTAATCTTTTACCCACCATACTGTTTGATTTCCATAATATTAGCTTCAGTATCTGCAATAACAGTGGTAGGACTTTTTAATTAATGACACGTATATAATTAAAAATTAGAAAAATAAAGACAATTTGTTTGAAATATTTGCAATTTATTGATTACATTTACTTCTTTTGTGCAACATTGTATTTATTCAGATAAAATCGAAAATATTGTAGTAATTAGTAGTAACAACTGTGAAAGGTGAATTTTTCAATTCTTATGAACGGCAGCCAGCAATACAAGCACTTTTGCTACCTGCAATCATTAAAATTCATTTTGCATAGTGAATATATAATACAGGGTCCGACAGAGAAGTATGACGTTTTTGAAAAAAAATCATAACTTCAATAATTTTCAATTAAATCAAAATTTTATTTGCTTAATAGGTAGGTGTGGATTTCCTATTTCATATTCATATCAAATAAAAGTTTAAAAGAAATGTCATCTAAATGATGTCTGTTCTTTTCCACAAACTCCTCAAGTCGAGTTGTTCATTCATCCTTTCAACACGTTGGCCGTAATCGCTTAACTTTCTCGGATGATAGCATTTGACAGCTCATCAAGGATTCGTAATTTCGTATCAACATTACGCCTTGTCCACTCTGGAAGGGTAAAATCATCCAGCATGGTGACTTGCTTCCATAGCTGCCCTAACTCGAGCCACATTTTCAGGGGTTCTGACACCTCTTTCTCCACCTCGAGGTACTTTAGGATTTAAAGATCCTCTAGTACGGAGGTTCTGCATCCACTTCAGGATGCTGTTTCGCGTAGGAACACGACCGTGCTTTCCAAGATTGTGTTTGAAATATGCATTGTGTAGCAACCACAGAACGCCCAGTTTCGTTATGTGTCGTAAACAAATACACGTTGCTCTAGTGGCCATGGTTTTATAACCACTAAACCAAACAAAATGGCAAGGTCGGTTGGTCACATATCAACCATTCCGAAATCATTAGGCTGCCCTTGAGCTGAATTATACGCGTTCCAAAAAAATCATAATTCTCTGCCGGACCCTGCATAATAATAACAAATTGGATAAATGTTTCAATTTGTTGCGATGTTAATATTTTAGCTTGTTTGATTTGGAACCCGCAGACTTTATTTTAAAAGTTTTTAAGCTTAGTATATTTTGAAACATCTACACTATATTTGATGTTAATGATATTACTTAGCATGGAGTACATACTCCAAAGATCCATCTAGGCTTTAGGTCATTAGATATTTTATCCACACGTGCGAAGAACATTTTCGGAAAATGAATTTATCTGATTATTATTCCTCTAAATCATAAATCTTTATCCCTGGCAAAAATTTCATCTTTAGTGGTAAAAATATTTTCATCTCTTGAGTAACAATATGCTACTTTCGCATGGGGTTGAAAATTCTGCTTTTACAGATATAAGTAGAAAAAATTATTTTTGAAGTTTATTTTACTTACAGTAAATTAAAAAAGTGGGGGACAGTTAAAATTTGTTTTTTGCATAAATTAGAATCAAGGCAGGCCAAAAAGACCGAATGCCCAAATGAACGGACTATCCCTTATTTTAAATTAAAATGTATTTGTTCTAAATGTACTTATGTTTGTCCAAATAAAGATGTTCTCTCTAAATAATAAATATATTTAATATAAAAATATATAAATATTTTCATGATTATTTGTAATTTATTTTATTTTTTGCAATAAAAACTTTTACTGTATAGAATATCTTTAGATAACAATATATTATTATAAAGCGAATGGTTACGACCGTAATAATTATAGTAAAATATTATATAACGTGTACACAAATCTAAATAACACAGCACCGCTTGAGTTTCGACGTTTTATCGTCATTTTCAAGTTTATATGATTTTACACTAACTCGTTATATACAATTTTTACAATAATTATTTGTGGTTAAAACACAGTTTTTCAATTCAGATTATTATTATGTTTTTTTTTTTAATAAGTAAAATTCCATATGTATATAAATAGCTTGCGTGTTTCTCAGTGTTTAGAGACAAAGTACAAGGTTTACTAGATAATTTGCGTGATTAAAATTGTATAATTACATTTGCATTATTATGTCATGATTACTATATTTATTAACCTTTCATGAAATATGAGTGCACATTTTTAGAAATAATTGATTAAAACAGTTATTTGCAAATAATTAATACCACACATGAACCATGATTACATTACAGTAACATTGTAATAATTTTAAATGATTATTTGGTCTTGTAATTAATAAACTATTTACAATAAACGCACAATTAATAATGTAAACGTATTATGTGCCACATAATTAATAAATAGATTTTTTACATATGTAAATGATGATCCCGAAGACAAGTGTTCGACTTGGAATATCTATACTTATATATGCAGAATTATATAAGTATAGATATGTATATGTGTAGATAAATATATATATATATATATATATATATATATATATATTTACGATGTTCTATTTTAAAACTTCGTTATAAAATCAATCATACATCACAAAACCTTTATAACTCTCCATACATAGTACTTATTGCATGCGTAATAATCGATACTTTTATTCTTTGTGCTTTTCGTGCTTGATGGTGAAATAATTTATATTTCCACGGATTTATTACATTGTAAATGGTGGTAATTTATCATTTTGAGCCCACATAGAAACTTTCAACTATATAGATATATACATAAATCTGGATAATATATGAGTTCGAAACGTATTTATTCAATGGTACTTGTACTGCATTTCTTTTAAATAAAACAATATTTTGCTACACAATTTGCAGTAAAATATTTATACCCCAAGTATAATTATTTTTTAAATAGAACCTAGTAATTAAACTACAAACCAATTCAGTTCTGTTCAAGCTCTTTTTAATTAAAGCCGAACTTAAATAAAATAGATATTATTTTAAGAAAGATTTTATTCATTTTGTGGACTTGTTAATATTACCAAGGTTTCTGAAGATGTATTTATTTTATTTCTAAAATAATTGAACATCATATGTTATTAAAATAATGTTTAAATATATTTATCTTTTATATAAGGAATATTGTAAGAGTATGTACTTTCTGTAATTAAAATAAATTTTATATTTCTTTTCTACCCATGGATTTAACATCTCTGTACGAGTTTTCTAATATAGATTTTTATTTACGTTCTCGAGATGTACTTTATATTTCTGTGATACCTTAAATTTTAAATTCAATTACACCGAATACTGGTCTATGGATTAAACTAGGTTACGGGTTTTAATAAAAATAATTAATTATAACCTGTCGCTAATAAAAGTTCCACAATAGGGAATTATATTTAAATTTAAAGTTGAAGTTTTTAGTACTCTCGTAGTGCTGATTAATTTTAGTGGACATTTTTGTATTATTTCCACATCCCGAACGCTGTCAGTATCTCATTTTAATTTATCTTTCGGCGAAATTCAAAGCGGCGAATTCGTTTCACAAAAAGCCGTTCTGAATTTTTAGGGGGGGCATCCGAAACATTGCAGGATTAGCGTATTACTTCCACTCTGGGGGATAATTTCTGATCGCTCGATTGCATATTCTAAAAATAGACCAAAGCCCAGTAAATCATCCACCCAGCGATCACCCCTCTACTATATAGAACAATTGAGGTTGTGAATAGAATTTTTATAATAAATGTCTTGTTATATTTAAGAAAATATCAAATCATTATTTATTATATAATTACTTGCTCTAAATGGTGGAATTATTTTTTGTAAATTATTATTTTATGTTTGCAAAAAAATGATAAACGTAGTTAAATTGGATTGATCTTGTATACGATAATAATAAATGTCTTACTATATTTAAGACAACGTAAAACTGCATATGACGAATAATAAGTACTTGTTCTGAGTGGATATATTATTTTTTTGATGGCTTATAATCATTATATTTAGCCAGGTTTTATATTTGTAAAACACTTTAATAATATTTGAATTGCACTTATATTGTATACGATAACATGCATATCTTTATGCAATTGTTAACAGGTACTATAATACAACTTGTTAGTGGTGAAAACCTATAAATAAATGGTTTCGAAAAACCTATTCTTTGCTTCTTTGGTACTGCGGTATTTTTGTACCTCAACTCAACATACAATAATAAACTTAAACTTTGTTCACTGCACTAGGGATGAAGCGAAATTACCTAACTTAAAAGCAATTAAAAATACCATGTGCTTTACTACGTTGCCCTTTTCTGTACAGCCTTAAATTTATATCGCTAGACATTATTTACGTATTTTTTAACACTTCGGGAAAGTAACGGAGGAACTGCAAATTAGTTTTCTAAATTGGAAGATTCATTTTTACCGAAATTTTATCAGTGGAAATACAGTAATATCTGATATTTATCCACTATATATAGGTAATTGTGGAGGCCTCTACTTTGTGATACATTATTATTAATAAATGGTTATAAATACTTTTTATTTATCACACACTTTTATCTTTAATATGACTATAGATTCGACAGATTTTCTGTCATTTTCAAGTTTACAAATTTAGATGGCGTTAAACAGAGAGGTCAGTTAGATCATTTATTACTAGAATTTCAGGGTTAAAAATGGATTTACTCGAGTCTCTTGAAATTTATAAAATTAAACGTAACCCTGAAATTCTAGTAATAAATGATCAAACTGACCTAATATATACCCTCTATTTAACACCATCTAAATTGTTTGTAAAATTGTTTTATAAAGTTTTATAAAAATTTGAAATATAGTTTGAAAATGACAGAAAATCAGTCGAAACTATAGTCACTTTAAAGATAAAAGTGTGTGATAAATAAAAGGTGTTTACAATCATTTTCACTATATACAGGCACAATAATTTTAAAAATCGATTAATTGTTTTTTAATCGTGTACTGATGAAATCTTAAGGATCTAAATACGTGTCTGTAGATATTTTATAACTTTTTTATTTTATTGTTAGATTATTTAACCTTTTGTCAGTTCATTATAATTAAATCGCCATAAATATATTTCCTTTTCATTTATAAACATAATTTGCTCAATAATCGTTCAACGTTAATTAAAATTCTTGCAATTTATTTGGCATAAACAAATTCATTAGAAATAGTGTAGCAGGGAAGCAGTTCTTACAAAAAGTGATTTTGTTTTATTGTAGATTTTCCAAATGTCTCCTATTTTTAAATTATGATTCTTTTTTAACTGTACTCTTATTATTTTCAATAATTTATGTAATTATAATTAGTGCACACTAATAATAAATAGAAACATTGAAACACGTTTATACCTTAGAATATTGCAAGTTTTGCGTCAGTAAATATTTGAAAAATGTATTTACGTCACATGTATAAATATAAATAGATGGACGTTTGAAGGTGAATAAAAAAAATATTGTATAAGTTCAATAGTTACTTGTAAAATTGTATATACATTACGGGAGAGTGTTGAATCTAAGCATATATTCATATTATCTATTTGTTTAATTTTAATTACTAATGAAAATAAAGAGAGAGAATAACATCTTTATTCGAACATAGATATTTACAAAATTAAAACATTTACAAATCATATATAATGTGTTAGTCTGTCCGTTTGGGCTATCGACCATCGGTGAAAAATAAATATCTTTGCTAGCCAATGAAAATAAATTAAATTTCGAATACAGTAAAATATGGTAAACAAGCCCTTTCTTTCATTGCGATAATTTTGCGAAATATTTAGAAAACACTTTAATTTATCATTATTGTAAGAAATTATTTATAAAAAAGCCCATTAGTAATCGTTATTAAAATTAACAATAGTGATTATTCTAAATAAATTAGTTATTCCGTTTTTTTTTGTAATATTAATATTACACAAATTTTGTGTAGACTACACTGGTCGGCTTTGCTTTTATAAATCACAAAAATAATTTTATATTACTGATAAAGTTTTAAATTAAATTACACAAAATTTTGAAACAAACCAAGTGTAATTTAATTTAAACCTTCATCAGTAATAGTTCAAAATGTTTCACCAAGTGATAAGTGAGAAAGTTTTAAGAAATTATTTTATATTCCAAACAGTAGAAGCCAGAAAGAAGTTAAGTGTTGTTAATATACATTGTTCAGTAAGTAACCTTAATATTGATTGAGTTAACTAATTTTCGTGTTCCAAAGATACATGAGTATTAATTAAGATAACCTCAGTTTGTACTATTAAGTTATCATGAAAACATGCTTTAAAATAAAGACGATCCAATGTATTATATTTAAGGAAATATACTCCAAGTGTAATTTTAATACAAAATACGTATTTAAGTTGCAACTTCAACAAGTCAAAAAGTTTAATAAAATATTGTATATGGTTTCAAAAATGAAAAAATGTTAAGCTACTCGACAAAGCCACTTTATGGTGAAACATTGTCGTAGAATAATAAAAGCTACTACTGTGTCCGTATTTTATTAAGTGATATGGAGTTTCAACAAGTAACAGCCTCATGAATCCAGTAAGTAAAAAAGTATTAAACCTTTACTAGGTTCAATCTTTGTTCTACTGATAATTTCTATAAGAAGCTAAATAGATATACTATTAATTTTTAATTAAGTAAATTAATAGTTGTAATACCAATTCTATAATCTTTTTGGAAATGTACCATACCCATTTTTTATTTTGAAATAAAAAACAAATAAATTATGGAATTTCTTCTATATTTAGTTATATATTATTGTTTTTCGATAAGAGGGATCTAAAAAATTCACACGGTTGCCGCATTTACTGTCAATGCAGTCTATGTTTTAGTATATATGATAAATACCACTGTTTATTATTAACTGATGACAAATCACCTAGCTGAGCTACATAATTGAGCAACAGGTCTGATTATTATAAAATCATGCATGTCCCTTACACAAGTACAAGACTATTATAAAGTTATTAATTAAATAGACTTCTCGATTTTTTAATCCTACTCTCTATTCTGAACCTTGTAGCGAAGGATTATCATTATCTTTCATGTGGTTTGTTGTAACTAAGAAACAAGGAGATAGTAATTTGACGAATAAAGTACTAATAACCTTTCTTCACAATTTTATTTGATTTACCAAATGTATATTTCGGACACAAAGTGACCATTATCATTAGCACACTTAGTGCTAATCCATTGAGCACACTTAGTGCTAATCCATTGATAATGGTCACTTTGTGTCCGAAATGTACATTTGGTAAATCAAATAAAATTGTGAAGAAAGGTTATTAGTACTTTATTCGTCAAATTAATTTGATCTTCACGTAACTCAAGCAACCAATTTAAGGAGATAGTAACTAAAAACAAAACAACTTTAACTTTAGAACGGCTTCAAATTTTTCATTACTGTATAAATTAATTGCAAATAAAGACTGGTCTTTATGCTGCTCTCCCAACTAGCCTTCTTTATAATATCATATATTTATTAATATATTTAATTTAACTTTTCATAAAAAGTAACAAAGGGTAAAATATCCCCCTCACTTTTCAATTTAAACTAAGGATAGTACAAAAGCAAAACATGTACTCCTACTGGATTTCAAAAACTAAAACTGTAAGTAATGTAAAATAAAATATTAATTATAAAAAATATATTACATATTGAAACTTATACAAAACCTAAAATACTTGTGACGATTTATTACAGAGCTAAAAAGTGCCCCACGTATACCAGAAAATATAAGGTATTATCTGCTCAATACTAGATCAAATATGCATGGCATTCTTTAATTATTTTTCTGCTACCTGATCAATCACTTGTGTGTGTACGGACAGACTGTTCACTTCTTTATTTTAACAAAATAATTATATCAGGTTTCATTTTTATTTATTTTTAAATATGTTTTTAAAGTTATTGATAAACTTTAAACTTAGACTTTTATTTTCTATCGGGAGAAGAAAAGCCTTTATAGTTGTTTCGAATTTTCATTTACAAATATTTTACATTTGTTTGCAAACAAAAGTTAAAGATAGCGAAAACTGAACAATTTTGAATTTTGTAATTAAAATATTCACAAACCTCTTACTTTTCATGTAAATAACTACTAATTACAAATTGTTGTGTTTTTCTTATGCGAGGAATATAATTCATTCATTAATTAGTAGGAGAAAAGTCCAGAATATATTCTGTGAAACAAACGAAGTGTTTTTAATTTCTAATCAAGATTTTTTTTATGTTTCACCACGGTGAATTGAGTGAGCAATTAATTTAATAAATAATTAGTGTTTATCGTAAGGGTGGCTTACGATAAACACTAATTATTCTTGGACTTTTACGTTAGCTTAACTACTATCTAACTTACTGGGGTAAAAACATGATAACTGTAATTGTATACCATCTTATATAACACAAATCTGATATGTATAGTAAAATTTATTATAAAAATAAATATTATTAAAAAACATAAATATATCCTGCGGGTGTAAACTTACAATTTTATTATACCAGATTAGGATGGAGAATATTGGGTAAATCATGTTTATTGACTTATAGCGATATTTACAGCAGTTAAACAAAATAACATAATACTCAATCCATTAATCCGTAGCAAATTGGCAACATTACCAAGTAACTAATTAATCACCGGCACTGCTGGATGATTGATCTGCAGCAGACCGAATGTTCCATTAATGGACACAGACTTTTTTGGTTATAAGAAATAGATATAGATCTAGAATAATATATTATGCATAATCGATACATCCAAATGATATATTAAACAAATAGCTCATGCCCGAACCGACTTATCTCATCGGGCGATCGAACCTCGAAGTGCCGTACGGATCTCCTATCGAATTATTCTTATTTATTGGTGCCCGATTTGGTTAGGACTCAGGCTATAATTACATTCAAATTGCATTTTTTAGATAATGGTCCATAAACTACAAACCCCCCGGCCAGCCATTTGATAAATCCATTTTCGTAGAATATGTGCTACTTAACCTGAAAAAAAAATGTATAAATCACAGTCCACTTAATTTTACGGCTCTTTATGTACGCGGTGGTCTATTCTATAAAGATATTAAGCTGACGTTCATTATAACGTATCGGCGTTACACTGGACCACTTAAAGAATAATATATCAAGATTTCAAAACCCCCAAGTTTTATGTAATTATTTCTATATAGCCAATAAAGTCAAATCCACTTTTAACTTTAGAAATAATGAGAAAAATAAGAAGCAGTTATAATTATATAATCCCACATATTCAGCCAATACCGTTAGTTGCAGATGAAATCAACACCACTTTTTTTTTATTCAGACTATATAATATATAGATTCAAATAAATAAAGTTAATTACGCCAAATAAGTGTATAAAATTGTTTACTTCTAATAACATTATTCTATGTATTCTTCATTTTTCTTTTTGAAAATTCTTTTCCATTCAGTTCGTTTACCGAAAATGTTTTCATCGAAAGAAATATCCGATGAAAACATATTTACTGTTTATAAAATTATAAACTTTGCCCAGAAGCTATATGTATGTTTGTTAAACTGGCATTGATAAAAACGCCCTTTTATGTTTTAATAAAAGAAAAAAAGTAAAAATACTTTCCAAAACTTCCAATTTGGAATATATTATTAATTAAGATATATTTATACTTCATTATTTTTATTTTACTTCTGTTTTATTATTACAGACATGCAGCAGTAGATGTGGAAATAAAGCAGGATACGGATATTATCCACCGGCATCAGCAGTACGCGTCGCCACTGCCGCCGTCACTAGCGACGGCGACAGTGACGCCGACGTACACGGCTATGCGTGTCTCCCAGGAGCACCTTCTCCAGCAGCACCAACATCTGCAGCAGCAACTAAATGACGTAACGCGCTCAGAACCGAACCTGAACGAATCTGAACCTGTGATAAGTAACACTGTGCCTTCCTTACACAATTTATCGGAGAACTCCTTGCCCGACAAAATCGCCAAAATGCACGTCAAAAACCGACTTCTAATACAATCGAAGAGCGTCGCCAACGATTCTAACAAGCCGATATTTCCTAATTGTCCTTTCTCTCCATACGGTAGTCCCACAGGTAAGGGTTGATTTATTACTCTTGTACTCTTATATAAACATACTTTATGTTCACTAGATTTCATATTAACTTACATTAAATTATTTTTTAAAAAAATTCTAATTCACAATAAATTATATAACCTTTGAATTTGTACAATATTGGCACTGGAAGATACAGTATCAATTCATTTCTGTATTTCTCGGGTTATGTAATTTACGTGATTACTTTGCAACAGTAGTGTGAACATGTTTAAGTTTGCATTTATTTTCTAGTAATTCTTTAAGTCATTGCCGGCAAACTATTATAAGCTTTCTATTCATATCTAGATATTTAATAAACAAAGCAAAAATTAGATTAATATAAAACGAAATAATTAAATATCGCTTCGATAACATACAATGGAGCCCTTAGCAATAAAATTAGAAAGAGAATTAAATAAACTGAACAATATAATATAATTTAAAACAAACATTCCTTAGACAGGTATTTAAGAAATAATAAAGATAAATGTCAAAAACACCAACGTAGTGGCGTGTATGTATTGACGTGAGGTGATTGACCAAAACAATATATAGGCCAAACCGGAAGATCATTCAAACAACGAATAGAAGAGCATAAAAATGTTTCATACAAAAGAAGATGAAAAACTGAACCAGTTTTATTAAAACATGTATCATAAAGTTCTTAACTTGCGATAAATAAATAAAAATGAATAATAATAAAGACAATTTTAGCCTATTGCTAATAATCTATAGGCATTAAATGAAATTTACATAACAAGTCATTGTAAAGAATCCAAAACTGAGCGGATTATTAAGAATAGATTTTTGCGTAAACCTTATATTTTCGAGAAAAATACAGGGAAAATACTATGATGGCCACATCACCATTTTTTTCTTACAATTTTATCAGATATATATTTTGCGAAATTGTTTTCGTTATTTTTGCTATCCTGCTTTTCACTGACCAAAGAGGATTAGAAATGGAACCAAAGAACAAAAAAGAATCAAAATCGCCATTTTCGCTAACAAAGGTTGAAAACAAACAGTTCAGAATTGTAATCATTCGAAAGATTTACCGACAAATCAGAACTTTTTGCAATCCTATTTGCACATCTTGTGTCAGGCAATATAAATGCCCAGCGATATGTAGATGAGGTGACAGAACCCCATATTCTTCCGTTTCTTCACCAGTTAAAAGACCCACCTTTCCAGCAAGTTAATTGCAAGTGTTTTTATGGACCGATTTGCTGAGCTGATGCTGCAAGCTCTTCAGCATAAATTAAAGATTGCTTGGGATACATACCTACTAGAATAGATACCACGAAGAGTGTATAACCAATAAAGTATTACAACCAATTATAAATGAAATAAGTTTGACTTCTTCTTAGTATATATTTTAATAAATATTAATCAAAATATACCTAAATACTCACGAAATACAGATTCACGGAAATATATATTTTTTGCAATAAAAATCACTATTGTATTTTGACAAAAACCTAAAGCATGTCTAATTTTTACAGCATTAATTCTATCATCAGATTCTTCAAATATCAGTTATAGAATATATTTTGTGGGATTCATTTACTAGATTATTTATTTTTAATCTTAGATACCTAATTTTGGTATAAATTAGTTTTTTTTAATTCTGATTTAGCTTTGAATGGGATATTTTCACTTAATAAAACTCTTCCATTCACAAATTTCAAAACATTTAATTTTAAATAAATTTGCGAGCTGACATTAACACAATTAGTGATGAAAATACTTTAAGCAAACTACTCAAGAAATACAACAAATTCGCTCTAAATTATTCTGTGAAAATTCACTCGCTTTATCTAAAAGGCTACCAGTCTCAATAAATTCAAAACATTAAAAAAATTAATAAATTGAATTGCAATAACTTCTTTCTTTTTTTTTAATCAAAAAAATATTTAAAAATCTGTGTGATTTACAATTTAGTAAACATTTTATCAACAAACGACCAGTCGTTCAATAAGATCATTATTAAATAATCCACGTTTAGCTATTTTTTTCATGGCAAATTTTCTTTTGGAACAGATATATAGATAACTTATTAGCTTGTTTCAGTGGTACGTCAATTAAATCAAATTTCAAATGTAATTAACAATATTTATCCCGAAATTAAATTCACGTTCAAAGTGGAAAATAATAAAAAATGTCATTTATTTGTCATGCTAGCATACACAGCTAAAATATTCTCTCTACAAAAAGGTGCAAAATAACTGAACTAAAGTAAATAAAAGCAGTATTGATGAAGTCTATTCATAAGTTTGAAGGAGTGAACTCCGTCGGTTCTCGCTTCAGCTAAAATTTTAAATATTTTTTCAAATCTTGTATATACTTTTTATGATATTTAATTAGAAAGGAGTGCAAAGATGTAATAAAATAAATAAAATAATAACTGTTTAAATTCCACCTTATTAAAAAAAAAACAAAATTGATTGATAGTATTTATTTATCCATTGTACTTAAAATTCAAAATATATACAGGGTGCGGCAACATAACTTCCTGTTTTAAAAACTTAATAAAATCTATTGTATGAATCAGAAAATTTTTATTTGTTTTTATAATAGAGTCACATAAATAAAGTTTTGTTTTACACACTTTTGAAGATCAATTCAGGTAGGCGAAATCACCCATTATCCATACACTGAGTAAATCGATTTCTGGCGTTTGTCATTACTCTTGCCAGTATATCAGGGGTTATGTTGGTAATTTTTTCCTGGATTGGATGTTGGTCTTCAAATCTTGTAGATTCTTGTACGGTTGGAACCAGATATCCCCAAAGTCCAACTTATCTAGCGTGGAAGAAAATATTCGTGTAACATGTTTACATACCGGTCCGAATTCACTGTCACTGCGACTTCATTTTCCTCGTAGAACCAAGGACCAATAATTCCTACCGAGGGCATTGCATACCACATAGTGAGTTTAGGTGTTGCAAAGGCCTTTGATACAATTTTCGAGGATTGTTGTCAGCCCAGTAGCCCACTTGTTTGCTTGTTGACGGATTCACACCACTAAAAATGGACTTCATTACTAAAAAAACTCGAAACTTTATCGGAACAAAACTGTCCGCTACGACATCAACCGACTGAATGGCGCATATTTTAAATAAGGAAGTTATGTTGCCGCACCCTGCGTTTCTGTGACTCGAAGAATAAAATTAACCACATATACTAGAGTGAAAATGATTCGGAAAAGAAATTATTATAAAGGTCTTCAAATGACCAAGATATCAAAGTTAAGAAATTTTAATACATTTTTCTAAATATTTTCAATACTGTTCATGGTAGTGCTGCAATTTGGTACAGCCTAAACTAACATCAAGTAAATTCTTTAGACAATTTATCACTTCGATCGGACCGCGGTGTTCCTAAAATTTGTTTGCTCGTAAATCTACATTTATTTTTACACATTTTAATAGAAAATTTATTTTAGAAACTTGTATGACCCTTTGTAAATTTTGATAACATTTCAATCGTAACAAACAAAAATCCAAAAATCCTCGGAAAAATCTAAGTCGGCGATGCCAATTTAGGCAAGTTACACCAAAAATTTTTTTTTTTTTATTATAAAATAGATTTTTTATTATTTTTTAAATATTTTTAAATAAAAAATTGTTTACTAATTGAAAATTAAACTTTTAGTTTAAACGACATGGGCAAGTTAACAGCTCATACTCGTCAAACTGAGTTAACTGGTTAATAGTCACCCTACTAAACCAACTCAACAATTACTATTTTCTTCAAATAACCCTACATCGCATAAACTAGCAGTATAATGCCTTGAGCATTCTCTATTCCTCTTATTGCGGGCAGAACAGCCACTGAAATCAATAACCTCATATAAAATTTAAAAGTTTTATGGCAAATATTTTTTGAAAATCTGTTTGAGCAAACCGTATTTACCTTTCCACCACTCTTTAAACTGGTATAGTTTTTCGAAAATAATTTGTAAAAACTAACAACAGGTATATTGCCTTCTCCAACATAGTATAATTTCAAAACTATAAATTTATAATTCTCTTTATAATGATGATAAAACGCGAGTCGTGTTGTCATGTTTTGATTTATATATTTTTCTTTACACGTTATATCAACGTAACGCATTCGAACATAGCGAAACGAAGTTAACTTTGGAGTTTTAAATCTCTACGTAAACCCTTAGTCAAGATATTAGAATATATAGCAATATTGCATTCAATAATATACTTTTCATTTCAATATTTAATCGCGTCTATAATGCAATAGAACAATAAATTTAATTTAATTATTACATATATTTATTTATAGTTTAATGCAATGCAATCGTATTAATAAAATATTATTATATTAGAGTTGTACAATTAGCGATCGACACTTTCGTTCTATTAATGAAGTCCAAGGTTCAAACTCAGGAATTTCCAATTCCATCTATGCAAATGGGGAAAATAATAATACAACTCCTCTCCTCTCTAAAAAGCAAAAAACAAGTAATTCTTATCGTGTCGTTCGTGCATTCAGTATCCTCTCTAGCAAGTGATCCAAAAGTCAGACCTCGTTGGCTAGTAAATATTGACAGGTAAAAAATAGTGATAGTAAAAAATAAAAAAAATCGCAAATCTACAATAATGAGTCTTACTAAGACTAAAAAACAAATTATTGAACCATCCTCTTCTCTGGATATTACATTAAATTATACTAACATAATTTACGTATTACAAATAGCACAGCTATTAAAGCAACACTAGTTTTAATGTATTTATTTCAGTTAAATAAACTAAACAATAATTATTAAATGTACGTTAAATAGTTTGTAAATGAATATGAAGCAATGAATTATGAGCAAGAAATAAATTTACGCTGATTTAATTATAATTAGCAAACGTAATTAATAACACTCGTATTGTAGATTTACAAAAATGTAATGTAAAATGATTAATTATTTATAATAATCAAATGTTAATCCATTTCTTTCAACACTGTTATTATATCTTGTAATATAATTTAAATATTACTTAAATAATAGATATTTTATTGTTAATCCATTCCCATTTTGTTGGAATCCTATAAAACTAACTAAATCATCACTATTTTAGAGGTCTGTTTAAAGTTATAAATTTTCCGTTGCTTTTTCTATATTCAGCTGCCAGAAATTCCTTCACCGCGATATCCTGATTTAATCTGGTAATTTATCACATTTTTTCTAAACAATTTGTCTTCAGTTAAAATTATCTATGGATCTATAAGTTATCAAAATTTATATCTTTATTTCTGATTTTTGTAAATAAAAATGCATGGAATTTTAGAACATCAGCCAGATTTTGTAATTTATCACTAAATAATTTTAATAGCTTTAATACCCTATTCATTTCCTAACGAAGAAATGGCAATCATTGTCTAACTAGAATTATATGATTGCAACCAAGTAATTAGGAAGTATTTTATTGTACGATTGCCCTTGCAACAAACATTCAATTTAAAGAATCACCTTTTACAATTATACGATTTCGGTACACATAAATAAATAATATATAGCATATTATAAATAAACAGATAACAATAAATACATAGTTTCTAAACCCAAATGGTTTAGATAATAACAAAGAGATTAAAGTTTGATTAGCTGAAAATCAGGCAAGGAAGACCCCAATTTGACTTATATAATTTATAATTATATAACGATTTGAACTTATTTTTATTAAAATATTATAAAGATAATCTAAATATCTAAAATTATGTAATTTTACTACCAAAGATTTTGAAACATACAACTTTATTCTAACAATATTGCAGCAATTTTTTTACAAATTTACAAATATTCTAAATTACTAGAAATAAATAATCTTAAATTTAATTAATCATCTACGCATCAATTTAAATACAATTCAACCGGTTTATTTAGGTACAAAACAACCCAAAATTGTTTTAGGATTATTAATAACCAATACCTTACAAAAATCTTCTACTACTTTCTCCACCGATATTTTAAATATTACAATGTTAATATGTTAAATATAACAGATTCCATATATTAACCTAATATTCAATGCAACTTTTATTAACTTATTTTTGGAAAATCAGCGTTATTTTAATTACTATAATGCTAACCGGATATTAAGATACCTGAAATCCCTTTGAGAAAGATACTCCTTTTTATGGTCAAATCATCAAATAGTTGATAATTTATCAATGTAGACATCAAATACCTAATTTCATAACTATATCACGTTCCATACATTTCTAAGTAAATATTCGTCCCTGAACTGTATCAATACGTACGAAAAAGGCGGTAATTTAACATTTATTTGGGCTCAATTAAGAATCTCGAGCACGTCTCACGTTTATTGGTGCGGTACAGTATATAAGTACACATTTGATTATTGTTTGGATAGAATTATCGTCCAGAAACTCGATTACTTGGCCACTTTGTGCCCGTAATTGGATCGTCTTGTACGTGCCAATTCTCGAAAACTTCGATTCACATAACGAGTGTTGTAAATAAAAGGATAGGACGTCACCCAACACTTTACCTCGAGATTGTTTATAATGGAACATTGGCTTGCTATTCAATGAATAATATTTACAGTTTAAATTGTGCAGTTTGAATTATTATACATACATTTATTATAGACATTTAAAAGTTATTTTATTTGATGAATAATAATCCTTTAATTTGTTTAATGAGTTCAATATTGATCAGAGGGATACAGCATCTAACGATAGAGTCGCAAGGATTTTTAAAATTTGATCAGTTATTAAATCAGCTTGGAAATTCTAGAAGCTAATTAGCATGGCACCGAGTAAAGATGTACTTATATACTCAACAAGATACATTTTAAAAAAATCAAGTGCTACAATAAAAAATAGGATTTAAAGCCATACAAGAATAAATATATTATATCATAATTATGCTCAAATATTGTTAAAACAAAGTTAAAATGACAATAACTAATACTAATAATTAAACACTATTGTTTAGTTTTGTAGGGCGCTTCGACAACTAACGTCAATCGCGAAAACACTATATTACGCTAGTGTTTCAATATATACATACTAAATTATGAAACTATGTTTCTTATAAAGAAAATTTATTTTAGTCTAAATAAATATATTTATATAATTATATAATCTTCTTTAAGGGATATTAGATGAAATTTAACACTGCCGCTGTTAAACTATATATTTTAAACTTTTATAATTACTATTGCTGTTTTTTTTAATTCTCTTATATATACGTACTATTATTTTGTTAAAATTATGGCTAAAATAAAGCAATTACACTCACCTAAGTTTATTTTTATACATATGTTGCAATGATATTTATTACTTTTAATTATTATGGAGAGCTAAATAAAGCAGCTTAGACTCTCTATCTCTTAAAATAAACTAATGATGAAAAAATAGGCACCTTATGTAATAACTTCTGTAATTCTTTCATAAGTCCTGGGCTTCGATATTTTTACTACACATTTTATGTTTATATATTTTTGTCATTAAGTCATAATTTGTATTTAGGTGTCTGTTTTTACGTTATATGTTATTTTTATTCAAACGCTGCTTCATTAAAAATAACAGATAACGTAAATTAAGTACCTTATTTTATGGAAGAATAGACAATTGAATGAATAATTGAATTAATACAAACCATCATTTTTGATTGCAGTATTTTTCACTCATCATCCTTATTAGCACGCAACAGAATATTATACAATGTGTGCAATTACGCGGACCTTCATTTAAAGTATATTTACATTTCATACAAAACGCACATCTCTCACAAAAATAACACAAATATATTTGAAAATATTCGCTTATGCATATTAATGAAACAATGCTCAAATGATGTTATATTCACAGGCTCTCCTCGAAGCAACAGAAAGCGTCAACCCCTAAAGGAATCAAGACGTGTATCTATCGAACGAAGCGGCATGTACCTACAGCTCAACCAATACAAACTGATGGACTCTATAGGACAGGTATGTACCTTTTATTTTTATTTTTCCCTCTCAAATTCCAATACACGTTTGCCAATGAACGGTGTTTCGCTACATTTACGTAATACATAGATTGCTGAAATTGATATCCAGCACGCCATGGGCTTTCATGTTAGCTTTCAATTTTAAAGCACTCTCAATAATCTAAAAGTATTATGTATAGCAATTATGATGTTTCATTAATTAAAAAAATGAAATCTATGCAGAGAAATAATGGACCACTAACAGCCCCTTAATTAACTAATATTATTCCTGCGTTAATGTGTTGAATCACTTTTAATGGGTACTGTTAGTTACAAGACTAATAAAAATTAATTAAATCAAATTAGTTAAAAACGTTTGAGACCTTTTTTGCATATATAAACCTCATCTATTAATAACGCTTTTCTGACACCCACATATCTATCTTTCCTTGTTTATTATTTTACTTATTGTTATTTTTAAGGAAAAATGGATAAAGGTAACATTATGACCAATAATCCCACATGCTTATGTGGCATTTCTTCACCTAACAATTGTCAATAAAATTTATAAGGTTCCCACCGATCTATATTTTATACTTTCCATATTTGTTAACCTTAGCTACCCAAGCTTCACATAAATATGTTTTAAGGTCCCCTAAAACGATTTTCAACATTTTTTATAATGCGTATTTAAGTATCTGGTCGTGGGCGCTGTATCCGAAAAACCGATAAAAAGAATTAATTGAAATATTAAACTTTTTAAAGATTGTATTAGCCTTTTCTCAGGTTTAAGTTATTTGAAGTTTATATAGAAAATACTTTTATAAGATAATAAAATAATCACTACAGAGGAAGTACAATGATAGACGTGTTATCAGTTATTAATTTCAAAGTATAAGTTATCCCAATATATTGATTAGGTGTGTAAAGCACACAAACAATATACTGGATTCAAGTCAAATTATAAATTAATAAATCAATTAAAAAATCAGTGTAACGGTCAGACAATTGATGACACCTTAATGGTGCCTCTATCCATAAGAAAAAAGTAGTTTTGCTGAATTTAATGTTAAACATTGTTATTAATAATTGTCGTTATTGACAGTTCCCTTGTTGTCGGTAGCTTGTCTAGTCAATTAGAGATATCATTGCAACATTTAGAAAATATATGTCATCTTGATGGTATATAATAATTTTTATAAAAAAAAAGGGCGCAATAATTCTACACCGACTAAAGCTTACCTTTTATTGTTTACAAGGTTAAAATAAGTAACTGTTCAACTCGTATTTTATATATTATTCTCAAATTGCCTTTTACCTTGGCCTTCCTTTCTGGATGCTCGTGGATGAACGTGTACGTGGTAACAACGCACATACGAGGATAAACCGAAAGAAATGTTTGTTGGGAAAACATGTGGCCCCATTAATATTTATTTGCCTTTATATGGCTATTATTATCATATTCTTATAAAAAAAGTACCACAGAAATAAAAAAATTAAGAGTAATATTCCCCTCGAAGCTTATGTTCAACAAGCATATGGAACAAATCTCTAAGAAATTAGGTTTTATTAATAAATTCACAAGTGCTTTAAAACTTATCGTATTAAATTAGTCTACGTTTTCCTCCCACCTAGATGATACTTTATTATTTACCATATTTAGATATTTAAGATTAATATCGTTTCGTTTGGGTAATAACAGCACTGTTCTAGTTACAATGGAATGTTAGAAATACTAAATAATAATTAATAATTTAAAAATACGAACACATTTCGTGATTCTACAACAATGAGTCTTACTAAGACTACAAAACAAATTACTTGTTGAAACAACTACTTCTCTGGCTAAAACCTCGAATGAAATTATTTCTATTGAATACACTAAGAAATGAAAAAATAAAAAATAAAAATAATAATTCATTGACTGAGAGAAGAGTATTTCTTACACATGTGTTTCGTTTGTTTATTTATTAATCTTATTGCCTTTTATTTATTGTTGCCTTTATTTAAAGAAAATCGTTTTATAAATATATTTTATTCGTTTTAGTGTTTTTTATTTTATTTTGGTACAAAGTATCATTGAATAATATTGAATTATTTAGTTTTATTAAAGCAATTGGAATTTAGCAATTAATTTAGTAAAAAATTATTTGTTAAATTATTATTTTCTTATATCTGAACTGTTATATAAACTCTAGCTAAACTCTAACAAATAATATTTAGAAAATTAATGTGTTTTGCTAATGATAGCAGTGCGCTCTTATCTCTCTCTTAACTTTTCACTAACTTTTCTGGAGAGAATCTAAAGAACTGTTCAATGTTGTAATTGACTACAATTATTCCATCTATGGTCTCAAATATCTTATATTTGTGCTAGTAAGTTGTATCAACTCGTACGGGGCGTTAGATTTATTATCGAAAAATACAGTGTTTACTGTACTCCCAAGACAACAATTTGGCTGTACACAGCAGTAGTAAGACCAATGGTAATCTATAAAGCACTGGTCTCGTGGCCCAAAGAGAAAACCTCACCAAAGCAGCTGTTTGGGCCGCGCGGAACGTAGTACGGCTCTGTGCGGAGGGCAAGTGCGTTATTTCTAAGAAGGGAAGAGGGCGCTTTCGACGACCAGGAGACTCGGCGTAGGAACGCAAAATAGAAGATACATAATAATAGTCGCGTAAACACTACACTTGTAAAGTTTCCTTTTAATATACAATTTCGTAAAACTATTAAACGAATTTTTATGGACAACCTCAACCCATACAATTGGTGGAACTAGTGTCGAAGCATAGTCAGATTGAATATTGTTCAATCACTTAACAGCAGCTTACTCAGTTGCAAATGATAGCATGCCTCAGCACGACCGAGACAATGCGAACAACACCCACTGCAGCAATGGAAGCAATGCTCTACCTTCCACCTCTCGACTTATACGTTGGACTCTGGTACAAAGGAGGCAGGGCTGGTAGACACAGTCACCTTTTAGAGGCGGCTGTCAAGAAGACACCCTTCCTTGGAACCGGGAGTTTAGACGGTGGGGATACCCTCCGAATTTACACCGATGGTTCTAAAACCAAAAGAGGATCCGGGGCGGGCATTTACTTCCAACAAATGAACCTATCACTAGCTATACTCCTAGAGAAGCACACAACTACTTTGCAAGCAGAGATCGTTGGCATCATCCATGGGGCAAAAGAAATCCTACACCTTGACATCCGTGATAGGAACATCTAAATCCTTACAGACAGTAGGACAGCAATACTAGCAGTGAGTGGTAACAAGATCACCTCAAGACTAGTAAAAGAATATCACAACACCCTGAAACAACCAGCACAATCAAACAGTATTGAGCTGCACTGGGTCAAGGGACACAATAATGAAGAAGGCAGACGAGGTGGCGCGGGCTGGATCGGCTCTCAGTGATACCACGGACGGGCACCTGATTACGCCAATACCGAAATGCCTCATTGGGATAACACCTCAAACTGCAGACAGGCCAAGAAAGCAAAGCGCTCACCCAACCTGAAAACAGCTGAATACTATCTGCGACTGTCCCGGGGGAATCTGCGTCTTATCACAGGTATCCTTACGGGTCACTGTCAGCTAAGGGTTTACTATGGATCTGGTAGAAAATCCCATTTGTAGAGCATGTGAAGAAGAGGACGAGGCAGTGCCCAGCTCTCGCCCACCTTAGAGAGTCCATGATAGGGGAGCATTGGCCGAACATGGCCAACATTAGGGATACCCCTCCAAGCGGTGTGCTGTCCTTTGCTCGTCACCTTGGGTGACTAAATGAGTGATAGAAGAACGGCTGTCCCAGCCATGGGGGTACAACGGGCCTAGTGAGGCCTGGGTGCTCTGGTCAATGATTTGATCACCCTTGGCAAGCTCGATCCAGATCCAGATTCAGATCCAGATATAGTGTTTCTGCTTTTTAAATTAATGTCTGTTTTATTTCAAATTTCGTTCGTAATGAGTTACTTCATTGTTCCCTTCTATATATTATTGATGTACATATTGGCTTATTAGCACATGTTTATAAAATATAGATGCATCACATTTTACTTGGTTCGGTTTCCCACTGACTGTCCGGCCAGGTTTATGTGCTTCTGAAACCCTCTCAGGTGTGACTCCAGTTAGTCCTCTGTGTCATTGGCTAAGTCGGGTGTAGTTAACATAACTCCTTCTACGTGGTTCTGTTTTTAATCAGTTTCTGTTTATTCTCATCCAACTTATCAATCTCATGATATACTTCGTCAATTACACCGAAGACTGCTGCTAAGACGGTCCTAATGCTGGGTTCTGCTTCGCTTTTGTGGGATATCCAACTTCTCGATATATTCCTTGATGTGTTGCAGGTTTTTACCTATTTGATCATACTTGATCATACTTGATCATATCTAAATAATGCTTCTTTGTGCAGCGGTTCTAATGATTCGTCAAAAATTATGTTGGTCTCTTCATCCTATTTGCGCATATTAAGTCTTCCTACTATCGGATCCCAGGTTAATGTGTAGTAACCCAGGTTAGACAGGCTTGGAAGGCATTTCAGTTGCAAGGGTGCATTCGGTGTGCATAGTGGTTGATCCACTAATTTATCTACAAGTTGAGCGACGAATAGAATGGTAATATGATTGATTAATTGAGCGGCTTCTCCTCGCGCATGCCCTTTTATGTACTCGAATTTTTCCCCAGTTTCTAGAGACTCTACAGCCAGGTGTGTTGTTCCATCGCTCCCTGTGGCATCTAGTTGATGCATTTTTCACTAGCGAAGTCAAGCCTTGCAGGGAGGGCGGCAGGTAGTGCTCCTTCCCCCATAACATTCATCCGGATACTTTCCTTGCCAAACTATCTGCTATTCTGTTACCTCTGCTGTTGTGTCCGTTCACCCATCACAGGGTCACCTTATTGTCACGAGCCACTTCCAATGCTTATTATGTGTATGTATTTCTCATTGATCTTCTTGTCTTGCTGCATATAGTTTAATCCCGAGTTTCACCTTTGTTGGTGTACTCATTGTCTTACCTAGTGCAGCACTTTTTTTTAGGTACAGGTTTATGCAATAAGTTCCTACACCTGCGCCTGTTTTAAACGACCCACCAGTGTATATATGAATGTTTTTGTACTTGCTTCCTACTTCTGAGTCTTTGTATCTCAAGTATAGTTAAAGCTTTCTAGTGAAGTTCCTCGCCCCGAATGCTTGGTGGTTTAAAATCCTTAATTTTTCTTCTTTTTGTGAACAGTACCAGTTCCGTTTTTGCTGGATCCTTGGTCTATAAACCATTTGTTTACTGTGTCAAGAGCACCCGACATACGTTTCGCTACTATACTTTCCGAGGTACCGGAAAGTAGGATCGTGATATCGTCGGCTTAACCTACCGTGTAAAAAGCCCTTTGCTCATTGATCCCAGCCTCCTATGGACAACCCTATGCAACCTGACATAAGTCTTGTGTCACCTATTATAATATTTTCTGTCCTCCATTGCAACATATTGGATATTGGCTTAATGCCACCCGAATTCCCCTACGTCAAAATGTAGCTGCTTTCTTTGGGAAGGAGGTTTTATCAAATACTCCTTCTATATCCATGACAATCGACAGGGTGGAAGCTTTTGCTTAAAGGATCGGCCAATTCTGCTCACCACAGTGTGCAGGGCCGAGTATGCATGTTCATTGGGATGACGGTGTTCGCATAGCATCTACAGTATCTTTAGATGTGCTTCCATCTCCGAAGTTGGGGGTGTGGTGGAAGCTTCTTGTGAATGTATTCAGATGCTTGTCACGTCGTTATTTTCCAAGTATAACTAACCATACCCGAATAACCCCCAGGTCCTCGGTGAATAGGCGCCCTGGGTATTTTACCTCTGGATATATAAAACAGATCACTGCTTGGTCTGCTTAGTCTACAAATCCTGCAACACATCAAGCTCCCGGCCTAATGTGGTCGGCTTTGCATTGATGCAGGATGCATTGAATTAGCTCTGTGGGTATTTCGTTTTTCTTACATTCTCGCTTCCTTTCTCTTTTAGAAACAGGCCAATTGAAGTTTGTTTATGTCTCAGCTATTTGGGTGCCTCCGGGTACGTAGCCAATTCCTGGGCTTCCTCGATCTCCATTGGAGTCTCAGGCACAGACGTGTCTGTGAGCCCTTTCTTCATTTTTACAGATATGTTGCCGAACATATACTTCACCGTGTCACGCTTTACTTAAGAAGCCCAGCCGCCTTAAAACCGTTTCCGGTTCTTACCAGGAATCCACATTGTATTTTTCATTAGGGCTGGCAGCTGGCAAACGCCGACTGTCACGAGATTCTTCCCGTACCATCTTTCCGATGAGGCGCTCACCTTGGCTTTTACCCAATCTACAGTTGCTTCGTCATCACATGTGACTCGAAGGATTTCTCCCGCCGTATGGGCACTACTGAGGAGTTTAATAATCTCGCTCCCACTTTGAATATGTTTACCCCCGCTACTTTCTCTAAAATCTTACCCAGGGGATTGGGTGGGTCGATCAGATCAACCCTCAGGTAGCTACTTGTCCCCTGCTTGTACGTCTTTTTTGGACCTTCTGATTTTCTTGGAGGTCCTTTTATAGATGTTTTAGTCGATTTCCCTGGGTTCGTCTTTGTCCTCTTCCTGTTCCCAGGGGAGGTTCCGGACGATCCCTAGGATCTCGGCCTTTTGGTTTTGACTAGCTCAGGTTGTTTCCCTTTGGAGTGGCTCGTACTGACCTTCGTTGCTTCTTATGCCAGAGGAGCCTCCCTGCCCCTACGTGTTTTCGCTCGGGTGCGGTTTTTCATTTTTTAGCTCCTGTGGTACAATCCATGGTTTTGGTCGCGCCCAAGCAAGGAAAATTGTCCGATGCGCCTGCGCGCCCCCTCCCATTAAAGGTCGGCCTGTCGGCCCTCTGACGAGACAACTCAGCCGTTGTTCCTAGGAACCTTAATAGAGATGGCTTAGTCTCTACCACCCATCTTGAAGAAATCCGGACCAAAGCAATGTATGTATCAGTACGCTAGGATTCCATCATCCCCCGACACTGGTCGCCACGCATGTGTCAAATTATAACATATACATGTAAAGATTCATTTGAAAACTACCATGTGCCGGCCACACTCACTAGGTAGGATAATTGGTTCAACCTTATCTGGTCTAGATCCGCCGTGTTTAATCGGAAAAAGGGGCACCTAGTGAAGGGTGTGGTTCTTCACCACGCGCGGTTGGTTTGGTTTCGAGAATCCCTGAAGCCGCTTACGGAAGGGTAAGGTCCAGCCCTTCGGGTGTCATACCGCAGGACCCCTCCCACTGCCATAGTTTCTTAGCCCCACAGATAATGTGTTATTTTAATGTATTATCGTCTGATATAACTCACTGAAGTTGGTCCATTGCTCGCAGCCTCAATCATATCGTCATCAATCATGCTTCATAGTTTTCATTGTCGATGCTGACGGTGCTGGCTAATCTAAGCCGTAAATTGTCTACTTCTTTCCATGTGTTTTTAAGCGAGATATCCCGGAGTCAAATAGTGGTTTCTTAACGGATGTCTGGAATAGAACTTGATCCAATTGCTTGTTGATTATATTCATTACCATAGTTAATCCTGCAATTCTTATGTCTTGTGTAGGTGTGGCGCTCTGTGACGAGACGCCCTCACACATCTTTGGCCACTCGTGGGAAATTACTGGAGCATGGTTGGGAAGTGATGTTACAGCCCCAATATAACTCTGATCTGACACCATCGGATTATCATTTATTCCGTAGTTGCAGAATGTTTTAAATTGTAAAAGGTTTATAAATTATAAACACCTTTAATCTCACTTGGCTCAGTATTTTTTTATAAACAGGACCAGTTGTATGATAGTTAGCGAAGGGTTATTAAAAAAATGGAAAATATTTGCTAATAATTCAAAAAATTACGAAAACATTTCGTGAATCTACAACAAATTACTTGTTGAAACAACTACTTCTCTGGCTAATACCTCGACAGATATTGAATGATACAAAAGTAATTTGAGTGTTACAAATAGTACAACTATCAAAGCAACGCTAATTTGAATGAAATTATTTCTATTGAATAAACTAATAAATGATAAAATGTACTTAGACTGTTTGAAAGTGATATAACATGAAAATGTATGAACAAAAATTGAATATAGACTGATTTCAATAAATTAAACTAGCAAAAGCATTTAAATATTCTAGCATTCAAGTTTATAATCATCATGCAGACACATGTTTAGATATTTCGTTCTATTCAGTACAGCTTTATTATAAAATTTTATTTTAAATACAAGTAAAAACATTTATTATGGAAACTATTTAGTTAATTGAACATGTTTTTTTATTAAGAAATTTTATTTCATAAGCCAAAACCGAAATTACTTAGTTGCCAAGCCAATAGTATGGTTTATACGCCAATATCATGCTAATAATTATGTATGTGGATATAAATATTAGTTTACATCTAGGTCTTTTATTTTGCCTATCTATATTTGTTTGGAAATAATACGAGTTTATTCAATACGTCTGCTGTTAAACATTACTACCTAAGTCTAGCAGTCTAATATCATATTTAATAAGTTTGCACTATTGCATTATTTATTTATCTACTTGTGACGAACACATGTAATAGCATCATACTAAACAAAACATACTTTTAACAAATGTATATCCATTGAAAATTATTATTATGAGCGAATCTACCGATGAAATCTATTTTCTACATTTTTAAATAGTTTTATTATATATAATTTTGTCAGTGTTATTTTTATTAAATATATTTTTTAATTTAAGTCAAATGGTTCACAGTCTATCACTGACTGAATTATTTCAAAATATTATATTTAGAAAGAATTTTAAAATGATACAAAACAAATGGTTTGAAAGTAATAATAGGGAATACATAAAACAGTAACTATGTCATTTTTATGTATTGTCATCTTGAACGCGGTCTGAAATAATATATGTCCAATTCTAAATAGTAAAATAGTAAATTAAAACCGCCGATGGATAGAGAAAAGCTTCGAAGACTGGAGTTAAATTTTGTACTATTTGGAAAAAAATCGTAGAAAAAATCAACCAAAGCCAATAACCCACAATTTTGGCTTATTTTCTAGAAAATCATCTATAGTTGCCAGGGGGACTTGGGAGTAAACAGAACCTCACTGCGAAGAATTTTGAAAATGTATCGGATGCTTGATTATAAATTTAATTTTGTGCAAAAATTATTTTCGCAAGATGCACAGAACAGATTGATGTTTGTGAGTTGTTATTGCTTTAAATTCAAGAAAAGAATGACTTTTTGAAAAAAATATGTAGACCGATGAATCAAATTTCTCTGGTGAAGGAATTCTCAATAGAAAAAATCAATCACGTGTGGTCAATTGAAAATCCACATATAACGCGTGTACATAAATACCAACGAAAATTTAATTTCAACTTATTTTGAATATTTATGGACACCCGTGTTACTTTTTATTTGTACCACCAAGATTAAATAGTGGCAGATATTTACAAATTTTAAAAAATGTTGTAGAGATATTTTTGAATGAGCTCTTGAATTTAAGAATATGATAGTAGTATCAACTCGTTGAAGCCTCAACTCATTGAACAGACAAAATATCACAGCAACTAACGAATATTTTCGAGGCTAGATGGATTCGAAGGTTAGGTCCATGAAACTGGCCCGCTAAGATCTCCAGATCGTACTCCACTCATTTTTTTTCTTTGGGGTCGTATAAAAAATAAAGTTTATGCAACTCCCGTCGATACCCGAGAAGAATTGGAAGCAAGGGTATGAGCTGCATTCGCACAGGCCATGTATGACGAATAAATACATAATTTCCTCATTTTAATATCGAACGATTTTTCCCAAATTCGATTCAATATATTAACTACTATGGTGTAAATAAAACAGGAATTATACAAATGTGAAAAGAAAGAAAATTCGAAAAATTAAAAAAAAAATACTGGTTCTAGATATAGAGATATATAATACTATTTTGTAGCAAATTGTCTTGCGAATCACACTATGAGATAAAATATTGGTCATTCTATTTGAAAAATTGAAATATGATGTTTTTAAGTGAGCGCTGAAATATTGATATTTTTGAAATACCAATGGTCAAAATTAAAACATATCTTTTTTTCAGTTGTAAAGGAATCTATTAGGTACAATACAAAATGCCGCTCGTGTGTCTACCTTGTACCTACTAGAAGTTGGCATTTTTCTAGACGCCTATTTGAGGTCAATATTTGACAAATAAATTTTTAAATCAAAAACTGTAAAAGTTAAGTGAAATTAAACCCACATGGGGAAGTAAGCAATCGAACAAGGAATTCAAAAATAAAATAATATACAGTATGTTCCTTTTAAAATAACAAAGTTGGTAGCTCTTTCCGATACAACCGGATGTGATAGAAAGTCGAAATATTTTATATAAGAAGATCGCAATCAACCATGCAATGTTGATTTTATTCAGATTTTTCCTCTTGCAGGAACCCCGTAAACTTTGAATGAACGGTATTCGTCACCCTGTATAATACTTTATATAACAAGTTTTTGCAAACAAATTTTAATTATTTGTATACATAGAAATATTTTTCCACTTTCCACTCCAAACGTAGTTTTTTAAGAGGAATATTTTACATCTTGCTTGTTTAAGGGTCTATTTGCCTGTTTGTAATAAATATGTTTCATATTTCATATTTTCTATTTTGTTATTATTATTGTGCTGGTAAACGTAAACAAGTAACCCAACAAAAAGTGATAAACATACATTTAAACATGGCGACATACCGTTTAGTGAGCTAACGGATTTAACAAATAACATTTTCCAAAAATACCCTTTATTCAGTAAATATTGAAAGCGATTTCAATTTCCATTAGTAATTGAGCTTTAGAAACCGAGAGGTAAATATAGAATCCTATATACAAGCCATATATTGGTATTTGGTAACTAGTTTTACAAAAATTACATATCCTCTATTGGGGCTTCATATTGGTTCACAAGCAATTCGAGTATTCTAATAATGTTACTCTGCTAACATTCTTTTAATAAACGGTTTTAATTAATAATAGCATCACGGGAAGCTTTGGTGCACGTTTATTTTCTCTTTTGCACACGTTAATTTTCAACTAAAGCCGACGATCCATTCATTACTTTTCAACATAGTCAGCAAGGTTTATTATTTATAATTCCTTTATAAATAAAAACTATTGATTTGTTGAATTTGGTTCTCCTTTATCACGTGATGAAACATTTTTAATTTTAAAGGCGGTTTTAAATGAAGCACATTCCTAGATAATGATGTAAAAAATCGAAACTAGAGGGAATAAAATAGTATTAAAAAAATTTAAACCAACCAAGTGCCTCATTTTAAACAACACTTAATAGAAGACTATAACTCAAAATAAATAAACAATTTACTTTGTCATTGGTTGATAATGACAAGTTGAAGTTGTCGAAACTATAGTTACAAGTGTAAATCAAAAGTGATACCAACAAAGTTAATTGTTTATTTATTTTGAATTATCAAAATGTATCACGAAGTAAAAGCCTCCACAATTACTTTTAAAAATAACTTTTCGATTTTATTTACTTATTTTACCTATAATCTAGATCAGGCCACGGCAACATGGTGCACGCAAACACCAAGGTGCCCTCGAGAAAATTTAAAAATATCGACATTCAAAATATAAAAATATTAGCTAGTGTAAATAAAAATATTACTATTATTTTATTTGTATATATTATTTTATTAATATTAATTTCAAATGGAGTCTTACACTAAAGGAGATTTTATACATAAAAAAATCATTAATATAAACATAATGATATCGTAAATTATACTTATAATCAATAATTTAAATTTATTATTTCATTGGATTTCTTAGCTATAAAAACTTAATTTATTATTAATTAAAAACTGTTTTTAATGTGAAAAATATCACAAGTTCATATTATTATTTTTTATATAATACAAACAGTTGATACTGTAAAGAGATACATGAGAGATAAATTTGATTTACTGCAAACGAATTCGTTTAATTTGTTCTCTGTTTATTTTGAAGCAAACGGAAGGTAAATAAACGGATCTCTTTTATATTTGGACGCTTCGCTTAAATTGCATTGTAGTACCAACAAATGTATCTATATTTACCATTTACAAATGCACTTTATTAATAAAGAGAGACTCCATGGAATAAAGAACATACATGAGAGGGTTAAGCTCTATCTCTACTTTCCTCCTACAATTCCCTATTGCACGTTAGATCTCGCCGTATCATATTATCAAGCGGTCAGCGCTTTCATAGTCTAATCTTTGCTTTGTAATAACATATTTATCACATTGTATCTAATATGTTTCATGTCGAATGAACAAAGTTATTTATAATAAACTCTTCACGAGCATCAAAACGCTTCGAATATTACTATTGAATTTATCAATAGTAATAGATAAAATAACTGACATTTTTCTTAATATTATTTTTCGCACCGCACTTATACTATTTTTCATCTAATCAAGTAACTTCATAACTCTTTAACACAGACACATTTACTTAACATTCATGACCAATTCCATATTGAGCATAAAATATCTCGTTCCTGCGGTGAATGCAATTATTACATTGGACCCCGCTCAAAGGGATTAAAATGAGCGGGATGTAATCGTCCCTTTCATGTTGATTGCTTGTAAGTATATCTCAAAAATAAGTGGCATTTTTAAAGAGTCTAAAAGTATGTACAGTGGTTATATCTACGTAAAATACACTTTTCTCCTCTTATTATAGCTTGTTGAACAAAATGCAATTTATATTAAAATAATATTCATCATCTCTGTTATAATAAGTTGTTCAGTTAAAATATAGACTAATTAAATTTTTAATTGTAATTTAAACATCAAACACTAATACCTAAAAAAAATTCTGAGCATTAATGCATCGTTATCTAACACATATATAAGAACTAACAACTTCCAGTTAAAACAACTTTTTTACCACTGTATATTAATGATTTAACAACATTAATAAATTGTGTTAGACTATAGTTTCGACTTTTTGATTAAACACTTTTGTTTCAAAAAATAAAGATTTTTTATCTATTTTATTCAAAAAAGACAACAGTTTTATAGAAACTCTATTAGAAATATTTGCAAAACCTAATAAACTTAGCTCTTTTTGTAAAATACTGAATTTTTATGAAAATCGGATAAATAAGGTGGACATTTAAAAATGATGCGTCCATTGATCCCGTGGAGTCATTTGAAAATATAAAAATTACATTATTTTCCTTCAGTAATAATTCTGAATTTCCTAATAGGCTTGAAATCATAGTGATAGTCCCGTCTACAATTTTCTTTTATACAACAATATGTATACATATAGTCTGTCCGTTCGATCTTCCGTCGTACGTCACAAACTATCGCTTCAAAAAACGACGAAAATTTTACAGTGCGTTCTTTTTCTAACGCATTTGGTTTGCTTTATCAGACTGAATGTTTTTGTGTCGTTTCTCGAAGCGATATTTTGTGACGTAGGACGGAAGATCCAACGGATGGACTATATATTTAAAAATAATGTTAAAATGAGAAATTCTGATGAACAATTTTTCTGCCTAAAAGTGTAAGAGATGTACCATGAAGGACACATCACCTTTTTAATTTTTATTGTAGGAAAATAAGAATTACAATTAATTACATTTGTTGTTTCAGGGTTCCTATGGAATTGTTAAGTTGGCATATAATGAAGAAGATGACACACATTACGTAAGTTTCTATATAAATACAGGTTTTTCATAGTTTTTAATGTTTGCATTATTATTGCATTAAAAGTTCAAATATGGGTGTAGAAAATATATGTATACTATGAAATAACATGTAATTCTTGGATAAGTAAGCTCTAATGTGGCTTATATTTTGATAAAGTTTAGACAAAAAATACATTTTATAAATAAAAGTAATATTGAGAAATATTTATTGCTTTAATCGTTCTGCACCGCAGTTATATATTATTTTTAATGTAAAAACTACCAACTAATATTTATAACAATTACTTCTCGTACTAAAGCACCGCCGGGCATTGAATTAGTGCTCTAGTTTAAGTAGTTGTTTTAACTGTTCAGTTCCAATGTAATATGTTATCTATACAAAGACTTGGCGCTCTTAAAATAAATCAGTTATTTGACAAAAAAATCTTCAAAATGTTGCTTATTCTTGAATAATCTGCATAAGTTGTCATTACTTCATGGTTTGTCCTAAGTATTCTGCGGATCATTTATATATGATTTATTTAACAGAATTTTTAGGTCTGCTTTGCGGAATGCCTTAGAGGGAGGACAACATATATTTCTCTCTTCTCTTCAAGACAACTGCGATCATGCGGATATGTTCAAATCGAGCAAAATTTGTCTATTTTTTTCTAAGAAAGTCATATTGCGAATTATTAAAAAAAGGTATATCTATTAAAGTAATTAATTAAACGTATAGTAATTGTTGTCTCAAGTATTTAGCGATTTAAGGATATTGGTTTATACTTAAAAATTTGTGGGTCACCATTTTTATAAATTAGTTTTAAAAACTGGTATTTTTAAATGTTCTGGAAGTATTTCAGAATTCAACATTAAATTGATTAAATAAGATAATAGGCCGATGGAATGACTTGCTGCCACTTACAAAAACCGAGAATTTATTTAATGGCACCAGCATAAGGCGTTATTTTTTAGTTAGAAATTATGTAAACTATGAAAATGATGGTAGCGACCGTTACTATATGGTAGTTACATTTTTTATGTAAACTATGTCTTCGGGTATTGCTGGTGGCAAATAAAATAATTTATTATTTTTCTAGATGCAATTTTTATATGTTACTTGCTAAATATTTAATTATGTTCCTTAATATATATCCCTCACATTGTATTGATACTTCTTAATGTGGAGAATATATTTATATAATCTTCTTCTAGTAATCTATTATGTTCTTTATTAATTTTGTATAACTCCTTTGCCATTTAGTTCATTGTTTTCAGAGTGGTATATTTTTTAAATTTTCATTCTTTCAATTTATAAATATTATTTTGGGCAAGAAGTATTTAATATGAATTGTATACCGTTCATAAAATTATTTTAGCTATCATATACAATAAAATTAAATTTATTATCCTAGATATGATAGTCGTTATATAAATTTGGTTATAAATAATAAATAAATATTTTCTTATTTAGAGAGTTTATAGTTTATATACGAATACATTTGTATGATAATCTGCGTCGAAAAATTGATTTTGCATTTTTTAAAGTATGTACCGTTTCAAAATATTTAATGAAAACTAGAGAACTGTTTATAACATTTTTTTACATTAAACACTGTATTTTAACATACTTTTCACTTATTTGCCGTTATTATTAAGGCATTTATCATATAAAACAACAAGCTTTTATATCCCGTTGTCATAAAAATGTCACCTGATTTTTGAAGCTATCGTCATCATTGCGCTTCTTCAATTCAGAAACAGGTGGTAGTCACTTGGCGCTATATCTGGTCTATATGACGGATGATCTAGTTGCTCTTAACCAAACGATGTAATGATGTAAATGCAGCTATGTCGTAATTACGTGCGTCCTTCCTGTTGGAAGGCCGCCACGAGAATGAATCAATTCCAGTTAGAATTGAAACATTGCCGATCTTCGATTTTCGAGGCCGAGAGCTGCACTGATGAGCTGTGATACAGCGAAACACGTGTCTGCAGATTGTCTTACATAACACTTTTCGAGACGCGGTTAAGAAATGATAACACTACAAAATTGTTACATAGTGCTAAATATAATTTTAGACATGTAACGGCAGCTAACAGTTATATCATTCAATGCCTGGCGGTGCTTTAGTACGGGGAGTAGTTATTTAACTGTTAGCTGGAGTTTTTACATTATTATGTAAAACATTAGTGCAGTAATGCTCATAGAGATTTATTACTCTCAATATTAATTATTATCGAGATCGTGTGTTTGGAAACGATTTGAAGAAATCTGCGCCGATAAAAACTACCAGTTGTTAGCAAAACTTTAATGGAAACTCTTGCCGCGATTATGATGACTGGGCGTATAATATAAAGAAGGTAAATGCAAATGATTATAAGGGAGGTGTTATTTAATCAATGTCGAATTTTTCGACCAAAATACTGCAGGAGATATATCATAAAAATTTTAATATAAACATTGAACCATTCACCGATATTCGTTTCAAGTCGTGGAATAGTCTTTCCAAATACCATTCGTGATGACAATTAAATCGGAATAAATTTTGTTTTTAGCGCATTCAAGTTTGTTGCTTAATCGCGATTTTTATTCGAGCAACTGATAGAAAAAATCACTCGCCTGGCGGCTCGTGATTTTTTCGTGACAGTTGCTCTCATTAAAATCGCTAAGCAACAAACTTTCATGCAAAAACAAAATTTATTCGAGTAAATTGCCATCACTTATGGTATTACTTGTGAGAAAATTTCTGAGATAACAAAAAACAATAGCCTGTTCTGTTTTACATTTTGGTCAACCTTTTGGACCAAATCATTAATAATGAAAAATTTACAATAGATAGTATGTATAGTTGATCATGCGTCTCACTTAAATTTGTCAAAGCATTCTAAATGAAATGTTCCATGACAAATACTGTATTCTGTTTTTCCTTTATTGGATTCTTGTAATATTTATATTCACGCTTTATTTTCACTTAATAGGTAACTGGCCTCTTCTTCATCAAGTACACTGCATCGCATCTTTCTTAAGCTCAATTTTTAAATATAGATTAAAATTATCATTGATAATTAAGCAAAAAATCTTTCATTCATATTAGTGGTTCTGTAAAGCATATTTGTAAGAAAAACAAGTAAACATATGCAGAATAATTGGTTTACAGTAAGACGGATAATCAATCTGTGATATTGTCGCTTTTGTAGAAGTCAGTGTTGCCACATTTTTTCTATGTTGATGAAGATCATCCAAAAGTTTATTTTTGATTTAATAGTAGAAATTTATTAACATCAGTTTGTTCATTTAATAAAATATGGCGTTTGCTAAATTTATTAATTTCTGGCTGTTCGAGTAGATCTAATTTTCTCCCCTTGTCGCCATCGATAGTCTGTTTAACTATAACACTCCCCACCATATACATTTAAGTCGCAATTGTAATACGTTAAAATCATTACTCATCTACCTGATTAAACCACGGTGTGCCGAAACAATTGTAGCAGTTCTCTACATAATAAAGCAAAACTCTTTAAACATCCGTGTTTTATTAATTTGAATGCAAACTGGAGTTTTGCTAAGAATTTTAATATGTTTAATTATTCTAATAAGGTACTCCTGTTTTTATTATTCTAATAAGCTTTTTATATGTGTATTCTCGAATCTGTTATATTCCCTGAGTTATGATATAATGAATTTACTGAGTTATCGGTAATTATCAATGCTTCATTAATGAAAATATGGAACACAGACCCAGCCCTAGGTCAATATGAATGTGATATGACTTAAATTAGAATTAATTGGGCCCTGGGGAGCAATTCCCAGCGCCATTCCTCGCACCCATCGCAGAGCAAATAACGAATACTATGTGATCCAAATGAAATATTTACTTTATAGAATAATCAATATATTATGTTTATTTAGCTGTCTAGTATGCAAATCAATGTAATTTAAATTTAAATTATGACAAACATGTTATTTTATAAATCTATGCTAGAAAGCGTAATATCAATCATTTATATAGTGAATTTATAGATTTGTGTATATAGTAAATAAATAAATATTTACGTCAATTAAAAAAAACGCTTAGAAAAATACATCAGCAATATCTCTTCCTGTGTGTGTGTGTGTCGGGAACATAATCCCCACTTTCCATGACGTCGGTGTTTTAGTTTTCACTCTCATAGTAGCTCCCTAAATCTGCTCTTCTCTCTCTTTTCTATCCCCTTTCATATCTCATACCTTCTGCTCCTTCGCCAAAGTTTTTCTTCAATCTCTTCTTCCATAATATGTTCAAACACTTCCCTTAAAATTACCTCTCCTAACATAGAAGTCTGTTTTCATTACATTTTTTGTCCATTCTTGTAATGTTCCGTATGCATTCCCGCATTGTCTTTCTCACTTCTCTCTTTGCATGTTGACATTCTGAATCAAATACACATTACCTTATTTTTTCCTTCACTTTTTTTCATTGATCTAGCTTCATTCCAGTGAATATCCTCTAACCTGTTCTTTATATCCCTAATGGCATTTACACCATTATGCCAATTCTCGCATACAATCTATACGATTCGATTCCCTTCTATGCATCTATTTAATAATATCTCCTATCCCTCTTTTATTACGCACTCCTTCACCTGCCTACCCTCGTTATTAATCCGCTTATCCTGAGATTTTCTTTCAATAATTGTACCGTCATCGCTACTCCCTCCCCCCCAATTCATCCAATCTTACATATATACAATGTGTCTCGTTAATGTAGGGAATTGGTTGAACCACAGATTTATGGACTCAAAATATGATGATTTAACTCAACATATTTGGATGGTTCATCAAATCTCATCCAAGCTCCAGCACGTTCTGGCGGTTCACTTGCGTTGTCATGGTGGAATACAACACCCTTACGATTTATCAACCCTGGCCTCTTTTCGTTGATGACCTCATTCAGTTCGTCCAATTGGTGACAGTACAGCTGTATTGATGGTTTGGTGTTGTGATAGCAGCTCAATGCCACCAAATTAAGAGAATATCCGTCTTTTGGTGGATATTCACTTTCGAAGTGGTTGCAGCTTCTTGTTTATTGCTTTTCAAATTAAACCACCCTTCGTTCAGGCAGAATATGATAGGCCTCAACCGATTCTTCGAACAATGGAAATTGTTGTCCATGCAGTTTATCTTTATTTTCCGGAAACAAGAAAAAGTCATTGAGTGCCAATGTCGGTGCTGTTAGGTGGATGACCCATCAATTTGATATTTTATTTGTCCAAATACTCGTTTGTTACATGTGATGTGTAATATTATCGTGATGCAAAATTATTCATCGTTTTGGCTTGGTTTCTATCAATTTACCGAAAACTTCATGCAAACAAATGTTCGTATACCACGTTGATTAATTATTTAATTAATGGTCTTTTGATTTTCGAGAGCCATAGTTGCCACATGGGTTTTGTGCAGAAAAACGCCATTGGCTAAGTTTCACATTGAAACACCCAAACTGCCGATTGGCCTTTTCTTTTTGGCTCATATGCATAAATCCATGACTCGTCACCTATGACGATGCCGTATTTTTTTGAACGTCATCAAATATGGAATTCAAAGCACACAATTTCCAAACACCCCCATTTTTGGGCAAAATTTTATGTATTCTGGTCATACTAATACTTAAAAATATTTATTTTGTCGATTCTTCAATTAGCTTTCGCACAGCATCGATATTTTCCGGCACAATGAAAAATTTTGGTCGACCTTCTTTAACTTCGTCCGTGAGCGAGCTACGTCCACTTTTAAATTAAGTTTACCAGCGACATACAGTTGTTGTAGATGGCGCTTCATCGCCAAAAGTTATAATCAGTTGATTGACGACGTCAATAAGAAGTTATAATAGATCATAGCTCGGAAATTTTCAAAATAGTATCTTTTGGCTAAGATGACATTTTCAACTTACTGTAAACAAGACAAATAGTGCTCGCGCGTCTAAACGTTCAAAGTATGTATGTCAAAAATGCAAACTTTACGATGACAATGTCAAATTTCAACTAGCAATACCAGTGTTGGCAGTTCTCAATACATAAATAGCAACCCTCTTATTGAGGTTAGATGATTAATTGAATATTGTTGGTTTAAAGTACAGTCTCGACATCTTTTGGTCGGAACCGAATATATATAGAATTAAGTCGAATAGAACTAACAATATAATAAAACATATTTTAAAACAATTTTCAAAAAGAAAAGATGTTTAAAATATATACTGGAGCTCAAAAGCAATGCAACACCCCTTAGATGTGGTTTAATCCAGAACCAAATACGCATGTTTTATTCACCTTAGAACTTCTCAATTTTTTGTGTACGATTTTTATACTTATCCGAAATATAAAACAAATTTAATAATGTTAATCACTTTGGTAAATTTTCGTAAATGAAATATGATAACACTTTCAAATATTTTGCGACAATTGTTTCGACACACTGTGTCTTGTTGCAGCAACAAGACGTGTGGTTTCTAGGCAAACAGTTAATAGAAGAGTTCTTGCCATGGGGCTTTATGCGTTCCGTCCGTTTTGGATGCTACCGATGACTCCGCTGCACAAAGCTCGTCGCTTAAAATGGTGTCAAGCCAGATTCAACTGGGTAGTAGAGTGGAACCTTATTTGCTTTAGTAATGTGTCCAGATTCTACTTAGGGGCCCATGATGGATGTAGACGTGTCCGTTGATTTCGCGGTAAAAGGCCTTTGCCTTAGAACGCCACACAGCCAATACTCCGGGCATCATGATATGGGGTACCATATGCCTTGGAAGTAGGTCCCCCCTGATTTTCATTAAAGGTAGTCTAACATCTCAATAATACATCGCTAAAGTTCTACAACCTGTTGCAATACCATACATTTAGACTATCCCAAAGCCCATTTTTCAGCAAGACAACGCCAGGCTGCATACGGCCCTCAAACCATCGACTTTATACAAAATTCTGACATAGAGCTTTTAGATTGGCCTGCAAGATCCCCTGATTTTTCGACAATAGAACATGTATAAGATAGCATTGGAACAACATTTCAGCGATTGCCAGAGCCACCAAGAACTTTGTACAAATTGCGCATCTGTGTTCAACAGGCCTGAGACCGCTTGCCACAAGAAGACATCGACCACTTGATTCGGTTTATGCCTCGCTGAATTAGAGATCGCTACAAAATCGCGGCGGGCCAACGCATTATTGAATTGTTGTTAGTATTTTTTGTTCAACCTGCACCAAATTGTAATCGTTTGTTCTGACACGAACATTTAAAACATTTTTCTTTCTGGATGTTGCATTACTTTATATCTTTATTATTTGAGCTCCAGTGTATTATGATAATATTATTATTACAATCGGGCATCATATGCTTAATTTTACAATCTTAACAAAGATAGTGTATATTTAAAACATATAATGTTTATATACAATTCTGAAACTCTTTATGTGTAATATTTTTGTTAAAACGATAAATATTTACGTATAAAGTATATTTATTGCATTTTAGTGCGCATAAAATAAATCTAAGTACCTGAAAGCATACATGGATTCCTATTTAGGAATTTGTTATCGAGATTATCATATTCTTTGACTTTAAGATTACTCTCCTAGCGGATAAGTGACGGTGAGTGCTGTATAATTCTCGTTTTATAAATAATTCAGTATGAATAAAGGTTATTACATGGGTGATATTGCTAATGAAACCTACCATATGGATAAATTGTCGATTATTACAGATGGGCAGTAATACACTATTTATTATTCACATATATTACTTTCCATTAAAATTCCTGTTTAGATTATCATACACAGTTTGTGCAAATAGTAAATATTAAAACAATATAATATATACATATATATAGTTACATTTAATTGGATATATAAGGCCAATCATTACATTTTAACAGTTAAATAGAGTAAATACATTAGTTACATAATTTGAATATTTGAAGATATTATGTTTTAATAAGCCCAATAATAAAATATAGTTAACTGACAATTTTTTTATCAAATATCTCTCCAGCATGATGACGATTTAAAAGGCTTTTAATGCCAAACTACATATTGATGATGATGATGAGACGAATTATATATAATTCAATAATGAAAGAGCACTATAACTCTGCCTGTCCGCTTGTGAATTTCATGTACTTGTACTGTAAATAACTTTGTAATTTGTGAAGATACAAAATTATATCTCCATTGGATAAGCATAAACTAGATAATTTACTTAATATTGTTTTCATAATAAAATATGTTACATTTATGTTACAATTCTGATTAACACACACTCTTCCCTTAATTTTCACCAGCAATATTGTTAAATTGGTAGTTAATAAACCTATTATTTTCATATAGACATTATAATATGTTATAAATAAGAATAAATGATTAGTTTTAACTCGCATAGTTTTATTCGAAGGAAATGTAAAAATTCATTTCAAATTTTATTTCATATTCATTCACTAATAACCATTTTTGTTTGCACTATTAAATATTCATGCGTTTTGTAACTTTTATATTAAATTTATTATCGAGGTTATTGACTACAAATATACTATTAACATAATTAAGATTTTAACCCCCTGCACTGTTTTGCTTTGCAATTAATTTTATTCCAAATTTAATTAACAAGAAAACATTATAAATTTAGTAATAATATAGAACAGATAAATAAAAAATGTTTAAAATATCAAACTTTTAGACAACCCGGTAAATTGTTCCATTTAAAAATTCATGAGTATTTCATGTTTCGAATGCAAGTATATATAAAGGATATAGTGGTAGTAGTTTCGAAAAGAGATTTAAGTAACACTACAGAGCATATTTAATTTATTCACCATTATTGAAGCTCTTATAACTACATCAATATCTTATCCTCTTAGCGTTTAAAAGCATCCCAGTCAATTAGAATCATTCCAAACCTTCACGTGCATCTATTAATTATTAATATCCTGAATTTCATTTTAGACAACACTTTTATATATTTAAATTAACAATCAATTATAGCATAAAACATTGCTTTCGTCTTATATTTTCTTATTTTCATTGTAAAATAGTTTTCGCCTCTCGTTATATAGTTATTTATAAAATATTATGCAATATTATATTGATTTTATTGTTTTAAAATGTTCAAGACAATAATGTTTTAATATTCTCACCACAGCGATTATATTATTATTATATTATTTTTATTATTGATTATTAACACAACACTAGCAATATTTTTAAATACTTAAGATTTAATCTAAAGTCAAGAGATACGTGTAGAGGAATCTTTAGAAAAGCGAGATTACTAACGTTTTACAGCTTATATATTTACGAAACCTTAATTTTCAATTACAAAAATAAACAAAAATTTAACAAATATTCAACAAATCGCAGTTACAATACGCGTTTCACGGATAAATATGCATATCCAACACATCGACTCTCACTTTATGAAAGCGCCCCCATGTATGCTGCATTGAGGATGTTTAATACACTACCCTCTGATATTAGAAACACACCTACTGAAAAACAATTCAAAACAAAATTAAGAGACTATTTATTAGAAAAGGAATGTTATTCTTTATCGGAATACATTTAATTAATATTTCTTTTTGACGCATACACTTAGCGGCTAGTTGATATGTAACGATTAACTGTGTTATATTGTTATTTGTGAATTGTATCAGTGGGTCCCTGTTGTGAATAAAGTATTTATTATTATTATTATTAGTTCGTGGCAATCCAGAAAGTCAGAGAATTCATTATTTCCATTGAATTTTACAGGCATTTTATATGGAACTGATTTTGCATTCGCATTATATAGGCGAATAACACGCTGGCATCAACAATTCTATTTATCTAAGAAAATAAAACCTTCACATTAAATGTTTTTAGATATTATAATCCTTTGAATAGGATAAATTAATTATTATTTAATGAAGAAGACACGATGACTTTATTTTACCACATTATTTAAAATTGCACGTGACTATAATTTCAATTAACCCTTAGTCATTATCATGAATGAAATGTTTCGTATTTTTAAATTATTACTTAATTTTTTACAATTTCAGTTTTTCATTTTAAATCAGTTTATTAAAGCTCACAAGCGCTGCAGTACTGTGAAATTAATCAATATAGTATATATTATACATAAGCATTTGTGATAAAGTAAATACTTTATTAATTGTAATTTTATTACTTCAACTCTGTGTAACACTTGCCATTTATCATCTCTTATACCTCATTTATCAAAGTGCTCGCACTATTTCAGTCTTCGATTTTTCTTTCCTATATAATATTTCTATATTATAATGCTATGCCTTCAACAGTAACTATTCTTTCTTATTTTACTCAATAATTACGGCATAATTTTTTTATTTGCTATATAACTTCTTTTCATTTTGTTTTTTTTTAAGTCAATGTAACATTCGAACAGATAATTAATGTGCATATTTTTAAATTGTAGTAATATGTAAAATCAAATTTTAGAATTTCAATGTTTATATCGATTATAAATTTCCTTGACTTATTTATACTTTATTAAAAGTAAACCTGTTAAAATTCATTAATAAGTTTTTAAATTATTTTCACTATATCCTTATTTTAAAAGTTCAAATTATAAGAAAATAATAAATTTGAAACAATATCATATGATTAAAAGAAAAATACATTTCCTATTCTCATCAATTATCTATAATTGCTCTATTTTTATATATTATTTCTTATTGGATTACTCAAATTACATTGCAGAAGGGTTATTTCTTGTTAATTTACCCTCCTAAATAGCAACAGGCTGAAATATGTTTCAAATATTACTATTATATATAACATGCCAATTATAAAATTATATTATTTATTTGTTTTTGTCGTTACTTTTTTGTATTTATAGAGATTTTTGAAGAAATCAATAGCTATTTCCTGGATTTAGACCCGAAAACACTAATATATATCCATAAATACAATTTCTCTGAAACCTACATAAGTAATCCCCCATTTCCAATTTCCTTCAGTGATCCCCTTTAAACTAACTCTACTTTATGGGCTCAGTAAATTCATCGTCCGTTACAATGGTTATATCATTTGAATTTCAACCTTGTTTTACTGATCCATTTCCTTTCATTCATACCCCAAATGGCGCTACATATATAGTCGCTTTTCTACACAATAGAATCTCAATATATTTTCAGTTGTTCAGTTCATTGCTGTTATATTATATATTAAAATATGTGTAATTATTTAGGTCTTTTTAATGGAATTCATAAATCTGTATCGAAATAAGTTTATTATTATTATTAATTATATAATATTGTAATAGTCGAATATTTATATTTCCTGAAAATAATATTAATGTTTATGAATTAAATATTTGCTATTAATGTTGCCCCAATAACTATATAAATAGCTCATTACAATTTATTATTTTATCGCGTATATTACACAACCAAGCATATTTATCGCAAATAAATGGATATACAATCGCTTTTTAGTAAATTTAATTGCATTAAATTTAATTACTAATAGGAATAAAACAATACAGTTGAGATGATTTCAACAATATATGTGAAACCCTCTCAACTGTGTTGGTTAATTTCAATATGTTTTGAAGTTTAATTATGTATCCATATAGTCAATTCAATCATTAATTACTAATATTTATTAAGATCGCCATGATAATTATAGAACTAAAAATAACTTTAAAGTTATAATCATTCCATGCCAAAATACTTGATATGTTTCTCGAGGAAAGAAAGTCGTCAATTTCTTAAAACTAATAGCAATTAAATAGGTTGAGTTTTTCAGAAATATATGCATTTGTTGTGTTTCTTAGTTGTAAAGTGATATACCCAAAAAGTGTCATTACTTGAGACATTTTCTATACACATAAAAATATATTACAGAAATTATATTTTCTCCAAATAAAATCAATTGTAATAAAAATTTAGCATTTGTTAATATTAGTAAGATTAATATTTTTCAACTTTCATTGTAAAAGATGCGTACTAACTCAAATTGTGATAAATTCTTCTGAAAATTATTAAGGATAGCTGACAGCACTCAAAATATTGATTATAATATTAGTCTGCACTATGTTCGGCGTTTTATAACACTTAATGTAACAAACAAGAATGTCACGGTTTTCTTCATTAGAGAAATTCATTATAACTTATAACACTGCACCATCATGGCTAACTATTTTTATGATTAATAATAAAACTTAAAAGTGTCTGTAACTTAATCATTTTTAAAAATAACTATGTTATATGTGATATCGGATTAAAGATAGAAAATAATCAATCGAATGAAGCATTAGCTAAGTGGAATTTTATTCGTCTCTTAAAATTACACTTCTTTCCCTAATTAACCATTGTTCAATCTCTTATAAAAGGTCTTCCAATAGAGTCTAATTAACTTTGACAGTTTATTCCAGCCATATTGTTAAAGCTCTGACGATTTGGCTGTGATTTAGCCTAAAGCAGTTGGAAACTAACCCTTATTTTTTATTCTTAAATTTTGGAGGCGTTTACTTCGTGGTACATTTTCGATTTTTAAATAAAGAAACACTTAACTTTTTTTATACCACTTATATTTTATATTTTCTTTATAACGAGAAATATAAAATAAAGTGGTATAAAAAAGTTAAATGTTTTCTTAATTATTTAAAAACCTAATTTTTATACAAAATGTCGATGATTACCAACTTCTTTTGGCCTGAATTGGATGATATAGACCAACAACATGTGGTTTTAACAGTTAACACTTAGCTTATATCACATTTGACATTTTGCACGAGCGATTTGAGGACATGGTTATTTCACGTAGGGGTGATTTGACCCCGTTAGACTTTTTCTTGTAGGGTTTTCTTAAGTCGCAGGTTTGTGCGAGTAAGCCAAAAACCACAGCGGCCCTCAAAGCCAACATAACCTATGTCATCGGACAAATTTAGCCTGATTTAGAGTCTTGGCAGATTGGACATTTTAGATGCGCGCCACCCAGCGAAGCCACGGCGGAATTTTACAGGATGTAATATTCCATACATAATGACATTGATAGGCCTTTCAAACGAATAAAAAAATTCGCTAGTATCTCACACGCACGTTGTTTTAGTTAAATTTAAAAGAGGGAAACGCTTAATGAATGACCCTATAGTTTCCCAAATCTCCATAGTGAACACTCACCCTGTATAATCCAAACGTATTATTTAGTTTTAATATGAATAACAAGATCTAGAATACTTACGAAATGGCTATATTGTATTTCTCTACTTCTCCGAATAAAACAATCTCAAAGTAAAATACTATATTTTATTTGCATATAATATAGGGACACGATGTGATTTCTGAATATCTCAATTTCCACTATTATATGTGATTCATATATACAAAGTATAAGTGTTTATTTTGTAAATTAAACTGTTCTCCAATACACGGAACAGTAGATTGTTTCCATACATGAAACTTGCTTGCTTTTGTCCTTATAAAAACAAACAACTCATGAAATGATTTATGAAAGTTCTCGTTTGTAGTTGGTTGTTTTTTCATTATTATGCGCCATGCTTCGTAAACTTCGTCGAGAATCCCGTTATAATTTATTAAGCGAATTACAGGATGGGTGGGCTTTCTAACGACGAACGATGCGAGCATAGTTTAAGAAGTTGTTTTTATATGAATATAATTTTCCGTATATTAAATATCTGTAAGATTTTCATCATCGCTAACGGAAGGATATATTAAAGTAATTTAAATGGTATCTGATATAAAATTTGAATTTTCAATATTAATGAATACTCTAAATTTAAGCATATTTAGTCAAAATAATGTTATAGGGGTAAATAATACAGTTATTATTGTAGTGCCTTATACGTTTATAAAAAAATAAAATAAATAATTTATGAAGAATAGTCATTTTGAAAAAAATAATTTAACATCTGAAAACGCTTCTTTCCATTTTTTAGATAATAGTTAAATGAATAAATGAACACAAAAGTTGCAATTCTCTAATCCAACAAGATTCGTTATCTTCGCATTAAACTGTGAAAATAAACATCTACCTACAGTTATATACTTCAACTAACGGTTTTCTATTAAAAAAGCTCAGTTAAACTTATCTAACAGCTAAAAGCATAAAATATTAGATAACCTAACCAATGCAAATTTTATATCCTTTCATAACCTCAATACCAATGATCAAATTAAATTAAATCATACAGACCTGCAGAATACTTCAGATTAAAAAAAATAATTAAAAGTTGGAAATAATTTAATTAAAGTATCATTAGACCAAAATAATTTCATGTCAATAACACCTTTTATATGCAAATATACAGTCTATATATGTTTCGTAACTACACAACTAACATAATATTTTAGATAATTATACACTAAATTTTATAGAGCACAAAATGATAATCTTAAATATTATAAAATGTAAATAATTTTTTAGGTTTTATCTGTTGGTAATAAGGGACCTATTTTAAATCTTAGGTAAGGCCTTGAAAGAAACAATGCAATAAATCAGGAAAAAACGCCTTGTAAATGACAAAGATGAGATTTGGTCATCCCCAATTACCTTGTCGGTCTCTTTTATAGATTATTTTTGAAAATGTAGTCTAGAAAAATATATACAATTAATAAAACATACAAAATGTTATTTTAACTTTAACTTTTAAAATATATGTTGTATTACCTAAAATATATGTTGTATTTAACGTCTATGGCTATAATTCTAAATATATTCTCTACAGTTTTGCTTTTAATTATCCTTTAATTTCGCAGAGAAACATAGAATAGATTTTTAATTTTGAATGAATTTTTTTTTTCCTCATGAAGTGACGTTTAGCGTCCCTGCACTGCGGTATCCGTGGTGCGCCTCTTCACCCGCAACCCCTTGTTTGGCTAGCATGTCGGCCCCCCCCCAAGTGTCCAATAATTCTTTGGTCCTTGGGTATCCATAATAGCTGTATTTTCCTTGTTGTCGCCAGGCTGTTTATGCAGGTCATGACCAGTCTGGACTGCACTATTGACGAGGCTAGCACTTTTATGTCTATCCGTCATAATGGTAATTTGTCCTTTGTTATGTCCCGACTCCATTACCTGGTGAGAACACCAGTTAATGGCGGCTCTTTCGGCCTTGAATTTGGAGGCATGTTTCCCCAGAGCAATCGCGAATTGTTTGCTCCGGTTGAACCCTCCATAGATACCAGCCCCGGTTCCTTTAGTATTTTTGGCACCGTCTGTGTACCAGATGGTTCCTTTAATCGTTCCCGGGTATATTCTATTTGTCTATTCACTCCGCTATGGTATGATTGTTTTGAATCTGCGGGATGGGTGCACAATTTTAGTGAAATCGGACCTCTTTTCTAGGGTCTCTTCTTCTTGTAGTACTTTAAATGTTGCTGGTATTTACCTCACATTTAAAGTGTTTCCATTTATATGCATTCTACAGGCTGCATGTCTAGCTTCCATCATAACAATGGTAGAGATAATATGTCCCCATGTCCACCCTACCATTTTTCTAGTCGCAAAAAGTCATGGCCTTTTTGCTGATGCTCTCTAGGTGGAAGTTGAAGTTCAATTTGGTATAAAGTATGACCCATAAATATTTTACTTCATTTTTGATTGGGACTTTTATTCCATACATATGTAGTAATTTTATGTCATCGGTTTTTCGTCTCCTACTGAAGGGAACGATCGCCGTTTTGACAGGGTTTACAGTTAACCCTTCATTCCTGCACAATCTTTCTTTGAAATAATTACATTTAATGATTTGAGGAAAGTGCTTCTTTCAATTTAGTTCAATTTTAGCCTAAGAAAATACATATAGAAATAAAATTTTGTTATTACCTAAAATATTAACTATCGAATTTTATTCAAAATTCAATTTCACAATATCATTAAAAATAGTTTCACAAGAATTCAATGGTTTGATCTATTTTGGATCTCATCAGCGTAACGTTTTTTTTTTTATATAAGAGGAGAAGAAATGCATCATGGATATCCTTATAGTAGTGTCGAACTTCTACCAACTAAAACCACTCCTCCTCGATCGCTGTTGTTGTGGTGCTCTCCTCGAAAGGAGTACCAATTAGGATCATACGTAACTTTTGATATTTGCTGTCATCAGTAACATCATATATTGGAAATTTAATTCCAGCGCTAAAATTGTCTCCAATCTTAGTGTGACGATGTATCTGAGCGTTATGCATATAAGGCGCTGCATTTAATAAACATCTCAGAGCGATGTTTTCGCTATTAGAGTTGATCTACAGTAGCCAAAATAGAAGCGGCATAAGTAATCTGCAGCCTTTTCATCATAGTGACCAGCCTTAATCTGCTTTTCACAGACAAGGTTGATGACGGGCCACAAATTACCCAATTCTGGCCTTTTGTATCTGATTAATGATCGTCTTTTAACCGGAGAGGTGGTGGTCGAAGATTATGCCGAAATATTTAATCTCGACTTTTTGAGGTACGCACTGCTGAAATGAACGGAAACACTTATATCAGTATTGATCTCAACTGGCCCACTTCTTATAGGTATCGAGAGCAGCGTGGAGAGTTTTCTTTAGATGATCTGTGGTGCCACCTCTACTAAGTAGAGCTGTGTCGAGGACAGCAGCAGAATCGCATTTTAATAAGAAATCCTTCGAGATGAATTCAGTCACCCTGGATAGCTGGTCGATGGTTGGACATTATAAAAATATAAATAAATATAATGTCAAAATGACATGTAAAGTCACATAAAATAGTCTCATAATAAAATGAGCAAAAATAAGCCAGTAATGGCTAAAATATTAGCTAAACTGGCTCAAATGTACTGCTGGTAAGAATACCATCAACCAGTAATATGGGTTTGTGTGGAAGAACTCTACGTGAACTCCGTCCGCATGTTCCCTGCTCTAAATTGTTGAGTGGTTTGTAAATTTATGTTAATTATTAGAATATTTTGGACATGTAAAGAAAAATCAATAAATCAAATCAATAAATCATGCCGGCCCGGAAACAGGTTTTCAAATCAGTTATGATTTTTTGATCTTCAAGACTTTCTTTGTTATTTTTAATTATTTTTCCTATGCTATTGTTTGTTTTAAATTCTATTTTAATACCTATTTTTTTCATTTCATTACTGATTCTGTTAGTTAAATGTCCACTAAAAGTTAAAGAAGTATAATTATTGTTGTTTTAAAAGAATTGTTTGAGGGACTGATTAGGTTTTTTATAATCTACTTTTCTTTATTTTTAACTAGTTTTTCAATTGTGGTATCTTGGAATCCGTTATTTCCAGCTATTGTTTTAATAATGTTTAACTCATTATTGAAATTAGTGCTGTCCACGGGCATTGAAAATAATCTATGAATCATTGATCTGTAGGATGCAATTTTATGTTGTAAGGGGTGGAATGATTTAATATTTATTGTGCAGTCAGTATGTGTCGGTTTATGGTAAACAGAAAAACTCTGTTTATTTATCACGTTTCGGATAATTTATATCTAGAAACTTTATTGATTTTATCACTTCTATTTCAACTGTAAATTTTATGTTTTTACTGATTTTATTTAGGTCTCTTAAAAATGTATCTAACAATCGGTCAGTCTCTTTGAATTTACGTCAGTACGTCATCTACATACTTCATATTTTGCTTATTTTTTCTTCGAGATTGTCCATGAATATTTCGGCCAATAAAAGGCTTAGGTGGAGGTATGTAGAGGACGTACTGGTTTTATTTTATATAATTATGCCAAATATGATCTACGAAATATTTATCCGTACAAAATCTAATAAAACTTATTAAGTGATTAGTAAAATTCATTCTTAATACCGAAATATACCACTTCGTTCAATATTCGTCACTTAGTTCGATAATGATTACCGTGTAGTCGAAACTAGTCACTGCAAATAAACTGTATAAGTGGTATAAAAAAGTAAAAATGTTTTCTTTATTCTTAATAATAAAAGTCACATGGAAAATAAACATTATGATTGTATATATTATTCCGTCTCTTTCTTTTCTCCGCTATCATAAATCTAAAAATTTTGTTTAAAACTTCTGCCAAATATTTCTGGATTTCTCACTCACAAAAAATGACCTTACTATAAGAATGACTGCAACAAGAAACTTATCAAAACACAAGGATTAAATACGTGTAAATATTTAGTTGATTTCACGAGAGTGGCAAAACAGTCTTTTTTTCTGAATTTTATAAATAGACGAAAAGAATGGAAATTAAATTCACATTGCACAGACCTCTCACGTGACGTTTCTGGTTTATTCTATCATCTATTCCAGTTCGTATACAGTAAATTGAACATGAATGCTACGAAAGAGTCTTAAAATAAACACTTGTAATTTCTCATGGTCGATAATGAAAACAGTAAAAACAGTGTGTTTAAACTACTTTTAAAGTAGGTGTAATGTTTTAGTTAAAAATATACTTAAATGATTTACTTTCAATCGATTGTATAGAAATATTATTTATCATCTTAATTATAAAAGTATCTCTGTTTAAAACAATTCAGCATTATACTATATGCAATTAAAATAACTATTCAACTTAACAACTGAGCCACCAACAAACAGTTTACATCTCGTCTTCTTTTAATAACATGTTACTGCCAATTTTGTATTATACTCTTATCTCACTACACTTAAAATTATTATTCTTAATTAATTGGAAAATATAATCTACTAATCGGTCGATGTGCAATGAAGAAGAAGAGAAGCAGCGTAATAATTGTTATGTCGTATTATTGTAATACTATCTTCAATAAAGATGTTTATCTCTCTCTATAATCTACTTGATACAAATAAAACGTACATAAGTATACATGAGACATTCATATGCCAAAGCAATAGCAAGGTATCGAAAGTAAATAATTAATTACACAATAAAAATTTATATAAAGAAAAATGATCAAACAAGAGAAAATATCAACAAAAAAATAGGAATAATATGAAATAAATTTAAACCTTGAATGCAACATACATAAAAATAAAAACATATTGCCATGTAGTCTAAGATAATATATACACAATATGCATTTTTCTGAATATAAATCACAGAATTATAACTTAAATTAGGGAAAAAATATATAGAATAAAACGTTTACATTTACAATATTTTTTTTTTTCAAATTTACTACTTACATTAAAATTAACAATTCATAATAATAAATTTATTCAAAATTAAAATCTAGTTCGTTAAAGATTCAATTTACCTACAAAAAATAATTGCCACATTATTCACTTCAAGTTTTATATTCAATTATTTGGAATAGATGCGAATAATTACAGGAATGGGATACATCAATTAATCCTAATCGCTTATAATAATCGCTTATATAATATAATAATACAATTACATTTAATGCACTATTCACTCTGATATATTAAATATTCAGTATGGAATTTGTTCATAGAATTAACTAATATTGCTCGCACGTTTTTAGTTTAAGTATAATAATCATTATTATTACACTGAATTGAAAAATGTTTTAACCACAAATAATTTGTGGTTAAAACATAGTGAATTCAGTGAAGTATAAATTACCATGTAGTAACGGTCGCAACCATTATCTTTATAATAATTATTATTTATTTATATTTTATGTTATAAATTAAAAGGTTAACAAAGTTCTCAATATTTAAAATGAAATATCTTATGTACCGTGCGTATTAAGGTTATAATACATATAAAAACTTACTAACGCTACTAATTAATACATAACTTAGTACTTTGGTGTGTTTCATAAAATCTAATTAATAAAATCTACCTTCGTATTAATTCCAAGAATTTTTATTTACGAGCCTTTTTCATTTTCATGTAGATAAAATAAGGGGCACGCGTGCACGTATAGAGGTTAATACGAAAATTCTGCACGAATTCATGTAAATAAGTTTCCCTTTAACCTTATACGTGGGCAAAGGCTGGTGTAATTTCCCTCATTTTTCTAGGGCATCGGCAGTGACATTGAAGTGGGAAATTTCTTCCACGCTTGTTTATGAGTATAAGATTACTGAACAAATTGAAAGAAAATCACAAGGAATATTGAGCCTTGGAAATTTAATTGAAACGCATAAATATCATGATCTTGTATCTAAAAATGAGATGTCTATTTGTTCAAACGTGTATGTTTTCCATTTGCATACCACTACCGTTGATTGAACTTAAAAATAGGATATAAATTATGATACATGCAAAATAAAATTGCAAGTTTATTTATAAGAGTTTCACAACCTTGATGAATAAACGGAACTAGCAAATGTTTGTTTTTGCACGTGCCAACCTATTTTATCGTTAAATAATAAATAAACAATATTAAAGTATTATTTAAACAAATATGTCTTATATATTTATTTTTTCTGATGTTTCTAACGTATTATAAAAATATTCCACAACTGGAAAATACGATCCATGTTAGTTAGCAATGAGAATAAGGTCCAGTCCTTAAATTAAGTCTATATAAATAATAATGCATACATGTTAATATAAAATATTAATTAAAATAAATGTATAACTTAACCAAGGGTTAAATATTCAGTAAGACTCTGAATATTTCGATTTTAGCTAATCTCAAGTGAAAACAACATAAATACATTTTAAATATATTATTACTACTCTTTATTAATTTATATACAGATATAATAAATGACCCTTCTTTATCTATTGCAAGTATTGAATCAGAATTAAATATGAAAACCTATGTTTTATTAAATACTCTCAGATTTTACACTTAATATATCATCAACTTTAATAATATATTAATATTTAGTATTATAATATATCCTTGGCAATAGTTTGAGGTATTTTTAAGTCTTTCATATATACAAAATTGTATTAAATTATTAAACGCACAAATTACCACAAGAGATAAAATTACTCTTTTAGCATAATTATAATTTAATTGGAAAATTTGACTTATTCATTCTCATACTGATGATAAAACGATTAATAGATAAATTAGTAGATTCTTGTAGTTTTAATATCAATTTGTTTTCTTTTTCACATATATACTACTACATTTTTTTTATTTTGATATCTATTAGGTATAAAAAATAACCTTCCGTGCAATATGTTAATCTACATTTCTTTCTATCTTCAATCACACTCAATGTGTGCATGAGTTAATGTTAAATTATTAATAATGAAAATATTAAATTTTAAATATCAAACAATCATAGTTTATGAACACTGATTATTTGCTTATTGATTCTCGATCAAAGGCAATCTAATTATATTAAGGGTAAATGCTCCGAAAAAGTAAACACTGAATTATTCAGTAATGAAAATGTAATGTCTCTGGCACTTTTCTTGAATATTTCATGTAGCCTTTGTGTGGGAGTCGAGGAAAACACAGTAAATTACGTTCTCCACCCAAACAGGGCATTCATTCTTCATTTATGAGTTTTAAATGGAAGATCTCAGCGGATTCGCAATTTACTCAATTTCCTTTTGAAGTTTTATTTTATTGCAACCAAAACTATTTAAATATTTACGCAATTAATACAGTCATAAAATTTCTTACTTATTGATTTCATAATATAAATGATAAAAATAGATTTCTATTGAAACATTATTTTTAGCTTACTTTTTATTTGATTTATTAAATATATTAATTGAAAAAGAGCTGGTGTTGCGTAATTTTATTTAATTTATTAATTTATTTTTTAGTTCATAATAAAGGTAAGAAAAGTCATGATAATTAAAAATGTTTAATTATTATTTAACATTTCAAAATTTATAAAGGCGTTTCAATTATATTGAAACTCAGAACATATTTCTCTTAATCGAATTTACTATTTTTCAAATTTTTTCTTTACAAAAGTGGGGGTACGTTGCATTAATGCACTAATGTACGCAAGGCCGTCCAGGTTTAGGTAGATGGATTTTAATCTCAAACTCACAGACTAAACCCTTACAGATGCATTTTTGCAAACATGTTCCTTATGTAGATGATGTAAATGAGGTTTAAAAACATACAAATTGAAGAGATATAAATAAATATAAATCTATATGCCTATCCTTGTTATATTAAGGCTTAATCATTTCACCAAAATCCTACCATCTATCCTTACAAGTTCCTAAAATCCTTAACTGAACTCCGACACCCTGCCAACCCACTCCACAACCCCTCAAATGACCTTCTATACGAAACCACACCCATTTACCAACGATCATTAAGCTTTGGCATCAAATCCTCACAACAAACTCATATTAACGAAATTCTTTACCCCCCAAATATCCTGTCTAAATATCAGCATCCTCCTCTCAGGATTCATAACTTTAACTTTCGTATTTATATTGAACAAGATTGAAATGATAATTTATATTCTAAAGTATATTAAAGTATTTAGGTCGTTATAAATTATAAGACAATTTATATATTTATACATTTCACGTCTTGCATGAATTTTTCGGAAGAGTGCATATATAATCAAAATACAGTTTAACACGTACTTACGTGCTTATCGATGCTCTGCACCTTACCGCCTGTAACTTTTGAACTGTTAGTGGCAAAATAGTAATTTTTAGCGCCCTCAAAGCGAATCGGACACACTCTTCGGTAGATTGGTAGAAGTGAGTACAGTGTTTGTAGTGTTTTTCTGATGGGTATTGTGATCCCTTTGATCAAGAGAACACGTGTGTGTATTAGCGTCGATCCGATAAAACACGTGGTCTTAAGGTTAGCAAACTATATCCGCGGATGGATCTGTTTGAAAAGACATTTACCACGGTTGGCCCAACATTTCCGGGCGGCGACACCCGTAATCCGTTCTCCGCCCCTATTAAGGAAAATAATTAGTTGGTGTTGATCTTATATTCTGATAGGCAACGGCTAGCAGTGACGACTCCCTGGACGGCAAGAAATATCATTGTAAGGTATTAGGATTATGAGGAGGCTGAAATAGTAGTCACACCCTACACCCCACTTTAAACCAGAAACGTCTTCGAGGACACACAGGCCCTAAAGGCCATCATCGTCAATGGGCATCAAAATCGAGAAAGAAATTGAGCAAGGCGGCCACGATAGCACTACGGCCCCTCGGGAGAGACCGCCCTCAGTATACCCAAGGCTCAGCCGGTGGCGGATCGAGGAAATTAGGCCTAGAGTTCGTAAATGACCCCTAATGCGGAGCAAGGTTGAACAGCCATGTCCACGTCGACCTGAACAAGCCGACCGGCCTATGCCACGGACACGAGTAGAGCACAGTAGGTTGAACACCCAATCCCAATGGCAACACAGTCAACCATGCTAGTACAAAATCCTTGCAAGTGCTCATTCCCTAGCGGTTACGGCAGCACGCCGAGTCCGAGAAGGCTGAATGGCGCTGGACCTGGCCGACCATGCGGATGTAGAAGCCATCAAACACTTCGTGGCTATTGTGGGGGGCCGACAAAACAAGAGTGATCGGAAATAGCAGGGCGGCCATCGAGCTAAAGATCCTGGAGGATAATGCTACCCGCAAAGACATTGTGGGAGCCATAGAGGAGGGTGAGATAACCCAGGATTAAATACTCCTTTGTATAGAAACAAGATGTAAATTTAATATATAAATTCGGTATTCTAGATTTCAAGTGAATTACGTCCAATATTAATATCCTTAAAATCAACATTATTTCATGGAAGAATATATTACTTTCCTAGTTCTCTTTAATTTAAAATTTCATTCTTATTGACACTATATACAGTGCTCGCTTAAAGTATGGAATTAAGTAAATGCGAAAAAAATCTATTTTCATATAGCATTTGTTTGTGAGTAATGATATCATCACTTTTTTAAATGATAACCCCCTATTTTTTAATTAATTTCGAGAGACCGTTTGATTGTGAAATTGATGGTATAAAAATAATGCTACCTTACAATAAAATTTTCAAATAAATGGTAATTTAAAGGGAAAAAATAGTGATGTGGCCATCATGATAGTTTCCACGTATTTTTCTCGAAAACTATTTGGATTTTGTAAAAAAGTTATTCTTTGTAAATTGTTCATTTTAGTATTTTCTATAATTATTTTTTATGCAACTTTTATGTGTGTTCTATAATTTCTTAGTTATAAGCAAGAAATATATAAAAATATAATTTTTAATTTTCTTCTCGAAAATCAAGAAGTCTTTAAAAAAAGTTGTTCAAACAGAAGTTGTTCAACTTTTTATTATCATCGAATATTACTTGAAAAAATTTGTTGAAAAAAAAAAAAACAAACCAAGGTTGAAGTAAACACCTACTTTCGGTGTACGTATTCTTATCAAAAGCTTTTCAGTTCTTCCCATTAATAATAAAATATTAAGTTAAAAGCTTCAGTTCGAAATCTGTAGCGTTTTTTGACATACAGACAGACATATACATCCACACACACAGACACATTTTAAAATTGGCCGGAATGGTCTCAGGGGACCTCAAAACAATATTCGTTGAAATTTCGAGTTCCAAAAAAAATCACGAAGAAAATACTTTCCCGTATTTTGTACGTGGAAAGTAAAAACTTAAGACAACTAAAATTAAGAAAAAATAGAGATGTGGCCATCATAGTACTTTCCCTATATTTTACTCGAAAACTATGAGGTTTACGCAAAAAGGCATTAATAATTTGTTCACTTTTGAATTTTCTACAATTATTTGATATATAAATATCATGTAACTCCAATAGTTTATTAGCAATTGGCAAAAAATGAAAATATATTTATTTTTTCTAGAAAGTTAAGAATTTTATGAAAAATATGTTTTAATAAAACTTGTTCACTTTTTTATTGTTGGAAAAAAAACAAAAAAAACGCCTGGAGAGTTATGTTTCTCGTGGAAACATTAAGTTTTTAAAAACTGTTTTTAATTATTTTTATTTAATTAATCACTAATACAACTTATAACCGAAGAACTTATTATAACATTAACGTTTAATAATTATTTAATTGAAGTCGAATTGAGTTGTATGGTCTACAATGGTCTGTGTTAATCTCTGTTCTAATGTGCGCAAAATAATATTTATATATGGAGATAAATAAATGCGAATTATGCGTTTAGTGCGGAAATGTATCAGCATAATGCAAGCCGTATGCACGACATTGCGTGGGATATGTAACTCCTTTCCCCTTTAGAGGGCACTTTATATTTTTTGAAAATATAAAGGGTTTCTAGAATTTGTATTGTCATCATGATTCGCATTTACTTCTTTTTTCTTAACATAAGGAATAATTAAGTAACGATAAATAAAGTAACAAACAATAATTAATAAAATACAATATAATAAAATTGTCCAAATATTGATATTATGAAATTGGTCATTAGTTTTGGGAATTATGAATTTAACCTGATTGGCGTGACTTTTAAGTGTTTTGAGTTTATCTGGATTAATGTTTTTAATTTCAATGGTAGCGAGTTCTGAATGTGTATTGTTAACAGGTATGACAATATTTGGAAGTAAAATGGGCGAAGTATTAGATATGGTGTCATGTTCATTAATGAATTTTGTATCTTGAGTAGTAAAACTACAAGTATGGGGTAATTTAAACAAATAATTCCCTTTTAAATTTAAAATATTGTCGGTTTTACAATTTGTACTGATTTTGGTGTAATTTTGAAATATTACTATGTAATGCGAATAGTCAATTTGTTCAATAATATAGTTTGGTAATTTAACAGTTTGGTATTTACATGAACTATAATTATTTGTAATTTGTAAGATTTGAAAAATACAATTTGTTTGTTTTTGACTATTAATCAAATTAATATTTCGGCAATAATAAGTACCATTTAAATTTCTGCACATTTCGCTTGTATACATATAATAGTTTTTATTAGCAATAAAATATTTTTCATCTGGTATAAGAGTCTGATACTGGTTATTTTGATTAAGGATAGGTATTGGATATAATTGATAATAATCATAAGTTTCGGAATGAACAATAGGTATGGATAGTACAAAAGTAACACGTGAATTTGAAATATATGTTTTTACATCTAAAATTTCATAGAATTTATACATGGATTCAATATTAATAGGAAAAAGAATATTATCCTCTGAGAGATACGACAAGGTTGTTGATATTAAGAATAATAATTCTGTAGGTTTAATTATCGAATTATGTGCTACACCAATTCTAGCGAACATGGTAGCATCTTCCAAGTCTTGTAACAGTTGATTAATCATATTTACAGTTATATGTATCTGATCTAAAACATCTTTAATTATCATTATTTGATTAAATTCATAAATCTGCACATTTATAATTTTAGAAATTTTATTTATTTGATTTCCGAGAGCATTTTCATTATATTGAATAGATGAAATTGTATTATTGAAATTTCGAATAATTTCATTTGAAAGTGAAATTTGTTGATTAACTGTATTTATTATTTCATTTTGATTATCTTGTAAGGTTTTTATTAAATTATCATATTTTATGGCATCTGTTGCATCTAGGTTACCAGTAATAGATTTAAAAATACTACCAAGACCATCTATTAACCCTCGTCTATTTCTTTTAGTGTTAGGTATAAAATTCAACAACTTTTGTTTTGTATGATTAATTTGGAATTCAATAATTCTTTCATAATTTTCTAGTTCTACGCGATAACGAGAATGTGAGTTTTTAATAATTTTATTAATAGAAATATAATGTTGATTTAATGAGTTAAGTTCATCTTGTATATAGGATATATCAAAGTAATGTATAAAAGTTCGAGAAAAATAATGAAGTTTAGCTTTTCCAATTTTGAAAGGTAGTATACCTGGATTTTCCTTTAGATTTGTGATTTCAATGTCAGCGGAAAATGTAGATATAATTAATCTGTAACAAAAATTATTTATTATTTAGGTGGACGTCTAACTTGATCTTTATGAATTTTAGGACGTTTATTTATAACTTCATAAAACAGCTGTCATGTTGACATAATATAGAGAACGATTGGTTCTAAAATGAAACATATATAACTTATAAAATTAAAAAAGCTTCTAGCATCACAGAAAGCGTAATGGAATGTCCTATTACTAGAAGAAAAGCATGGTTTGAGTGGAAGACCATTTTGAAAAAGAGTGAACTCCGCCAAGGATTCTTATAACCTAAATTATTTGTACTTTTTTTTAAATTTTGTAATTAACTTTTTGGAATATCATGTATATAAGAATACTAAAGTATAAATAAATAAATAAATAAATAGATATTGTTTTATTTTCGACTGTTTCAACTACTTGTGGTTCATACACATTTTTAGATTTATCTCTATGATATTGTTTTACAAATATTTCGTCACCTTCATCTACATCAATATCAGCTTCTAAATTTTCATTTCTCTTGGATATTACCTTATCTTTATTTTGAATAAGTTTTTGATTTAATTTACTATAAATAAGTCTTGTTTGATCTCTATGTTTTTGAATATAATCACTAACTAATTGTTGTTCTAAATTTAAGTCAAATGGATTATTGTTTTCAATATGACCACTAATTATTTCTACTGGAGTTAATTTTGTTGAAGAATGTATGGTATTGTTGTATGCTAAAATTGCGTATAACATTTTATTTGTAATTGGTTCTTGAGAGAATTCACTATTATTTAAAATTCTTATATGTTCTATAATTGTAGAATGAAATCTTTCTATTGCTCCATTAGATTGCGGATGATAAGGTGTAGTAAAATGTATATCTATTTTGTGAACTTTTAATAAATCATTAATTAAGGAATTTTTAAACTCTTGTCCATTATCAGAAATTATTTGTTTTGGAATTTGATGATGTGAAAAGTATTTTAGTAAATTGTTAACAATTTCTATCGAGTTCAAAGAATTTAAAGGATATGCTTGTCCGTATTTAGAAAAAGAATCTATTATTGTTAAGAATTTTTGTTTTTGAATTTGGAATGTATCAATATGTATAATTTCAAAAGGCTTACTTGCTGTAGGTGTAATACTTAACTGTAATTTTACTGGGTTTCTTTGGTATTTACTCTTCTTACATATATCACAAGAATTTATATATTTTTGAATTGCTTTATGTAAATTTGGATAATAGTATTTTGCTTTGATAAGTTTTTCTGTTTCTTCTATACCTCTATGGTTTGATTTTCCTAAATGATAATTTTCTACTATATTTTCAAAATCTTCTTCTGTTTCAATATCAATTAATTTAATTAAACATCTTTTAAATTTATAAGATGGATATTTGAAAGTTTTCCTAACAATTTCGCAAAAAGGTTCATAATTCAAATTTTCTTCAAAATATAAATGATATGTTACATTAGGTACGATATATTCTTTTATGAAATTAATTATATCGGAATTAAAACTTGTTGATGATAACTGCACAATAATTCTTTGTTTATCAAAAATTCTTTTAATTTTTGGTTTCGCTGGGGAATGATAGACATATTGAAAAATAACTTGATTTTTACCAAAATTTAAAGGTGTATCTGTTATTGGTACATCAACTATAAGATTTTCTTCTTGATTAGTATGAACTGTTTCTTGTGGAATATTATCTACTTCTTCTTCTGTTTGCGAACTAATTTCTATTATATCATTTAGAGGATCTGTTTCATTTTCATCTACATTAGCTTGTATAGATTGAGTTTCAAGTTCTTTATTAAATTATTCTATATATTTTTGTAATTCATTTATATTAACTTCGATATTAGTCTTTTCAGGATCTAATTCTACACGTGATAATGCATCTGCATTAGTATTTAATTTACCTTTTTTATAATAAATATTGTAGTCAAATTCTTCTAATTTTAACCTCCATCTTACAAGTCTGGAGTTTGGATCTTTCATATTAAAAAGATATTTAAGAGGTTGGTGATCACAAATAATATTAAATTCTTTACCGAATAAGTATGGCCTAAAAAATTTCGTAGCCCAAACTATAGCTAACATTTCTTTTTCAATTGTACCATAATTTAATTCAGATTCATTTAGAGTACGTGATGCATAAGCAACAGGTAAATCTTTACCAATAGGTCCTTGAGATAATACTGCACCTATTGCAAATTTACTAGCATCAGTAGTTAAATTGAATGGTTTAGAAAAGTCAGGATATTGGAGGATTGGTTCATTTAACAATAAATTTTTACAGGTTTCGAAACATTTTACAAATTCATTATCATGGATAATTTTCTGATTTTTCTTTAGACATTTTGTTAATGGTTTTGTTATTTTTGCAAAGTCTTTAATAAAACGGCGGTAATAACCTAACAAACCTAAAAATGACTTAATTTCTTTCGTAGTATTTGGTAAAGGGTATCTTTTTATAGCTTCAATTTTTGAAGGATTTGGCTTTATACCTTGAGGAGTTACTATGTGACCTAAATAAGCAATTTCCTTTTTTAGAAACTCGGATTTATCCAACTGTACTTTAAAATTAGTTTCTCTTAATCTTTGGAATATTTTTCGTAATCTAACTAAATGTTCTTGCAATGAAGTTGAAAATATTATAATATCATCAAGATAAGTTAAACAAATTTCATTTTGATAACCTCTTAAAATATTGTCCATCACACGTTGGAATGTGGCTGGAGCATTTTTCAATCCGAATGGCATTCGTGTATATTCATAATGACCGTTTTCTACTGTAAAAGCTGTTTTTTGTATATCATCGGGGCTCATTTCAATTTGGTGAAATCCATTTGCTAAATCTAATGTTGTGAAATAATTACATTTACCCAATTTATCTAAAACATCTGTAATGTTAGGTAATGGATATCTGTCAGTAATAGTTTTCTCATTTAATTTTCGATAATCTACTACAATTCTCCATTTTTGTTTGTTAGAATTATCCATTTTCTTAGGTACAACCCAGATTGGAGATGACCATGGTGAATCACTGGGTCTAATTATATTTTGTTCTAACATACTGTTAACTTGTTTCTCTACTTCATTCTTATGGATAAATGGATATCTATATGATTTAGTATAAATAGGTTCTTCATCTTTAGTTTTTATTTTATGCTTTATTTGGTTTGTAAAAGTTAATTTTTTATTTTCATCATAAAATATATCAGAATATTCTATACAAAGTTTTTGAATTTGTTCCTGTTCTTCACTATTTAAATGATTAGTTTTAATTTTTTCTAAATTCAATTTATATGGTTTGGTATTTATATTAAATGTATTTATTTTATTTATAATATGAACATGTATTTTTATTTTAGTATTTTGAAATATAAACATTATCATTTTCTTAACTACAGAATAATTTAATTTATCCAATCCACACCCGATTTTAGGCATTGATAATATATTAATTTTCTTATTTATACAGAACTCTTTTAGATTTATTAATGTTTTAAACATATCTTCGTATGTTGGTTTCTCATTGAACTTATTCTTAGTTATTAGATATAAAATGAATCTATCATTATCTTTTAGAAAACATATTTTATGTTTTTTAGGTTGCTGTGCAATTAGTGTTTTTACATTTTTAAACTTTTGTTTAAATATTTTTGCAATTCCTTTATTCATTTTTAAATCTGCACTCACACAATGAGCGAGGGAAAAATTAGAGTTGAAAAGATTATCTTTAACTTCTATAATGTTTTCGTTATTTATTTTATTTCTCTTTGATAACCTAAGAAATGTTTTATAATTAACTTGACATTGATTACTCGAGAGTTCTTTTGTTGCTACAGGAGTAATTTGTTTATTGTTAACATTTCTAGATTGAACATGTGGTTGATTATTACTCAAGAATTCAGGTTCAGTTACAGGAGTAATATCAATATGTTTATTATAAGTATTATCATTATTATTACTATCTTTTAAATCATTAGTATTATTCATATTTCTATTATTATTATTGTTTTTGTTTTTATTTACAGAATATAACTTAAAATTATTATTATCAAACTTAATTGTTTTAATGGGTTCTAAAAATTTAAATTCCTTAGGGTCTATATTCTTATTTAATATTTCTACGTAAGCAAAATTATTATTAGCTAAAGTTAAGGTTTCTGGTATTTCAATATTATTAATATTATAATGTGGAATAATAATTTCTCCATTAGGAACATCGACAGGCACTTGAGTTATATGTTTTGTATGTGATTCTAAATATATGGTATGCAATGGTTCTTTTGATTTATTTTGATATTTAATTTCAATTTTTGTTCGAGGAGTTTGTAAAATTAAATCAGAAAAATCTATTTTTGCTCTTAAATTATTTAATAAATCCATGCCAATAAGACCATCGAATTCATCATGAAAATTCAAAAGATAAAATTTGACTAAACCGTTTGGAATATTAAATTCTGAAGGTGTTGGTATAATTACGGCATGCGAATAATTCGAACTTTGAAATATTGTTGTGACAACAAATTTTTCTTCAATTATTTTGTTTTTAAAATATTTTTTAGCAATTTTAGGACTCATAAAAGATTTGATAGAACCTGAATCAATTAAGAATTTTAAGGGAAAACTATTTTTATGAAATCTAATCTCTATATATGGAAGACCTCCATTTCCTAATGTATGATTTTCTATGTAAGTGGCCTTTTGAGGCTGGTTGAACAAAAATTTTGATCGTAATTCTCATTATTAGAATTCCTAGAAGTATTTGGTTCATTTCTATAAAAATTATTTTCTTGATTAATTTCTGTATTAAATAATTCTTCAGCAATATAATTTTGTGTGGGTTTAAAATTAGAATTAGTATTAAATCTACGATTAGTATTAAAAGTATTTCGAGTATTAGTACTCATTGGAGTAGGTTGAAAATTTGGAGTTTGACCTCTGGGTTTCAAAACATTTTGTTGATTAGGTTTTTTAAATACCTGTTGATTAGTGAAAAATTTTTGTTGTACGGGTCTTGTTTGTAATTGTATTGGTTGATTCGGAAAATGATTTCTTTGTGGTTTATTTTGTTGATTATTTGTAGGAAATCTATTAAATTGATTATTAAATCTAGGATAATTTCTGGGAATGGAATTTTGTATATTATAATTATTAGACTTAAAATTATTATTATTATTTGTTAATTTTGGAACTTGTTTATTTTGATTCTGGAGATAATAAATATTTTCTTCCTGGTTTACAAATTGTAAGGCTTGCGCTAAATCATTTGGACGCATAGACCGAATTGTTGTACCTAAAGGATCTTTTAATCCTGCTAAAAATGTTTTTAATGTTAAGTCTTTGTATAAATTACGTTTAAGATCTCTATTATTAATAAGCGGTTCATGGACATTGACATATGAACAAATAGTATTTAACATGTGTAAACATCTTTCATAAAATTGTGTTGGTGTTTCATTTGGTTTTTGTCTAAGGTTAATTAAATCTCGATTAAGACAAGCTTCGTCTCTTGGATCAGAAAAATTTCTAATTAAAATATTTTTTAAATCATCCCAATCATTAATTGTATTCACATTTGCTACTAAGCGTGCTCTACCTGTTAATTTATTTATTAAACTATTTATAATATAGCGATTTTGGAAATTTGGTTGTGCATTATAAAAAGAATCAATTATAGTTTGTGAGACTTGGATATAATGATCAAGTTCGTCAGAATTTCCATTAAATTCTGGGACGCATTTTAAATATTCTGGATTAAACGCCATTTGGTTTATATTAATTTTATTTATTAAATTTAATAATTCTTCTTCAAAATCTATATTTATATTACTTGTGTACGAATTAGGAGATTGAGGAACAGACTCTGTACTACTTGTAGAAATACTTGACATAAATTATATGTATATGAAAAGTGCAAAAATTCAAAATCGACTTACAATGATAACAATAGTACGATCTTCATTCTTGGTGAATGTTGAAGGACTTCTTGGACTGCTGCTGGGGCTGATAATTAGACTGCTCTCTGGACTGCTAATTGGATTGAACTGCCCTGTTGCCGCACTTGTTGTTTCTTCTGGTACGTTGATTAGTGATGGTAGTTGTTGGACTCAAACTCTCTGGTAGAATCAAGGCCCTTTGGTTCAAAGTTCACGGTTTTAACCTCAATGGAAAGTTCTGGGTTCACTTGTTTTCGGTGAAGGTCCTCAGAATTTGGCACTTTTACTGGGTTCACGAATATCTCGGTGAAAGTCCTCAGATTTTGGCACTTTTTTTCCACTGGAACTTATCCGTTACGACTGCGCCAGTTATGTTTCTCGTGGAAACATTAAGTTTTTTAAAAACTGTTTTTAATTATTTTTATTTAATTAATCACTAATACAACTTATAACCGAAGAACTTATTATAACATTAACGTTTAATAATTATTTAATTGAAGTCGAATTGAGTTGTATGGTCTACAATGGTCTGTGTTAATCTCTGTTCTAATGTGCGCAAAATAATATTTATATATGGAGATAAATAAATGCGAATTATGCGTTTAGTGCGGAAATGTATCAGCATAATGCAAGCCGTATGCACGACATTGCGTGGGATATGTAACTGGAGTAAACACCTACTTCCGGTTTATGAATGTTTACCAAAAGCTTTTGAAGTCCAGTTTTTAACGATAAAACGATAAAACGTTTCATCTTAATCGGGTCAGTAGTTTTTGAGATAAAGCGCCCACCTACAAAAACACAGACGTTAAAAAAAATTTAAAAATTTTCACGAAAACAATACTTCCCCTATATATACTATATAGGGAAAGTAAAAAGTACGTTGCTAAACAGAGAAGTTATTATCAAATATAATGTTCCAAGGGCAATGATAAGTGTGTTGGTCATTAAACTGTGCGAGAAGTTGACGTTTTAGTGTTACTAAATTGCAATTTTAATATGGCATAAAGAATTGAAATTTTGATTTTCATCGGATGTGGAAATAAGACCAGAACTCAGCAGAAGGTATGCAATTTATTTAATACAAAATATCAAAATTACTCAATCCACAATTAGTAAGATTGAGTCCAAATTCAGAGGAACTGGTGATGTTAAAGATATACCAAAATCTGGACGTCCACAAGTTTCCGAGAATAAAACAATTGATATTTTGTTAAGTATGGAAGAGACACCTCTAGACGAGTTGCTTTAGAAAACGAAGTTAGTCAGACGACACTGCTACGTATCATGAGGAAAGAAAAATATCGTCCCTACAAAATTCAGCTAATGCAAAAACTCAACGAAGACGACCCCGACCGGCGACTGCAATTCTACGAAACGATGATGAATATTTGTTTAACAAATCCAAATTTACACCAGCAAACACTTTTTTCCGATGAAGCTACATTTTGTCTAAATGGCACAGTGAACCATCAAACGTGCAGGTGTTGGAGTCAGACGAATCCTCATTGGATGATAGAAGCAAAGACTCAATATCTACAAAAATCAAATGTGTGGGCCGGAATAGTCTTAAACAGACTAATAGGACCTTTTTTCTTTGAAAAAGCTCTCACAAGTGAAATATATTTGAAGTTTTTACAAAATGATCTAGTTCCAGAGCTTACAGTAATTTTCTCAAACGACATTGATCCTGATATTCCAGGTAACACACTTTGGTTTCTACAAGACGAAGCACCTCCGCACTATGTGCGCATAGTTCGTGAATTTTTATGCGAGATCTTTCCTCAGAGGTGGATTGGAAGATCCCCAGATCTTACACCTCTTGGTTATTTTTATGGGGTTATTTAAAATCAAAAGTTTACTGTAGAAAACCATACATTTTAGCCGAACTAAGAGAGCGCGTTAGAGTTGAAATGCGATCAGTTACCCCGGAAGTCATTCATAATGTGCAAGAAGAAGAACAGTCAATTCGACAATAAAAGGGCCTCTCAAAATGAATTTAAAAAATGGGGGATTGCCAGTTGAAACAAAAAAGTTAATGATGTGATTACTCACAAACAAGTAACATTGTAAAACAGATGTTTCCTCAAAAATGTGAGTTTTTATAATACAAAATCGACTTGTTCGACAATATCATCTTTTCTAAGTACCTGAAACCATTTATTTTTCTAGAATGTAATTATTTTAGAACTTTATTGACTTCAATAAACTGATACTAAATGGATTATCAATTTGTGATACATTTTGATATTTTATTAATACACTTATTTTAGTTTTAACAACTTCAGCCTGAATAATAAGAAGCTGAAATTATCGAAACCATAGTATAGTTATTTACCACAATTATTATTTTTTTAATTAAGGTAAAAAACATATTAAATGTTTTATTCAATGCCTATAACAAGTATATGTTTATGTAGATATTTTTAGAGCTCTAGAAAGTTTAAGCCATAAATATAAGATCGTTAATAATAAGCTATCCCTTTTTATGGAAATTGATTATTATTATTAATTAAGAAATTTATAACAAAAAATAGTTCTTAATAGATGAATATAACTTAATACTGGAGTGATTTATTTGTATGTTTCACAAATTTTACTACAAACGTATTAAGTTACCAAAGTAATCTAATTGAAAGTGCATTTTCAAGTTTCCAATATAAAAATGTTTGAAAACTGAGCGTCGACCCTTTCGTTCCTTCGTGTTGCTCAAAACTCCCGGGAATCGATCCACTCAAATTCGCAGCTCTACTATGTCAATACAACTAATATTCGATTAATATTCCGTTGGGGGCAATCTCGCGGCGATATTAAAAATGCATTATTAGTATTACGAAGGATGTTATGGGTAATATATAATTGCATAATTGTAATATAATTATGAAAATTACGTTATTTGAACACTAAATTGTCAGTGTAGCGTGAACATGAAAATCGTTGATAAAATTATGATTAATTATATGTGTGATTTGATAATAATGATAATAATAGAAATTTCTTATAATTTGGTTTATATATAGATATGAAAGCTAAATGTTTTCTATTTTTAAAAGCGTGCAAAATAAATTATTTCTTCGAAATAACGACAATCACATATGAAATTTAAAAAAATATTTACATTTAATCGTTTTATTTATGTTAAATAAGTCCAAAAAAATATATAACTCAGACCTATTTTTTTATTTTAGATCTTTGTGCCAAATATGGTATAATGACGGTCTAGGTTCAGATCTTCATGAACAGGCTGGTTAATACTATCCACGTTCTCTTCCGTTCTTGATGGTCCCGGTCGGCCCGTTTTTGATTCTTCCAATGTTCTACCGCTTTCTTCAAACTTCCTTATCCATTTTCAAATGAGAGGTATGCGTGGTACCTTATTTAAGAGGTGAAAACCGGATATTGCAGAATCTTTTATGCGCTGCAGGTTTACATTTTTTAAAACTCTCGCACACAGAACGAGCGGTCCTCTCCTGAAAAACACTTAAAAATGACTAAATTCCGAAAAACCAGACTACAATTTGACATATCCCACGCCCTTTGGAATCTCTGTGTTTACGTTATTTACGCATAATGCTTCAGAAATATATATTACATAAAATAGTAAGATTTTTTAAAACTTTAATTAAACTCTAGAACTGCAATATACTGCCTTATTAGTTTTTTTTTTTTAATTTTTGTGCTAAATTGATGCTTATAAATTATTAAATAATGCTTAATAAATCTACAAAGTAAGTCCTTTACAAGAATATTAATTTTCATATCAGTATCTAAATATTTATGCATTATTATTGAATCAGAAAAAGGATGTAGGTATGAACATTCTCGAGAAAATTTTCTTTAACCCTATATAAATGTTGGCAGCTAATTTTGTCTATAAATAAGATAAATATGGAATATAATTCTGTGTACATAATGACATCAAATAAGTTAGCCAGATTCTCTTATGGCATTCTTATAATTCTAAATGTAAATATGATGCTGTGTTATCGTTACATTAATTAATTAATAATGTTTGCTATTTAATCCGTTGGTCCAATATTACACAAAGCTACTGTATAATATTATGTTTCTAATTCCATATTTTAAGTAATGACCCTTAGCATTAAAATAATTGGTGCAGCTCCTATCTACCTGGGGGAAGTGCGGATTAAAATGAACCACCCATTTCACTAATTGTGCACAACCAGTTCACATTTGATATGAATCATCTGTTTCCGAATTTAATACAGGGTCCGGCAGAGAAGGATGGCGTTTTTGAAAAAGTCATAACTCCGAAAGAATTTTAAATTAACTCAAAATTTTGTTTGTTTAATAGATAGGTGTGGATTTTCCATTTCGTATTCATATTAAAGAAAAGGTTAAAAAACATGTTATCTAAGTGATCTCCGTTCTTTTCTACACACTCCTTAAGTCGAGTTGAGAAGTTTTTCATGCATCCTCCAACATGTTGGCCGAAATCGTTTGAATTTCTCGGGTGATAGCATTGGGCAGCTGATCAAGGGCCCGTGTTTTTTTAACAAATACGCGGGCCTTAAGATACCCCCACAGAAAAAATCTCAGGGCGTAAGATCTGGTCACTCGGTGTCCCCTCGTAGCAAAATGAGTCGTCCTTGAAATTGTTCTCTCAAAAATGCCATAGGCTCCTTTGAGATGTAGTAAGTTGCCCCATGTTTCTGAAAAAGGACTCTTCTAATATCAACATTACGACTTGTCAACTCACAAAATCACACAGCATGGTGACTTGCTTCCATAGCTGGCCTAACTTGAGCCACATTTTCAGGAGTTCTGACACCTCTTTCTCCAGCTAGAGGTATTCCAGGCTTTAACGATCCTCTAGTACGAAGGTTCTTTACAAGATTGAATTGTTTTCGAAATATGTGCTATATAGCATCCACAGAACGCCCAGTTTCGATGTAAGTATCGTAAATATGTATGCGTTGCTCTAGAGGCCACGGTTTCATAACGACTAATTCAAACAAAATGGCAAGGTTAGGTGGTCACATATCAAACATTCCGAAAACGTTAGGCTGCCTCTGTGATGAGTTATACACATTCCAAAAACATCATACTTCTCTGCCGGACCCTGTATAATGAAACATAATTTTAATAATTTTTGTTTCTATATTATATCATATTCCATCAAAATGATATTTTCGCTAGTAAATATACTATAAGGCTGAAAGACCACTGGTCGATAGCCATGAAACAGAAGACCAATTATGTTAGAATTTATTTTATTTTATACATTACAAGTATTATATTTTATTTTCATTCTGTGAATAAAGATTACTAAACATCTAGTAGTATACTATAATGCTTTCACAATTATTGTTCTTATAAATTTAGTACATCCTTTAGGGTTTACTGTTTTTTTTTATGTATTTACCAAATACAACAGTTTATTTATATGTTTTTTTTTGTTTAATATTTTCTTTTATTATGTAAAATTATTAAAAGGTTTTTAAAATAATATTTGTAGACATACGTATCTATAAAATAATCTTAGATATAGATATATTTTAAAATAAAATTTTCGAATTGTACAAGTAAACTTTTTACTTAATCTAAAGATTTTGTAGCGATAACTCAGGACAAGTTAAAATGATATTTAATGAAGAAGAAGAAACTATTACTTTGTTTAGCCAATAAAGTGGTAAACAAAGTAATCGTGCCTCCTTCTTCATTATATTCAACATGTACCACAAACACAAAGTAAAATAAAAATGAGATTTGTTAATTTTGTATTAAATAAATCATGTTTAGTTATAGGAACTAAAAATATAAACCACAAATTCCCTACATTACACATAAAATTATCGTGTGTCGCTTAACGGGTGTTTGTTATTTTAAAACAAAATTAATTAGTCGCAATTTAGTGATTATTTAATTAGTATCTCACAACTCATATGTGATATGTTAATTATTTTATAACGCAGATAATATTAGATCATGGAAATGCGGGTATACAAAATGTGGTAAATATATTGTTTTAGAAATTGTTATGATATATTTTAATTGCCTTAAATCAAATAAGTATAAACGTAACAATTTAAAACAAACAGCGGCAGAATTATATAAATGTTTATGCCAAAGTTGTATATAATCTTCCAATTATAATATTATAATTATATAATTAAATATAAAATATCTATTATATGGTTTTTTAAAATATGCATTACGTTTAACCAGTATGTGAAAATTTTAATGTAATAATATAATAATAATAATAATATATTTACAGTATAGATTTTAACAAATATTTTACGATACATAATATATATATATATATATATATATATATATATATATATATATATATATATATATATATACGTATATAAACTCACATAATAATATCAACTGCTATATACAATATTCTTTTATAATTTAATTTTAATATTTGTTTGTTGTTTATAATTATACATTTTTTCAAATACAAATACATTTTTTCTTTTTTATTCTGAAACTTAAAATTTAAATTTTTTATTTGTATATGGAATATTGTCAATGTACTTTGTTGATTATTATTTTTCTTGGTTTTACTTGAATATAAACTTATAATGTATAATTATAATTTTTATTAGGATGCTGCGTTGAGTATAAATAAATAAGTTTCTTGACAAAATGTTATTTTCATAATGAAGGTTAATGAACTATTGCTGGACTCCCGGAATTTCACATATTTATGTATTTCTTAATGGAGGTATTATGCCAAATCAAATTCATTTTGTTTAAATAAATGCCCAACAGCAAAGTTTAATTGCGTATTCATACTTCTATTTTTTTGCGTTTGAATAGCCGCTGGACACAAAAATACAAGTTGTAAGTAAAAGTATAAAACCAAACCTACTTTTGGTAAGAACATGACGAACAAGATTATTAATTACCTATAATGATAAAGCAACTAATGTTCATTAATTAAAATTATTTTCTGTTTATTATAATTCACCTCTAACATCGAGTAATAATCTCTCGAAATAATTATTTTCTGATACAGTTAGATATATAAAATTATAAAATTGATTATTATATATATTGTATATATATATATATATATATATATATATATATATATATATATATATATATATATATATATAAAGTTATTAATATATATTTCTATACGTAGCACTATTACAACAAGCAACAAAAATGAATTAAGTAATTTATTTTAAAAATATACATAAATGTATAAAATATATATATATATATATACAGGGTGGGCCACGAATAACGACCATTAAAAGTTTACGGGGTTCCTGCAAAAGGAAAAATCTGAAAAAATTCAACATTATACGGTTGATTGCGATCTCCTCATGGAAAATATTTTTGACTTTCTATCACTTCCGGTTGTACCGGAAATGGCTACGAACTTTGTTATTTTAAATGGAACATACTGTATATTATTTTATTTTTAAATTCCTTGTTCGATTACCTACCTCTCCATATGGGTTTATGTCCACTTAACTTTTACAGTTTTTGATTTAAAAATTTAATTTGTCAAAAATTGACCTCGAATAGGCGTTTAGAAAAATGCCTATACCTTCTAGTAGGTACAAGATAGACACACGAGCGGTACCTTCTATTGTACCTAATGGATTCCTCTACAAACGAAAAAAATTGACATGTGTCAATTTTGACAGTTGGTATTTCAAAAATATCAATATTTCAGCGCCTACTTAAAAACATCATATTTCAATTTTTTCAAATGGAATGACCAATATTTTATCTCATAGTGTTACTCGCAAGACCTTTTGCTACAAAAAAGTATTATATATCACTATATCTAAAGCCAGTAGTTTTTAAGTTATTTCGAAATTAGTTTCCTCTCAGAATTTTTATTGGAATGATTCCTGTTCTATTTACACGGGCACTATAGTAGGCTTCTGTCAACATTTGTTGAATCCAACGTATTAATATTTGTGTACGCTTCTTTCGAGTAATAATAAAATGAATACCTATACCAATAAAGAAATTATGAATTTATTTGTCATATATGGCCAGTGCAACAGAATTGTTGAGAGAACTTGCAAAACTTTCAACGAAACTTATCCACACCTACCGCCGATAGATAGAAAAAAGTTTCGAAGACTGGAGTCAAATTTTCTACTATTTGGAAAACAAAACGCAGAAAAAAATCAACCAAAGCTAATAACCGAGAATGAGGAAATTCAAGTAAATGTTTTGACTTATTTTCAAACAAATCAACGCGCATCATGTTGCTAGGAAGATTTGAGAGTAAGCGGAACCCCACTCCAAAGAATTTGGAAAATGTATCGGATACATAATTATAAATATAAATTATTTTCTCAAGATGCAGAGAACAGGATTGATTTTTGTGAGTTATTGTTGTTTAAAATTGATATAATTTGGACGAACGAATCAAGTTTCTCTCATGAAGGTGTTTTCAATAGAAAAACCAATCACATGTGTGTCAATTGAAAATCCACATATATCTTTGAGGTCGTATAAAAAATAAAGTTTATGCAAATTCCGACAATACCCGAGAAGAATTGGAAGAAAGGGTGCGAGCTGCATTCGCGGAATCTTAATTCAGAAAAAAATAGGCGAGCAACATAAGAGGGTGACGCAACACGTGCTGCACAGTGTTTAAATGTTAATGGTTGTTAATTCTTGCTTCAGTTTTATTTGTAAGTTGTAACTGGGGATAACTATTCATTTTAATAATATTCGGACGAAGCCTACTATAGTGCCTGTGTGAATATAAGAGGAATTATTGAAATGTGAGAGGAAATAAATTTCGAAATAACTTAAAAACTACTGGCTCTAGATATAGTGATTTATAATACTTTGTTGTAGCAAATTGTCTTGCGAATCACCCTATAAGATAAAATATTTGTCATTCCATTTGAAAAAATTGAAATATGATGTTTTAAGTGGGCGCTGAAACATTGATATTTTTGAAATACCAACTGTCAAAATTGACACATGTCAATTTTTTTCCGTTGTAGAGGAATCGATTAGGTACAAAACAAGATGCCGCACGTGTGTATATCTTGTACCTATTAGAAATTATAGGCATTTTTCTAAACGACTATTTGAGGTCAATATTTGACAAATAAATTTTTAAATCAAAAACTGTAAAAGTTAAGTGGACATAACCCATATGGAGAGGTAGGTAATCGAACAAGGACTTTAAAAATAAAATAATATACAGTATGTTCCATTTAAAATACAAAGTTGGTAGCCATTTCCGGTACAACCGGAAGTGATAGAAAGTCAAAAATATTTTCCATGAGGAGATCGCAATCAACCGCACAATGTTGAATTTTTCCAGATTTTTCCTCTTGCAGGAGCCCCGTAAACTTTTAATGGTCGTTATTCGTGGCCCACCCTGTATATATATATATATATATATATATACAGGGTGTCCCGTTAATGCGGGGAAATGGCTAGACCATAGATTCCTGGGGTCAAAATATGACGATTTAACGCAACTTATCTATATCCAAAAATTTACGGTTAAGCCGGAATTTGGCTTCAAAGTTTCAAAATTTTTTATTTCTTTTGTTTATAACAATTGAACGCTTTATTTGATTTGAATGAAACTTATTATTAATAAGTACCATAATATCATAGTAGCTAACTTCAATGATTAATGTCTCAAACAAGGAAGCGCTTTATAATAAAGAGTAATATTACACAATACTATTGCATGACAAATAAGAGTATTTTTTCATTTCAGGCAATGAAAATTTTATCAAAAAAGAAGCTCCTCAAAAAGGCCGGTATGTTCGGCCGTCTTCCTCCGAAGAAGGAAGGCCGTACCGCAGACATATCACCTTTACAAAGGGTCTACAGGGAAATTGCCGTCCTCAAGAAATTGGATCACCCTAATGTTGTAAAATTAGTGGAAGTACTGGATGATCCCATAGAAGACCATTTGTACTTAGTGTTCGAGCTCCTAGAGAGAGGGCAAGTTCTTGAAGTTCCAGGGAATCCCCTCAGCGCAGAAGATACGTGGACCTATTTCAGAGACGTTTTACTAGGATTAGAATATTGTAAGTGGTACCCTTAAACTATTATTAACAGTAAAATAAACTAAGGAAAACTAATTCATCATAATTACAAATATATTGCATATAAAATTTATATATTTTTTCATTAGTATTTATAGAATAAATATTTCTGAAAATTTAATTTAATTATTTCAACGTTTTTACGCGTACCTATTAACACGCTTGCCTCTGACTTTTAATTTCACACATGACTGCGGACAGTTGTTGTAAATAAAAGTTGCGTAATCGCCATCATTGATTATTTTGTATCGTAAAATTAAATGCATTTTCGAAAGTAACTTATATAACACACTACATTTATGTGTCTCGTTTAATCTTCAGCACGATTATTCAATATGTATAATTGTCATCAATGCCAGAAATTACAGTAATAATAAAGATTTATTCATTATTCACCTACTTTTCGCACATTAATAGTTATTTAAGGTACAAGTGTAAAAAGTGATGCTTTATTGCACGAACTGGCGTTTAAAAACACGAGCGAGGAACGAGCGAGTTTTTTAAAGCCAGGAGTGCAATAAAGAAACTTTTTACATGTGTGTCTTACAAAATGTTATCTTCGATCGTAAAGGATTTCAAAGAATATATTCTTATGAGTAATATTTTAATGTCATTTCAATAATTTAATTTATGAAAACATATTTTATCCGAAGTGCACTAATGAAAGCGTTACTTAGCAACCAGTAAACAAGTTACACAAATGTCGGCCGCCATTATTATTTATGGAAAAAATGTTCGCTTCATTGTAATCGCTTCGACTTGCATTAAATGAAATCTCCAGAGTTCTTAAATCTGCCATTTGGTTTGTATTATATATTTTATTTATAGTTTATTAGTTATTTGTATCAATTAATAAAAATTCGTTGAAATATATTCATCTGTCAAATTTGACACTTCTGTGCAATAAAAACAGTTTGACATTACCGTGCAATAAAAACGTAAAAAAGCACTAGTGCTTTAAAAAGCCACTTTTACAATGAAAAATGATGCAAAAAGCGTCTACTTTCTGTACGATCGTAGATAAAAGTATTATATATTTATATGCAATTTATTTTTCGGGTACATGTATATTTCTGATATTATTGGTTCGCGCACACAATCAGGAATATGTCATTTATTCAAACATAATGTATAATAAACATTAAAGGAATATATTGAAACTGCATCGGTTTAAAACCGCAGCAACCCAACTAAACCAATAACTGTTACCAATGAAGAACAATATCATAACTTAATATCTCATACAACAATCTAAATCGTTTTAATTAGATCTTAAAACAAAATACCTTTCACCTTTATAAGGCGCATATTGTACGTGAATTGGAAGTATTAGTAGAAGTAGTAGTGTTTGACTATCGACCACATGATCCTTCCGCCATGTTATTTGTGTGTGTGTGTGTAAATGAACTTTTTACTTTAAAGGTTCGCTCCGTCACTCTAAAGCACCACTAATTGTATCCCAATGGTGAATGGTACCGGTCACCCATCCAAATTCTGACCCGAACTAACGTTGCCGCACTCTCCATAACGCTAGTTGAATTATTATTTGATAGACGCGTTAAATTGTGTTAAATTTTAATGGATGTTATTAAACAAAATGGCTACTGACGAGACCAGTTTGTAATTCTGACGAAGCTATCTTCTATTTAAATAGCACTACCAACCAGGTATTTATCGAATACTAATCCATATTGGGAGACACATTATAAGAAAATATTATAACAATGTTAATTCTCTCTGACTTAATAGCTATTTGTATGCCAAGTCCGCGAAATATAACTTTAGTGGCCCGAGAGGAAAATTATAGCCGAGGCCGCTTGCGGCTGAGGCAATATAAAGTATTTCGCGGCCAAGGTGTACACAAAGCTTTTTGTGCAACTGGTATAATTAATAATAAAAAAATAACAAGAGTTATAGATAAGTAATGAGAAACTGTTGTCAAAACTTATTATGCGACTATTAGAAAACATATATTTTAACGAATAAATATTACTTAGGATTAACATTTATGGTTATAGTACAATTTGAATTATTGTTTACATTTACAGAAAAACCAGAAGTTGTTGCCATCGTGGATACAGTGTTACATTCTGCAATACTTGTAACATCATTTGAAGTGGACATAGAACGTTCCGGAAATATTTGATTTGATATTTTAAATTTATTTTGCAATGACTCTTCGATGCAGCCTTCTGCTACATTAGCCGAACGCCACCCACCGTGCCTCTTTAGTGTTGTAATACTTGCTCCGCTATCCGCAACCAAAGTCGCCGAACTTCGCCTATAGCAATGTCCCGTATATTTGTTGCTGTTCGGTAATTTCAGATATTTAGCAATTAAAGATGGGATTTTTCCAATTGTGTGAACACCAACAACTTGATTGCAACATTTTCCACCTTGATAGCGCAGGAATAAACGCTTACTATTAGGTTTTGTTGGGCGAAGACTTAGGTACTTAGGTAAATTTTAATTAATTCTGCATTTGTTATAGTAAATGTACGAGGTTGATCAGTTTTACTTTCTTGGATTCGTATAATTAACGCTTTGATAATATCTTCCACATCTTCTACGCACAATTTTATTAACTCATCCCTACGCATTGCCCCAGAAATACCAATAATTAGTACAACCTAGAAGAACCAATACTTTTAATAAATCTCATTTCAAACTAATTTTCATGAAGTACTTACTTTCCATAATAAATAATCGGTATCACTTGCTTCCGTTACAAATTGAGTTATTTGTTCTGCAGTTAATATATTAGATTTTTTGACTCGATACCCGACAGATTTCTTTTTTAATAAGGACACTAACTTCGAAAATTTCGAAATATCAATTCCATCTTTTATGTTAATAGTACATTTAAGCATGGAATAAATACTCCACAAACTTGACGATTTTAAAACTTTTGATTTGTCTTCCAAGTATGCCATCAAAACATTTTCCGATAATTTCGTTACCTTTTTCCACGACACCACACTTTAAATTCGTCATATGCCTTTTCATATTGCCGTTTGGATTTGTGTGGTATTAAATTTTCTGTTGCAGCATCCGCTATTAATTTGATTTCTGGTGGAGTACAACTAATAGTATAATTACTATCGGAATCGGACATTTTCTTAAACTGAATATGAAGTGACAGTAAATAATAACTAGTGTTGGCATGGCGACGCGGACTTTTTGCGTACTTTGGCGTACTGGTCGCTAGGCGACGCGTCCGCGAAGTAACTCGGACCGCGAAATTTCATTTTGCAGGCGTTCAGGAGTTCGCGATGGAACATCTTCGTACGGTTGCACAAAAAATATTTTTTTACTACAAGTCATTCTCTAATAATATTTCGTAACATTACTTCTTCAAATTCGCCAATAACAAATATATTATACAAATAATGATTGATTTGCAACACCTAGAATTTGTTAAAAGATTTTATCTACGATCGTACAGAAAGTAGACGCTTTTTGCATCATTTTTCATTGTAAAAGTGGCTTTTTAAAGCACTAGTGCTTTTTTACGTTTTTATTGCACGGTAATGTCAAACTGTTTTTACTGCATAGAAATGTCAAATTTGACAGATGAATGTATTATAGCACAAATTTTCGACGAAAAACTTAATTTTGTATTAATTGATACAAATAATTAATAAATTATAAATAAAATATATAATACAAACCAAATGGCAGATTTAAGAACTCTGAAGATTTCATTTAATGCAAGTCGAAGCGATTACAATAAAGCGAACATTTTTTCCATAAATAATAATGGCGGCCGACATTTGTGCAACTTGTTTACTGGTTGCTAAGTAACGCTTTCATTAGTGCACTTCGGGTAAAATATGTTTTCAATAAATGAATTATTGAAGTGACATTAAAATATTACTAATAAGAATATATTCTTTGAAATCCTTTACGATCGTAGATAAAAATTTGTAAGGCACACGTGTAAAAAGTTTCTTTATTGCACTCCTGGCTTTAAAAAAACTCGCTCGTTCCTCGCTCGTGTTTTTAGACGCCAGTTCGTGCAATAAAGCATCACTTTTTACACTTGTACCTTAAATAACTATTATTTAAATTTTCATAAAACGTCTATTTTTATGAAACAAAATAATGATTTAAATTTCAACTTTCTTTGCACTTGAAGTTATAAACCACTCTATCGAATTTCCTTCTGACCTTGAGAACAATGCCAAAAGTACGTCAACATCAACATTATTAAAAATTAACTGATTTTGAACGTGTACGTATTGTTGGTAAGAGAGAAGCGAACTTTTGCTAAGAGAAATTGCTCGTCATGTAAACCGAATTGTTACAATGGTATTAAGATGGTATTTAACAGAGCTAAGAAAACAGGCAACTGGTCAGCCTACAGACAAGCTCTGACTGAATTCAATAAGCAACTGAGGGATTCTAAACGAAAGGCTTGGAAGGCCTACTGCGAGGGGATTGACAATCTGACCCCAGCAAATAGACTCCGGAAGGTCCTATCAAAGGATCATACCAATGCGGTCGGCATCTTAAAACGAGCTGACGGCAGTCATACCAAAGATCAACAGGAAAGTTTAGAGCTACTCCTAGGTACTCACTTTCCGGGATCGAAAGTAGTGACTAAAAACACAAATGCGGCTAATACCGACTCAGTGGCTAACTGCTCCAATCGTGACAGCCGCTGCTTAGCGGGGAAAATATTCACGCTCAGCAAAATGACTTGGGCCATAAACAGTATCTTCCCCGCGCTACTGCAGCGCGGATTAGATACAATTTCTCCAGGACTCAGTTAAATATATAAAGCAAGCTATGCACTAGGGTATATACCCCGGTTGTGGGGGGAGGCAAAAGTGGTATTTATACCTAAAATGGGCAATAGGCCCTAACCTATTGCCTACCTAAATCATATCGACCCATCAGCCTAACCTCTTTTCTCCTAAATGCTATGGAGAAAATAATCGACGAGCACATAAAGGGTGACTCACTTATAAGAACACCCTTAAATGCCAAGCAATTCGCATTTCAAGCTGGCAAATCTACCGTCGATGCTCTACATCACCTCGTCAAAGAGGCAGAACGAGCCATCCTACACAAGGAAATAGCAATCGGAATATTTGTAGACATAGAGGGGGCCTTTGATAACACCTCATTTTCTGCAATAAAACGAGCGGCTATTAATAAAGGACTATATCCTTCTACGATAAGATGGGTGGAGGCAATGCTTCAAAGCCGACTAGTAACGGCTTCTCTAGCAGGATCTACGGTATCCATGTCTGTAACAAAGGGGTGTCCTCAGGGGGGAGTTTTGTCCCCCACACTATGGTCAATAGTGGTGGATGGACTCCTGGATAAACTGCATGGAAAGGGCTTTATAACCCAAGGCTATGCAGATGACATCGCCGTAATAATCAGTGGCAAGCATGAAGGCATTCTTACAATCCTAATGCAAAAAGCACTGAATAGCATCAGTAACTGGTGTGTTCGGGAAGGACTAAGTATCAACCCGAATAAAACGATTATAGTTCCATTCACGCGTAGAAGGAAGCTGCACATAAGAGCTCCCTCGCTGAATGGAATAGAGATAAATCTCTCCAACGAAGTAAAGTACCTGGGTTTAATTCTGGATACCAAACTGACTTGGAATCAGCATGTCGATAAAATCATGGCGAAGGCAACGACGTCGCTTTGGACCTGTCGGCGGCTTATGGGGAAAACCTGGGGATTAAAGCCCAAGATCACATATTGGCTGTATAGAACGGCGGTGATACCCATTGTCACCTATGCTGCCCTTGTGTGGTGGCTAAAGACCCCAAAACTAGACACGCAAAAGAAGCTGAGTAGGCTTCAACGTTTAGCATGTTTAAGCATCACAGGGGCTATGCAAACGACCCCAACCGCGGGAATGGAGGCAATCATTGGTCTCACACCGCTCCATCTAGTGATACAGAAAGAGGGACTTTTGGCAGCCCTCCGACTACACCAGAGGAAGAAAACACTGCCGGGGGACTGGACAGGACACTTAGAAATACTGCAGCAAATCGACCCGGTCCTTCTGTCCAAACCGACGGACATCATGCCCAGGAAGCTCGAATTCGAATTACCGTTTAGGGTGTCAATCGAGGATCCCAAAACGGCTTTAATGAGAGTCAAGGAGTTTGGTCGAGAAATATCAGCCTGGTACACGGATGGTGCCAAGAGTATCAAAGGTGCTGGAATAGGCATTTATGGCCCTAACCAAAACCACAGGAGCTTCATGGCTCTGGGTACGACGCCCACGATTTTGCAAGCGGAAGCAATTGCAATTGATATGTGCGCTAGAGAAGGCATGGACAGGTACTTGAATGGCGCACATATATACATCTGCTCAGACAGCCAAGCCGCATTAAAGGCCATTCGAGCCTATAGTCACGGCTCACGGACTGTCTGGGAATGTCGAAGATCCCTCTCGCAACTGGCGAAGAACAACTCGTTGACCCTCATGTGGGTCCCAGGGCACGGGGATATCAAAGGCAACGAAGTGGCCGATGAACTCGCAAAAAGAGGTGGAAATGCCACTCCTATAGGACCAGAGCCGTTTTGTGGACTCCCCATGGCGCACAGAAGAGAGGCGGTGCAAACATGGGAAGAGGAGAGAAGACGGAAGCACTGGAACAATGTACCAGGTCTACGTCAATCAAAACGACTCATGAAACTCGATCACAGCCACAAGGTAGTCGAACTCACAAGGAACGAGCTAAGAACTTTCATCGGACTCATAACAGGGCACTGTGCCCTCCGATACCATTTGTGGCAAATGGGAAAAGAGGAAAGTGGAAACGGCAGATTATGTAATTCGGCATATGAAACGACCGAGCACATACTATGCACTTGTGTCGCAATTGCTCACAAGCGTCTTTCACACTTCGGTAGGGACCGATTATCCCACGAAGAGGTGAGCAATATCACCCCCAAGAAAGTTACCAGGTTCATGGAGGACCTGGGACTGATTGAGAAGTGATTGGTTAAGGGTAGAACAATAGATCTTTTAGGTCGCAGTTCAAGAGAGGCTAACACACCTCATTAGTACACTATGTTAACCTATAACCTATAACCTATGGTATTAAGATTTTGGTCCAAATAGTCCGAGGAAAAGGTTCCTATCTGGACGACCTCGGAGGACTACAGATCGCGAAGAACATCGCTTAAGACTTTTGGTCACGAGACAGATTTTCAACACGATCAATTGCAAATGATTGAATGCTAGGTGTAGGATCCACAATGTCAATGTTATCTGTTTACCGCCGGCTAATGTCTTTATGTCTTCCTTTTAAACCACTTAAACGTCTTCGCAGGCTAGAAAGTAGCAACTAAATAGCAAATTGGGCAGAAGAATGATATAAATCCAATATTTTTTATGGCGCGCAACACAGCACACAACAAGGAGTGGAGGATGATATGGGGAGCATTACGTTATGATAACAGATTACCCTTGGTGTTCACGGTATTGCCAATCTGCTAGAACCCGTTGTGCTTACATTTCTCCAGGCTCTGGAAATCCCATTTTTTAACACCTCACCCTCATGCGGCAAGAGCGATCTGTTTTAAAATTTTAATATTTACTAGATTAATAGATGTTTCATGAAAATTTCAATAAAATCCTCAGCCAGTATATTAATACTTGCAAAAACTCTAAATCGTCGTATAAAATAAGAATGATAATTTAATCTCTTAAATTTTAATTAATGGTATTGAGAATTATTTATAAAATGGAAATAATAATTATTGGCATAAAAAACTAATATAAAAACCATTACATTTGATTATTTGTACTATAAGCAATACTACTGAATGACGACTGCATTTAAATAACACTATTTCCAGAAGAGTAAACAGTCTTAATTAAATTGCTACGGACCGAGTGCGTTGTGCTCTGTCTATCTTTACTTACTTCGAAAAGCTTACCTTAGAACGTAATTTCCTCGAGACTCGAGTATTTACCCTACAGTTTCTCTTTTGCCAAGTGCAAGAAGAACGATATAACTATGAAAGCCTTTGGTGGCTCGAGAGTATTTAATTAATACGTCGTGATAACATCGTGAGAAGTTCATTTTAATTGATTGAATATAATTAATTTACACTTTATTGACGCTCGTTAATAGAAAGTCAATAATATTACATTATATTATAAAATTATTATCTTATTGGCTTTGAAGTATGATTATAATATTATGATAATATTGTTATAAATATGGCTGAAATACTTCGATCGATGATCGTGTGACTGGAAAAGGACTAATAATAAAATTATCTATTATAGTAATATATTTTCGGTTATACATTTACCATAGTTACTACAATATTTCATTTACATACTGAATGGAAATACCTTACATTTCCGCATCCAAATTCGTTGATAAAAGTAACACTTTTCCGCATAGCAACACTTTTCTGCATAGCCACACTTTTCCGCATGGATACACTTTTTCGTACTACTTTTATTTACTATTAATCAATGTCAGTGTCAGTTACATACATGGAGTAATATATACAACACACGTACTATCGGTAATTATAACCTAATTTTTATATGTCAGTGTCAAAAATGAAATCGCAAACACCTTTATAATTGATGTTATATGCAGTATGTGAAAAAATAGTGTGTACAACTCGTGGGAAATGCGCTTTTCCGCACTCGAGTAGGAACTTGATGCACTCTCTCGCTTCGCTCGCTCGTACACCAACATCCTACTTTCGTGCGGAAAAGCGTTACATTTCCACACTTGTACAAATAACTATTTTATAATTATTACTTGAGTCATAGTTAACATGAATTTATAAAACATTAAAATAGCGCGCATTGTACATTTATTAGATTAATTGTTCGGGGATAACAATAAATATAATATGATTATATCAGCATAACTGTAGTTTCTAATGTATTTAAACTATTATGTATAAAACTTCTTTAATTCGAATATACAAAGGTTTCAATTATACGAGGCATATTTTTAAGGATGTACCATTTCAAAATATTTAAAAAGAAACTATGGAACTTTTTATAACAATTTTATTTTTACAGGAAATCCTGTACTTTAACCTACAATTATCACATCGAACGGCAAGCATTTGTATCTCGTTGTCACAAAAGTCTGCCACCTGATTTGGCAGCCACTGATTTACAGTCATTTTAAACAGATGGTAGTCCCTTGGCTCTAAATATGAACTGTATGAGGGTAATCAAGTTGTTCCCAGCTGTGAGCGGCTAGGCATTTTGGATTGCTCGACACAATTTTTGTTAATGTCTCATAGTAATTTTCAGAATTTATTGTTTGCTATGGGGCAAAAATTCTCAAAAGGCGGTAAACATGATTTTCCTGGCTGAAATTGTTTGAATTTCATTTTCTTGGGTGATGTTGAATGCTGCCATTTTATAGGCTACCCACATTTAAAAAGTCACCTTCGGTAGCTCATGACATTTCAAAGCGCTGTCTAATCGTTTTGCGATTTTGTACTCCTTTAACATTTTTCGTAGCATCTTGAACACAGTTTTTGGTAATATAAGCGTTTGGTCACGATTTCATGCAGAACACTTCTTAAAATTTCTAAGATAACGAAGGGATGGTGCGCCTGTTTTGCACCACCTTGTCGTCAATGTTTTGCATCAAGTTGTCTGTCATAACAGAAAGTCCCCCTCTGTTCCTTGTCATGAACATTGTTGCGACCATCTGTAAAAGCTTTTACCCACTTCCTCCCAGTCGGTGGGATTCTAAATCACCGTGGGCATTTTAAATACCTACAAAACAGTACAGAAAGTGTCCGTGTTTTATTCCAGGTTTAGTGTAAACCCGGTCAATTGTTTAAAGAATCAAAATCCATGTGCACGGATCGCAGCACTGCAGAAGCGGAATTTCGAAAAGGTACTTAGTTTCTAAAATGCCTCGTATAATAAAACATAGTAAGATATTTTTATAACTACTTTGGTGTATAATAAAATTTTATATACAAATCAATTCCATTATAAGTAATAAAATCGATACTAATTTGAAAATAAACTTCTTTCAATTATTAATAGTAAATATTTTCCAGCCTAATATTGTTTAGAAAGTTTCCTCTTATATTTATGTTCTGGTAACGATGGCACTATATTAGGTTATTCCTATATTTTTTAATACAGCAATAAAAGATTATGTTTATGTAAACATTTTATTATTAAACGTTTTAATAATAAAATATATAAGTCCTTTACGTTGTAGATAATTCACTAATAAATAGAAAAAACACGAAAATATATTAGTAAAATCTACAACAAATGAGTCTTATTAAGACTACAAGAACAAATCACTTTTGAAACAACTACTTCTCTAGCTAATACTTCGACAGACATTGAATAATACAAAAGTAATTTTTTTATAATAAAGCTGTACTGAAGAGATTGAAATATCGAAACACGTGTCTACAGATGGTTATAAAATTGAGTATTGAATTATTTAATTGCTTTTGCTAATTTATTTTTAATTACATCAACCTAAATTCATTTATTTTTCCAAATTACCATAGTATAGTCACTCACAAACTATTTTAACGTACATTCAATCATTTTTAGTTCATTTTACAGAAAGAAATACGTTCAAACTAGTGTTGCTTTGATAGCCTTGCTATTTTGTAACACGCAAATTACTTTTGTATTATTCAATGTCTGTCGAAGTATTAGCTAGAGAAGTAGTTGTTTCAAAAGTGATTTGTTCTTGTAGTCTTAATAAGACTCATTTGTTGTAGATTTTACGAATATATTTTCGTGTTTTTTCTATTTATTAAACGTTTTGTTTATCCTACATGCTCTAATAGGTAGAATACGTATTTGTTAACAGACTATTCGCACTTCAATTAGTTGCATTTAATTACATCTCACAGTAATCCCTGATATATAATGTGCTCCGCTTTGATGACAAATGATAGCTGCGGGCGTTCATTCAAGAGCCGCCCATTGTCTTATCGAGTTTCCCGTTTACAAGATCCTTGGCTACCTTCCAAGATCCATTATTTCTCACTGAAGTGCATCTGATTAAATAATTCACCAAATGCCTAGAAGGCTCGCATTTGAAACGTTATAAAATAATTCTGACATGTAATATAATTAATATGAAAATGTTAATTTAAATCAATTTATAAATTAATATGTCATCTTCTGTAATTATTTAAATAAAATACTTTCCTATGTTATTTATTGTATAACTGCATAATTAATAGAAGGCTCTTACTGTTAAGTATATTTACTTGGTTCACCTTAATAATAGATATAAATTTTAACAATTACTTCACTCATACGTTATGAAATTATTTATATCAATCATTTTAAAATAAATTTAAATTATATTATAAGTTATGTTTATAAACAACGTAACAATAAAACTCCAACCAGTATTATTAGAAAGGATATTTAATAAGATTAAATTAAAAACTAGATCTATTAAAGCTAAATTACTAAAAAAATCGATAACAATTAATTACCAAATTTTTGCAAAATATAAACGAATATAGTAAAACATCAGAATTATTGTACACAATATACAAAGAATTACCGTTCAATCTTCCTAGTGATTTAATTTATACACTTCCTCGTAAAGACTGCGCTACACTAGTAACACATTTAATAATTACCTGATCCGGAAATTATTCTTATCTCACTATTGTAGTTTTACTCCTAATATACCTAAAGTATAATATATCACCAATAAATATAATTTAAATATAATACTTATTGATTAAAATATCTAATAAATAGAATTTGCCTCAATGGATTATAATTATATTCATTAATAAAAAATTCTAGCTTTAGATTATAATGCCTGCATAATATACACATTATATATGCGGTATAATTTAATATGAATTGAATTTTAAATTGTTTTATTATATTTTAAATTCCATCAAACAATATTTAGCTTTAACATCAAAAACAAATGCTGCATATATATCGCAGTATAAATGTATATTTAGCATAATTACTTACTGGAAATTAAATATAACTTCTGGCCCGGCGCATCCACCATATATAAATATTTGTATATTATTTGCTTAACAGAAGTACCTAATATTTTTTCATTATAATAATAATAATAATACTTTATTCGTATTATTACAAGAATGCTTACATAAGTCAATTACAAAGTCCTAAATCAATGCAAATAATCAATGCTTAAAAATATTTATACATAAATGTATAGTAGCAGCAAATTAGCGGATATAATTCGAAATAAGTTTTCTATAAGAGTGTAAAAGATAGTGAAATTGTTAATTAAATTTACGCCAATTATTTATATAATAAGTTAATATGATATACAAATATATATAACACATTGATATTTAATGTACGCCCTATATTTTTTATTACTTTTTGATTTAAAAATAATAATTTAAAAGAAGTTTTTGTCTCAACTTCTAATAAAAATATGAAAAGTAGTTATCAGGCAATAATCTACACGTAATAAATTAAATTAACAGTATAAACTCCTTGAACACATAGTGTCCATGTCGTAGAAATAATAGCCTCTGGTGTAAAAATAGTTTTTCTTAATATTTTTTATTAAGTATTTAATCAAATGGCTAACATTTTAAAAATGTTTTACATATTTTAATGAGTTTATTTATTAGCTTAATTCTTTTTGAGTTTATCAACTTTGGTCTAAATTATAATTATTGAATTAACGGGGCTGTTACTTTTTGAAATTCCATAATATATAAAGTAAATAAAACACTTGGTTTAAAATTTCACATATTTAACTCGAAACTGCGACATATGTTTCGCCACAAACCCCGTAAGTGCTTCGTAATTTCATATATTTAAATTTGCATTAGAGTTATGTATTAATCATTTATAAATACCGATAAGGCATACAATCAATAAAAGCAAAATATCTGAAAAGCAAATTTTAGGAAGAGTAAACTTAACTTAATGGAATCTATTTTAACTTAGATAATATATCAACACTGGTGATATATTAAAAAGTTTTAAGTTATTTTTTTTTCTTTCAGTGCATTACCAAAGAATAATCCATCGTGATATCAAGCCAGCTAATTTACTTCTTAGCGAATCTGGAAGAGTACAAATTGCTGATTTAGGAGTGTGCAACGAGTTTGATGGGAAAGACGCATTTCTGTCGTCAACTGCTGGCACTCCCGCTTTTACAGCACCAGAAGCTCTAGGAGAACAGAGATCAAGTTTCAGTGGAAAAGTATGTATAAATACTATGTACAATTTATATAAAATTTTATAAATCCATTTTAAACCTCTTATTTTGTTTCGGAAACAGCATTGCAGTTGTATCGGTTTTGTTTTATTCTTCTACTTACACGTAAACAGTATTACTTTATCTTAGTTCATCAAATATTATTACTATAAAAATAGATTAAAAAAATCTAAAAGTATAAGTGTTATTTTTATTATTAAGTATATTGTCTATATATATGTAACTAAAATTTAGAAATATATCGTTTGTTTTTCTTTAACAAATGTCAAGTGCGATACTTTTCAAATTTTAAATTAAACCAGTTTTATATACAAGTATTAATAACTTTTAAGACTACACTGAATTCATAAATCCACATATTTTAACTACAAATAATTATTGCAAAAATGTTATATTACGTGTGACATAGTTATATAATTTTAACAACACAAACGACTCTAATTTAAATATTCTATCGTCATTATCAAGTCACAAGTCACTTTTGATTATTTTTAGTTCTCCAGTTTTAATATATTCTAAAATACAATTGTTTTAACATTAACATTAACTAATTTTATTATTTTCAGTTATTATATATTTAAATAGATCATTTGTAATTAATGGCACATACTAATATATTATATATTGAATTAATTGTCATTTTTTTATTATTAGGCTGCAGATATTTGGTCTATGGGAATTACTCTATATGCCTTCGTTTACGGAAAGGTACCATTCTACGACGAAAACATAGTGGCTTTATATTCAAAAATTAGGCATCAGTCCGTCGAATTTCCCCCAACGCCTGTGATATCAGATAATCTGAAAAATTTGATTACCAAAATGTTGGTAAAGGATCCAAACCAAAGGATAACTTTACCAGAAATTAAGGTAAGTTTATATTCTATTGCTATCGATTAAAATACTATTTTCAAAATGAAAAAAATTAACTTTAAAATTAAAATTTCATTAAGAAATAATTCGTTATCATCTATAAAATTTAAAACAATTAGCTCGAGAAGTTAATTCCAAATAGCAGACTTAACCTGATACACAATCATTACCATTAAACAGAATATATATTTAAGATAATAGAATACTGTAGTATAGTTTGTGTTTATTGTACTACTTATTTTGTAATATTAATTGAAGAAAATCTGGAGTATAATTGTATAATTGATGGTTTAACTTTCTGAGAGTTGTATCTACAAATATAGAGGAGAGTTGATAGCGGCCATATTGTTAAAGCTACATCTGTCCAATTAGTTGTCATTTATTCAGTTTATTTGGCCAAAATGCCATGGATGGATATAGCGTTCAACAATACGTGTAAAATACACATATTTTGTGTGTTTTACACGTGTTTTATCAAAATGGGTATTCTGTTCGAGTAACGTTCCGCGCGCTTTGCTCATTTAACGGTCGCCATAATCGTCCTACCGAGACGAGTATTCACAGTGTGGTCGATAATTTGGGTCCACTGGTTCAGTAAACAATGAACCAATACCCCTACAAAGACGAAATGTAAGATCTGCCGAAAATATCGCAGGTGTCCTTTAGAGTATGCAGGAGTGCTATAAGTCGATGATTACCAAATTCGTTTGGCCTGAATTGGATAATGTAGACAACAACGACATGTGGTTTCAACATGATGGCGCTATGTACTACACAGCTTATGCCACATTGGACATTCTGCTCGAGCGATTTGAAAGCATGGTCACCTCATGTGAAGGTGATGTAAACTGGCCACCGAGATCGTGTGATTTGACTACGTTAGGCTTTTTCTTGTAGAGTTTTCTTAAGTCACAGGTCTATGCAGATAAGCCACAGCGGCCCTCAAAGCCAACATAATCCATGCCATTAATCAAATTCAACCTGTTTAACGAGTCAGTCTTGGAAAATTGGACAATTCGGATGCGTGTCACCCAGCAAAGCGGCTGTGGACATCTGCATGAAGTTATATTTAAAGGAAAAAAATCGATAATCTCTCACACATATTTTGTTTTATTTAAAGCGCTTAAATCTATTAATATTAACTTTATATTATCATCGACCATCATAAATATATTCAAATACGCCTTAATTTTATTTTTTGAGTTATTTAATAAAAATGGTATTTTAATTTGAAAATAATTCATCTGCATATATATATATATATATTTCTCTATTGAAATCAATAATCCAATCATAAAATGAAACATACCGACCACCACACGGTAATGCTGCAAAATCGATAAAGCGAGTAACTTCTAAATCGTGTTGCCCTAAATACATTGCAGTTGTCTTAAACATCAGCGAATTTAAATTGCTATTTCCATTCTTAATACTTTTCGATGAGTAAAAAATCTTAGAGAAAAGGTAAAATCGTAATATTCGTTACTTGAATAAAAACTTATATGTGAAAAAAATGTGCCTTCTTGGTTTGCGTCCCGGGCCTTGTTTGTCCTTGGGGTTTTTCCTGGCCCTTGCGTGCCTGGCTGGCGGTGAAGTTAGCCTTGATTACGGCTCTTTTGGCCTGGATGTAATCTCGGCCTTCCTTCACCAGTTTTATAAAGTTTATTTATAAGACTTAAATTTTGCAGAAGTATGCATATGATTTAATCACACCTCAGCAATAAAGTTACAGTTTTGATATATTAAATTGGAAATTATATTATGTACATTTATGTGTTAATTATGTGCCACATCGTCGCTATCTGCTTCATCGCATGCTTATTTCTACCGGTGTTGTTAATAATTATTTCACAACTTTAAAATAACAAGTTTAAGCAATTAACTGAAATAAAATCAATGACCGACCCTTAAAGCAATGTTAATTATATCTTATATATTATCTAAATTGCCTACGAGTTATAGGCTATTATTAAGAGTGTTGTAATTTAAAACGTTTCATCTCGCACTCCTTTGTGTGAAAGCGTGTAAATAATATATTTTAAAAAATAGTTCATTAAGATTTCTGTCAGCAGTGAAGAGGGAGTAGTAACCCCCATGACGTAAACCGTCAGGAGTGCGTTGTTTATAAATTACCTAAACAGATGTATATTTAATATATAAATTCAATTTGCTACATTTCGGGTTGGTTACGTTCAATATTAATGGTCTCAAAATCAACATTATTTCGTGGAAGTTAAACGTTTGTTCACGATTCTCGGAAATAAAATTAATACATTATTTCCCGAGTTCTCTTTAATTTAAATTTTATTCTTATTTTCACTTTATATATTATTTATGAGCATACGTAAATTATACACCTTAATAATAAAACGTATTAAAGTCCATTACGTCGTTGAAGAATGTGTTTCACTACAACTACAAAACAAATCACTTATTGAAACAACTACTTCTCTGGCTAATATCGGCAGATTATTATTATTTTATACAAAATTAATTATACAAAAATAAATTTGCGTGTTACAAATATCACAGGTCTGAGAGCAACACTAGTTCGAATGTATTTATATCTGTAAAATAAACTAAAAAAATAATTGAATGTACGTTAAACAGTTTGTAAATGAATATGGAGAGAAAAAATATGAACAAGAAATGAATTTACGCTGATTAAATTAAGAATAAACTAGCAAAAGTGATTAAATAACCTAACAATCAAGTTTATAATCATCTGCAGACACGTGTTTCGATCTCTTGATCTCATTAGTACAGCTTTACTATAAAATTGATTTTAAATACAAATAAAAACATTTACTAAAATAAATATAATAAAAAGTTAAAAACTTACACTGGCGTGTACGATAACTGACCCAATAATGAAATTTAATAGACTAAACTTAATTATTTCTGTAGAATTCACCATTCTCATGTATAAATTTGGACCTTTAGTCCATTAAATTTTATTATTGTGTCAGTTACCGTATATGCCAAAGTAAGCTTGTAACTTTGTATTATATTTACGAAATGTTTTCGTATTTTTAAATTATTACTAAATATAATATGCTACAATCGATTATAATTAATATTTATCACTATTTCATTTACAGTTAGATGCATGGGTTACCAGAGATGGACTCTACCCCTTACCATCAGAAGAAGATAATTGTCATCTCGTAGAAGTTACCGACGAAGATGTTGCACAAGTGATTACCTCCATACCAAAACTAGACACATTAATCCTAATTAAGCATATGCTCAAAAAACACTCCTTTCAAGTAAGTATAAATTACAAATAGCGTACATATTAATATTCTATATATCATTATCAACTTTATATATTATAACTAATCTTGGCAACCCTATATACAGGGTCCTGCAACAGTGCACCGGGTTTTCCTAGCGTCTTTCTCCTGAGAGAAAAAAAATTCGTATAAAAATTTATTGGTTTGAAAATCTGTATGCCGTAAAATTGTTTTCAAATATTCAGGGTTTCCCAATTTTGCGGTATAACAGAAGCAAACAATTTTTAATGGAACACCCTGTATATTTTTTTATTTTCTCATTTGGACAATATTTTATAACTTGAACTTTTTTTTATTTTTATTTCGATATGGTATTTCCGAGTTATTGATTTTTTTCAGAAAAAATGTAAAAAGCGGATATTGATGTTCTGTTTAAAATTTAAGCATTTTTTTCCTAAGGTTGGTCATTAGTACTCATTATGTAGAGGTGTTAAAAATTTTCATTTTGTATCAGACACGCCATTTTCTAAAATTTAAAATTGTCATAACTCTTTTTTTTAATGCAATCATATAATTTTTATAAATTTTATATTATTTTACAACTCATTTTCTACATAAAATATTAAGCATACCCTATACCTAAAAGTAATATTTATCAAGATATAATAAAATTTATATTCCAAACGGTTCTTGAATACGAACAAGTTTTGAATAGATAGCCATGCCTGAAAAAAATACATCTGTCAGTTAAACAATTAGTTTGACGTGTACATCTCTCTGATATTTTCTGCAGAGTGATTCTCTCCGTTTCGTGGTAAAAGTAGACAGCAAATTTTCATCATGGATTTCGAAAAAGACGAACTAGTCGATATAATGTTTGTATTAGGGGAGGCTGCTAGAAATTGTTTATTGGCGGCTAGAATTCCCGGCACAAGACATCCGGAGGAGAAAAGTTTTAGGAACCTACTTAATAGTTTTATTGAAACGGGAAGTGTGAATTACAAAAAACAAGAAAGAAGAGAACCTATCATCAACGAGAAAAAAGAACTTTCAGTGCTATTAACAGCAACTGAGCATCCCAACATGAGCCAAAAAACATCGGTGAAACAACCGGCATAAGCGAGAGTTCCGTACAACGTTTACTGAAGAAAAATCGGTATCATGCATATCATATTCAGTTAGATCAAGAACTGAGTAATACTGATTTTCAATTTTGTTCCGAATTTTGTATCTGGACAAGAATGAAAATACAGGAGGATCCTGCGTTTTTCCAATATGTTTTATTCACGGATGAGGTGACATTCCATAGCAGCGGATCTGTCAGTAGGCATAATTTTCATTATTATTCAACTGAAAATCCGCATGTAATGAGACAAGTTGATCACCAGCATCAATGGTCTTTGAATGTCTGGGGCAGAATTGTTTGAAACCATGTGGTAGGTCCACATTTCTACGAGAGTCATCTCAATGGGCCTATGTATTTGCACTTATTGCAAAATGTATTATCCGTATTGTTAGCCTCAACTAACAAGAAACATGTTGTGGTTTCAACAAGACGGAGTACCTGCCCATTTTTCGCGAGACGCGAGGGCATTCTTAATGGTATTTTTCCCAACCAGTGGATTGGTAGGAATGGACCCACCAGATGGCCTGACTTGTTCTTGTGGGGATACGTAAAAGAGATTGTTTATAAGGAACCGCCAACAACACCGATGAATATGCAGCAACGAATTGTGGACGCTTTTGCAAGTGTTTCACCTGAAATGTTAGGAAGAGTGGAGAGGTCTTTTCAGCTGCAAATTAATTTGTATCTAAATTAAAATGGAAGACATTTTGAACATTTACTGTAGTATCGTCTCTCTCTTGTATTAATAATTTTGTTATCTTTCGTGGCTTTGGAATAAAATAATTAATCATATTACAGAAGTATTTATCTGTTTCTATTTATCTCACATTGACACTTACTTACATTTTGTCAGTTATTTTGTCTCAGCATGGTCAACTTCGGTTAATAGAAATATGTATAATTAAATGATTATTTTTGTGAAAACTATTAAATATCTCAACAACTATGGGGTTTAGACATATAATTATTTGCAAAGTTTGGCATTTCTTTCGAATCTAATCGAATAATAAAAAAAAAAATTATTTTCGCCTATCTGAACGTTGAGCATAAATTCTTTTATATCTTGAAAAATATAATTTTAGGTATAAGGTATGCTTAATATTTTTTGTAGGAAATTAGAATAATATAAAATTAAAAAAATATATATGATTAAAAAAAGAGTTAACAATTTGAAATTTTTGAAAATTGATACAAATACACGGTAACTCAAAAGTGAAAATTTTCAACACTAGTACATAACCAGTACTTATGACCAGCCATAGGATTTTTTTTGTAATTTTAAATAGAACCTCAGAATATTTTTTTTTTGTAAACCTCCGCTTTTTACATTTTTTCAGAAAAATATCAATAATTCGGGAATACCATATAGAAATTAAAAATCATAAAAAGGTTATAGTGTACAAGGTGTTCCATTAAAAAATATATTTGCTTTTGTTATATTAAAATTGGGAAACCCTCTATATTTGAAAATAATTTTACGGCATAGAGATTTTTAAGCCAATAAATTTGTATTTTATATAAACCTCCTTTGAGAAGATTCTAAATTTTAAAGAAAATATTTTATAGCATCTGAACACTTTAAATATTAAACATTTAGTTAATCGTCTCTAAACAGATGTTTTATTTATTATGACAAATTATAAATTAATTGAAAATCTACTTTCAAGTAAATCATACGTCACCAAAAATTATAATATTATAGAAGAGTTTTTCATAATGTACAAAATTAACTCATACGATATATCTTCTCTGAATATCCCAATTTTCCTACAAAGCAAATAGAGGATATTGATTTTAGATATCGCATAATTACATGGTTGTAAAAAATTAACTAAGTATTTAAAAATACAGCTAATAATACAAATGCACACGATTTTGCACAAAGTAGTTTGAGCGCGACCAAAGAGTAATATATATATATATATATATATATATATATATATAAATATATATCTCCTGATCCTAAATATAAATTTTCAATTTCTAGAATCCATTTTCGCACAGAAGAGATACGCATAGGCCAAGTAATCCAGAAACAAGGACCACAACAGTACGACATCATATTGGTAAAGCAGGTAGATCAAATTCTGCCCCTGGATCCTGTGACTGGGATAGGCAACTATCAATTGAAACCTCACTCGAGGCGGTTACAGAGGTGCACAGTGACCAAAATGACAGCAAAGATCTAGATGATAAAATAGTTGTCGAAAAGCGGTGATAATTTTTTTTACTTGTTGATTTCCATGTTGAAGCACAAATACTTAAGTTTTACTACTTTTATCATTATAAGTACTTATTAGTTCTATAACATATTTGATACATAGTCTTTATATTTATATTTAAGTTTTTTAAAGACTTGAGAATGTTTAATAAACCAATTTTCGTTTCTTTTATTTTATGATTTTTTTATTATTTTAATTATATGAATTTGGTTTGAAATGCACTAGTGATTTGATATTATTCATATTTTGTTAAAATACTCTCATGCAAGAAATGAGAAGAGTCTGTAATATTTGTAAATATATAATGACTAATATAAAATTATGTTGTTACCCTGATATATAAAAAATAATTATACATATACTAGATAAAATTTTACTCAAATTCCTAGTTAAAAACGTCACTAGTGAATTTCAATCCTTAATGTTTTATATAAATGGGACCATTCACCTATCAAAATGAAAACAATCTTCAAGTGAGTTAATGACCATATCAAAAGAATAAGGACACAAATTTCAAAAAATGAAAACGTAACGTATCTTCCTTCACGAATATTAATGCCTTCAACTCTATTCCATTTTAGCTATCTTAGATGTTTTCCAAAGATATTTACATTGTTACCTAGCCAGCGAAATTGTGAATTTTTGCCAAGTGTTATTTACCCATTATTACTCAACGTACAACGTGTATTAGCACTTTTTTAAAAGTTTTACTGCACAAATTTTAAATGTGTGTTATACATTCCTCTGTACTGTATATCCATATAGGATAATGTTTTCTAAAGTTAAACACATTAAGGTTTGTTTTTGCCCAGATAAATGTTTAACTTTATGAAATTGTTAAATATTAAATAGCTTTAATATTTTGCTCAAAGGTATGTTATTCGCTGAAAATATATAATATATTCCATTTACAATTAGAATAATTACAATTATATATATTAATGTATATCCCTTATGTTTGTTGCATTTGAACGTTATTTTTTAAGTGAACGATGTTAGAAATATTTTCTGTAAACCTATTAATTTTTAACATCGATTCATTATATTTTTCGATGAAGAAGTAAAGCATATATTCTAATAAAATTATATAGAGTCTATTTAAAAATTAATCAATTTAATGTACTTTTCTATAAGAAGGTAGATGCAAGAAGTAGCTTTTGCGAGTTTTTTAGAAAAGCCAATCAAATAGAACTAAAAAATCAAAATTAATTATCCTATGTAAAATATCCAATCAAACCATATCTAAGACAAACCATTGCATTTGATTGTAAATGAAAATATATTTAAAATATGTATATTACTATAGAAATAAAGGCATTGATTAATATGCAGTTTAAAATATATTTTCACGTTTGTTTCTAGACTTTTTATATTTTATCAAAGTTTCTGCTTGTTTGATTAAATTTTACCATTCCATTAATTATTGTTATTATTTCCCTACACAAGTTTATAGTGAAATAAAGCCGTTAATCTATAAAATTATAATAGGTCAAATTGTTTATTTGAAATATTAAGTTTAATTTATTATTGTAAAGTGAAATATATTTATTTTAGTAAAATGTGTCTCGATTATATTTTATCTTCATCTCTAAATTATAAGCTTTCTATTTTGAATCTGAATTAGATTTTATAGAAATATATTATAGGAGATATTAAATTTACTTTTAGAGATTAAAATCAAAATCTAATATTTTTGGTATTCATTCAATTTAACTTATAATTTCAGATCATTTATATAATTTTTATTTTCTAGGTTACCATAATTATTCAGATTAAATTTATTTTAACCCTTAGCTGCACCTGACGGATCCCATCCTTTCTTAAAAGTACTTTTTAATTATTTATGTCTTCATTGCTGTGGCATTTAATTTTTTTATTAAAAAATATCCATCTTTTTATATATTTGACTGTAGTTTTTTGCAAGTATATTTTTTGAAAGAAGCCCTTATACTGTATTTATTTTTTTGAAATATAGTATAAAATACACCATTACTTACAATTTCAAGTCTTCATATAACTAAATTATATTACTTTTCATCAGAATTATTTTCTAGTCGTATTCAACCGACTGTTCCCACTTCAGTGGAGTTATATAAATGCATAGAGACGATAAATGTATTGTAACAAGATGACTTACATTCTGTTTCATTTATGCTGAGAACCAAAATCATTACACCACATGTTGAAGGATTTATGACTGGAATTTTACTAGAAAACAGAACTATTAAGTACATTCACTTGTATACAAAGTTACACTAATCATTTTTAATAATGTATGTTTAATTTTTTAACCCAACATTTAAACACATAATTTTCAAAACTCAAAAAAAAATATCCAACACAGGGAAATTATGTTATGTCATTCATTCGTTTCTTGAATGGTTTTCTCATTTACCTCTTGGTGAATCATTGTGGAATAATAGGTAATTAAATTAAAAAAGCACTTGGTTTGTTTCACTAAATTTTATATATTGACTCGACTAATTTCTCTTGATATAGTATTTTCAAGAGTAATTATTAGAAGAAAACCGGTGATATTATGTATTCAGGTAATAAGTGATTCAAGTATTGCGGAAGGCGAAATCTCTTCGTTGTCGTTAACGATGCGTTTCCCCCTTTTATTTCCCTATTAATTTCAAGGCCCTCTCTCAGATTTAAATTAAATCCCTTATTGCCTGAGTATAAATTCTTAAAATTATTTATATCTATAAAGTGATTATTATTGATACAATGTTTTGAAATACCCGAACATGGTTTATTATATAAAATTGATTCCTTGTGTTCCAAGAGTCTTGTTTGAAAAGTTCTTCCTGTCTGTCTTATGTATATTGCGTCACATTGCGCACACTTAACCTCATAAACACCACACTTGTTTATTTTATGGGGATTTATTGTTCACAAATATTTTCTGAGATTCAATTCAATTTTTTTCGTCTTCTTCTTTTTCTTTTTCTTCATAGCTAGTAGTAGTTGCCTAGACAATTAATAATAATTATTATTATTTGAACTTTATCGAAGTTTTAACTTATTTTCCAAACAGGGTTAGTTTTTTTTTGCAACAGTTACAACAATAATAAAAGATTAAAATTAAAGGTTATCCGCATTAAGTTAAGATACAAAGAATGTAAAGGATATAAATACTACAGAGCGGGCCCCACTTCTTGATTTGCTTTGGGTCTTATAATTCTAATCTACAATTGCCGTTGTATCAAAAGGACCAATAACCTAAATACATTTATATGATAGCTGATAATTAATTTTCACTAACATTTGTTTTGTTTTGATAAATGAGGACATCATATTACAAAATAAGTTGTCTTAGTTTTCCTTAATGAAATGTTATGTTACTTATAATAATTTTTGAGTGGAATATTGGCCTTCCGCCCCAATTAATCAAAAATATCTCCGCAATTACACTTAAAATTGTTTGAAAACTTAAGTTGCGACAGTGTTTATAGTAAACATTGCATATTTAGATTGAGTGGTGTAATAAATGTTTAATTTATTTTAATTAAATTACTAAAAATATATTTTAAATAAAGTTGTTCAGTCTTTAATTCTTAAAAATATATATATTTGCTCACCAAAATCTACCTAAAATATCACACCAAAATCTACCTAATTCTGAAGAAACTCAGACAAAGCTTATTTTGAAAGTCACATTTGAATACTTCTTTTAGTTTTAAATCCTTTGGGATTGCATTCTATGCAAAGACTATTCTTTGTAAATACCTATTTAGCAATTATTTGTCCATTGGATTTGTATTGGATTTGTCCGACGGAAGAGCAGAGAGTTCCGGTGTACGTGTCATAGATTACATTTACTGCATATAGTATACGCATGAGTTGCACCTTAGAATAAACTGTTTTATTCTCCTATTGTATACAAAAACTAAAACCTTTCTCTATTCTTAATATATTACAGTGCAGTACTTTTTTTAGACAGAGGTTTTGGCAATAAATGCTTATACCTGCACCAGCTTTCGCCACTGACCATGAGTGTATATATAACAAGAAGACATGTTTATTTGAAGCTTTCTAGTGAATATATTTTTTCAAAGGATTTTGGCATCATTTTTTTTATTCCTCGCGAGGTGGTGTCGCTTAGCGTCCCTGCACTGCGGTCTCCGTGGTCATTTTGTGCGTCTCTGGCTGTTTTGCTCCTTTTGAACTCCTGTATCTTCTAAGAAGTCCAGGAGTTTCTGCAAGGGGGTATTTCTTAGCTGTTCTACAGGAGGCATGGGCTTCCCGAGTTTCGCCTTGCGTTCTTGTTTGTATGCTTTGCAAGTGCGCAGTAGGTGTTGGGGAGTTTCCTCTTCTTCCAGACAGCCACATCATAGAGGGCTTTTCTCAATGCCCATCCTATGTTTGTGCTTGTTCAGGTCACAGTGCCCAGTGACTAGTCCTGTGATTTTTCTTAGTTTCAATCTGCTCAATCTAGACAGCTTCAGCATGCTATCAGGTACCGGACCATCTTGGAAGAGTCTCGTGTGCCTCATTCCATTTTGGTTTTTCCATGCCTTTACAGTTATCCCTTCATTTCTACACCATCTTTCTACGGTATTCAGTGGTCCCAAACTTCCCGCTTACTAGAATGGTCAATCATCTGCATATCCTTGTGCATATATGCCCTGGCTTTCGAGTAGCTGCAAAAGGTTGTCCATGACGAGGCACCATAGGAGCGGCGAGAGAATACCTCTCTGCGGGCACCCGCTAGCGACTAAAGCTTCTGCTGTATAGGATAGTTGTCACAGTCCGACTTCTGAGCATCTTGTTTACCCATTGTCGGACTTGCGAGTTAATTCCTCTTTTCTCCATTGCTGTTGCTATGTAGTTGAAGGTTGTATTAACAAACGCCCCTTCAATATCCTGAAAGACCCCTAACGCAACGTTTTTGCATTGTAGGGTCCTTTCGCATCTGCTCACTAGCTGGTGGATTGCTAGCTCGCATGACTTTCCCGTTTGGTAGGCATATTGTTGACGGTGTAGTGGTGAGTGCTTTAAAACTCCTTCCCGTATGTGCCTGTCTACTAGTTTTTCTAGTAGTTTTAACATAAATGATGACAAGCTGATCGGTCTGTAAGATTTAGCCTGGGCGTATGAATCACGCCCTGGCTTAGGTATGAATACCACCATTACAATCCGCCAGCTGCTTGGGATGTATGAAAGGGCAAGGCTTGCTCTGAGGATATCACATAGTTCCTCAGCGTTGCTATCCCCTTTTGTAGCATGACAGGACATATCCTTTCAGGACCTGGTAATTTGAATGGTTTGAACGTGTTAATTCCCCACTCAACGTCACCTGTTCTGATTATTATTTTCGCTGTTTCCCAATCCCGTTTTGGAGCCCCTGCGTTGGACTCGCTTAGGTCCTCGGAAACAGGATTGTCAAGTATTGCAGAACCCGGGAGGTACGTCTGCAGTAATATCTGCAGGGTCTCTTCCACCGAGTCTGTGTACTTTCCATTTTTGGTCTACAGTGAGCCGATGTTCCCAGCATGATCTTTGCTGAGCGTCTTGAGTAGACAGGAGCTTGTGGTTTCACTTTCTATGTCCCCACAGAATTTCTGCCAAGATTCCTTCTTGGCTTTTTTAATGGCATTGTTATATGCCGTGAGGGCCGTTTTGTACTGCGCCCATTCACCGTTTCTCTTGGCTGTATTAAACAGTCTTCTAGTGCGTGCCTTAGCCCTATCAAGATCCTTGTTCCACCAGGTGACCCTGGTTGAGGTAGGTTTGGTAGTTCTTGGGCAGCTTGCTTCAAACGCAGTATTGATAGACTCTGTGATGCTTTGCACCATAAGCTCTAACTCATGCGTTGTTCTCGCTACTGTTGGACAGTCTCCGATTCGGCTGGCTAGTACCTCTTTGTATCGGTCCCAGTCAGTTCTCCTCGGGTTTCTGTTTTGGATTTCCGATGCTTCTTCCGATTCGATATCGAATCGTATATATCGATGATCTGAGAGTGATGGTTCATCAGATACATGCCAGTGTTTTACCATTTCACTTGCCTTTCGAGAGGCAAGTGTTATGTCAATTACTTCGCTTCGCACCGCGTTTACGAACGTGGGTACATTTCCAATATTTAATATTTCAATGTCATTCTCTAAGATAAAATCTAATAGTTTCTCACCTCTTGGATTGATGTCCTTGCTCCCCCATATAATGTGGTGCGCGTTGGCATCGCATCCAAGGATCAGCGGTATTCCCTTGTGGCTCCCGCTGTGTATCAGCCGTTGAACCTCGTCTGGCGGCGGAGGTCCTGGTTGGTCGTAGGGAAGGTAACCGGATCCGAGTATAAACTCCCTTCGCGTTCCCCTTTCCACTACTTCTAGCCGTGCTGCCACTAGGTCTCTGCAACATACGTCCCATAATGGCATTAAATTCAGCTCATGTTTTGCTATTATACATGTGCGTAAGTTACACATAGGTTCGGCGACAATCAGTCGCCTGCCCTGTATGTTTAACCCCTTTACTATTCCCTTGTGACAAGTGCAATGTCAATATTTTCTATTAGGATATATGCACTGAGGGTAGCAGATGCCGCCCTACAGTGGTATATATTAATCTGTAGTAATTTGAACATTACTTACCCTTCGGCGATTCGGACAACGGACTGTCGTCCATTGCTACCTCTTCGGTCTCCTCAGGTCTGTCGACGGTTTTTGCCGCCAGCGCCAGAGGGTGATGGTTGAAAGGCCGAAGTGCAACTTCTTCCCTTGGCTCACCTTCCCCCAAGAGACTTTGTCCATCAGTATGATGTACTGAGTTCCCTTGGGGTCCGGTTTTTGGTTAACTACTCTCCAGGTATCGGTGCTTAAGTTGTTCTGCACCGATATTCTTTTGAGGAAGGTGGTTGCCTCTATTGGTGGTCCTGGAGCCCACGTTAGTACTCTCCTGGGTTCCGGTAGGTCCTTCAAATCAATGATCTGAAGTTCCTTTTCGTTCCCCAGGAGATTCTTCTCCTTGGCTATGCTCTCGAGCCATGTCCTGGTTGGAAGGTCGGAGCATACTATTCTCAGGAATCCCCCTTTATGGGTACATTCCTGAAATTTCGGTGAGGCTTGTCCTTTCACCGTAGCATCAATGCTTTGGATTATCGAGGCTTTGATAGCCTCGGCTTCCTCTGCATTTATGCTCGTCTCTGGGTATCCTTTCGGTATTATAGCGAGCGCTATTCCCGTCAGTGTGTCACTGAAGGTTCTCTTTGCCGGAGGCCCTTCGCCCCCTCTCGAGGTTTTACCGGTCTCTTTTGGAGTCCCGGAGGTGTGCTGTCGCTCGTCAGGCTTCGCTTCTGCGTCCCTGACGAGCCGGGTGCTGACGCTGGTGCATGGCGTCGCGGGTGCGACCCCTCCCCTAACGCATGCTCTCTCTGAAGTAGGTTACGCTTAGGCGTCCCTGCCCTCTGGTCGAGTTTCTCTCTCCTCTGGCGTTGTCTGGCGTTGTCCATTAAGGAAATAACTGGTCGCAGTGCCCCGATGCGCACAGAAGGCTCACTACGTTGGGAGGTCGCCCAGTGTCCCAACGGAATCGTTGCTGGTGCCGACCGATTTTCCGAGATGTTGGCATCATAATCTCAGGATTTCTTTCCTGGGATCCTCCAAGAATTTCTGGTGTTCACCTCCACTGTTGCTTACAAGTCATTCTTGGTCTATGCACCATTTGTTTACTATGTCAAGAGCATCCAACAAACGTTCCGCTAACATATTTTCCAAGTAGCCGGGAAGTAGGATCGTAATATCGTCGGCGTAACCTACCCTGTATAAAGCCTGCTGATTCGCTTATTCAGTGATTCCAGTAGTCCGTCGACGACTAGGTTCTTCTTCTTCTTATTGGCCGATATGCTTTCGCTGTGATGTAATCCAAGCGTCCTGGTTTTGGTATAATAAATAATTCCAGGTGTGTAATTAAAGGCAATACACCCCCGGTACAAGCCCACGAGGGTATCCAGAATAACATTATTGTCCCACTGTATGAGAGCCAGATATATCCCGTCCATCCCTAGGGGTTCGCCGGGTCTGCATTTTCTCTTGTAACGATAGAGCCCACCGGTTTGGTTTGGGACGCTGTCGATGTATCCGTGAGGCTCCGCTCCTGGTTGAAGGAACAGCTCGGGAAATAAGTCCTCAATAAAAATCGTCCATATTTTCAGGTGAGTCAGTGTAAGAACCGTCCTCCCTTTTAAGAGTAGTGAGTTTTGGTAAAGGGTCTTTGGAGGGAGCCTATTTTAGTCGTGGAGTTTCCGAGGCGTTTTTTTACTTTGAAGCAGAACAGCCTTCACGCCTTTCTCTTTCTTTGTCTTACCAGTTTTTTATAGTCGCACTGTACTATTTTGTAGTTGTTCCATTCGGAGTCATTTTGCATATTAATGGCTCTGTTGTGTAATGTAATTTGGAATTTTGTCCATGTATGGTCTGACATTGTAACTTTATGAGATACGTTCCAGTCCCTTACATACCTGGATTAAAGCAATGCAGTCCTGCACCATATCAAGCTGACGGCCTAATGTGACCGTTGCAGCTTTGCACTGATGCAGATTGCAGTAAATAACCTCGGGGTATTTCGATTTTGCTTACATCCTCTATTCCTTCCTTTACTACACAGGACAATTGAAGGTTGTTTATGTCTCGACTTTTGGGTGGTTGGTACACGCTACAGTTACTTAGCGGTGCCACCGGGTTCGTAGCCGATCTCTAGGCTGCCTCAACCTCCATTAGAGTCTCGGGCACACACGTGTTTGTGAGCTCTTTCTTCATTTTTACAGGGATGTTGCTGCACATATACTTCCCAATGGCTGCGAGTCCGCCTTGTCCACTTCCATCACCAGAAGTCCTTCCGATTTCTCCTGTGGTCTTGTTAGGAAGAGAACAGTTTCCGGTTCTTCAGGCTTACAGGGGATCCATATTGTAGTATTCGTTAGGGCCGGTGACTGGTCAACGCCGACTGTCATGAGAATCTTTACGCACTACCCTTCCGACGAGGCTTTCACCTTGGGGGTAAGGTTCTTTGGTTGAAGTTTTATTCGATTTCCATGAGTTCATCTTTAAAGCAGACCAAAGAACGGCGCATGTTTAGCTCAGTGTACTGCAATTTTCTGTAGCATTTGACCGTTTTCTATTGCATTGAATTATAGATATTGATATCAACAACTGATTGCGAGAAGCAATCTTCAACCCACGTAACATTTTAATCACAGGAAACGAAAACAATGCGGCGCTTACTTCATAGAAAATATACGTACTCATAAATACGTGTCGGATCTATCGAGTAAATAAACACTCCCATTATACTGCATAGGGGAATGAGTAACTTATAAAAAAATAATTTATTTGCGTAAAACTCGTGATTTTCGAGCAAATTGAGGGGAAAGTAAAATTTCAACAGAAATATAAAGTATTATAGAATAAAACCGAGGTTACAGATTCCAGCAATCAAGTGACGCTTTAGAGGCCCAAAACACGTTTCGTATTAATAGTCGAACTAAATTTGTTTGTTTTAATTTTACCGCCGTCATATATAACGGGTGTCCAACAATTATTGCAGTCCCGGGTGGCGTTGGAATAAAAAACGTAGGTGGATTCTTACATGTTGCAATAAATGAACTGACATTTTTAATGTACATTTAGGTTATGTTTGACAATTAACATGTCAGTTCATTTATTTGCAACATGTAAGAATCGACCTACGTTTTTTATTCCAACGCCAACCGGGACTGCAATAATTGTTGAACACCCGTTATCTCTTCCTATCAGGGACGTATAACTCTTACAGGTTTGTCAGTTGGTGAAAAGCTTTTATGATCGTGTCAGTAGTTTTACAGATTTCTTCATGGCGGGATTTGGTTTTCAAGAAAAATAGAGGAAAAATATATGGCCACCAATTTTTCGGTTTAAATTCATATTTATTATTCAATATAATCGACTCTGATGTAATATACTACACTTTTGTTATGATTAAATCATTGAATTTAGATATGAAAATTGGTGCGCATAAGACCCCATTCACATTTCGCCACTTCATGGCAGAGAAGCTCTGCAGGTGACAAAGGCTGTAAGTAAATGGTGGTATTCACACGCAGCCACGCCACAGAAAAAGTCGGGCCACTAACGGTTTTAGCAGTTCGTTTCGCCGCGAGTGGCGGCCACGAAAAGTGGCAAAGTGGCGCGACGGCATATATATTCATATCTTACATATTCCTATGTTGTACATTAATTTTGAATGTTTTGCCTCACATAAGCCTTTGGTCAACAAATCTGCAGGCATATTTGGTGTGGGCATATATACAATTTTAATGCTACCATTATCGGTATCAGTATAACAGTATCTCGAATAAAATTTTGCTTAACATCTATATGCTTAGACCTACCATGAAACACAGAATTCATAGAGAACTTCTACGCAGTTTGATTATCGTTACGCAACACTATTGGATCATTCACATCGGTTAACTCGCACAATAAATTCTTTAAATATGTACCTTCTCTGGCTGCTTCAGTAAGAGCCAAGTACTCCGCTTCTGAACTGGAAAGCGCAATTGTTTTATGCTTCCTACTTTTCCACGATATAGCTACATTTGCTAAATTAAAGACGTAACCGGTGTATGATCTCCTATCTTGTTTGTCATTTGCCCAATCCGCATCTGTAAAGCCTTGGACTTCTGATCCTGTTCGTTCATATCAAGATTCTGAAATCACTTACATCTGGTTTGTGGCCATGCCAAACATCATAAGGAGTTTTTCCGCCTAAACCTGATATTATTGACCTGTGTCGCAAGTAAACCGCTGTATGTACAGCCTCAGCTCAAAATTTGGTTTTTAGGTCTGCATTAAATAATAAGCACCTCGCTTTCTCTACAATAGTTCTATTCATTCATTCCAATAGACCATTTTGTTCAGGGGTGTTGGGGTTTGTTTTCTAATGTATTTCTAATGTATGATACCATGTCTTTTGAGTAATTTTTTCCATTTTATTATTGCAAAACTCACCACCATTGTCTGAACTTATTTTCTTTATTCTGCTGTCTTTCTGGTTTTCCGCCATTGATTGGAACTCTTTAAATTTGTTGATAACTTCATCCTCTGTCTTCAGAAAATACACAAATATCATACGTCTATAATTATCCTCAAACAACACAAAATACCTGGAACCTCCCAAGAACGTAATTTGGATGGACGGCGGTCCATCCAAATTACGTTCTTCTTATTCACAATGATGTGGGCGCACATCATTGTGAATAACTTCCAAGATTCTGTCTGCCCTTGTTCCTTTGTGTGTGTTCTTTATACTGAATTCCCTTAACTACTCCACCTTGCAACCTTATGACTACTGCTGTACTCAGCAGACTGCTTTCACACTTAGTCGGACTTTCAATATTTGACTTATAAACATTTTCAATTAAATCAGCTGTTGCAACCAATTCACTATTTTGATTAAACATTTTGCAACAATCTGCTTCAAACTGCACACTGTTACCATTCTTGATTAGTTGACTAACCGACAGTAAGTTTGTCGTTAGCTCTGGTACACAAATTGCACGTTGAATTGTCACTTTATGTTTGTCTTTTCCAACCACTGTTGTAATATTAACTTCTCCTGTACATTCAACTGGAATTTTACTTCTATTTACTACCATAATTTCACTCAGTTCAACTTCCTTTGACATATTACGAAGTCAGTTCTATTTACAGTTAAATGAACACTCGCGCCCGTGTCATTTTTATTAAACGATCCACTTAGAAATATCGCGCTGAACGCATGCTCGTTTTTATTATTATTACAGTTTCTACGATTTTCTACAAGACCGTTTGGACACTTGTTTTTAAAGTGACCCATCTGTTTACATCGGAAACATTTCACATCTTTGACATTTACAACTGATTCACGGTTACTTCCATTTGCCGTGCTACGCCCATACTTGTGCTTCCTTCCCGCACTTCTGGCTCTGGCGAATGGACTGCCTGTCTTACCGATTTCTGGTTCCATGTTCAGCAACTTTGTTTTTATACTGTCAGCCATTACTGCATTTCCTGTTCGATAGCCATGATCATCGGCGAATATCTTTCAGGCAATCCGGCTAATAATAAAGATCCTGCCCACTATTGAAACAAGAGCTGGCAGTAATCCAATTTTCCTTGTAAAACCCGAGTCGTCAATGCACTTGTTTAAACCTTCCAGTATTAAAAAGTTCTCCGACGCAAAACCCAATCATTATAATTATCACCACCCCGCAACTTTTGAATGTTCGCTAAGTAACTTGCCGTTTTTCAGCAACAACTTTACACTTCACTATGCGAGCCTGGGCCCATAACCTGTTACAAATGAAACTCTCTGTTGCGTGGTTCACACGATACTAACTTACTTTATTCATACAAGTATTACATGAATATTTTTAAATATAATTTCAACAGAATAAAAAAGTTAATAAATTTAAAGAAAATATTAAAGGCATAAATTGGCAGACAAACGTGACATTGGAAGAGAGAGAAGCTCAAATGGACAGGCTCAAAACGAAAGGAGGAAAAAAAGATGATTGGCTCAACGAAGAATGTAGAGAAATGAAAAGAAGAGAGAGGTATAACTTTAAGACGTGGAAAGCAGCAGATGAGAAGAAATGGTTTAAAAAATGGAACAATGCCAAGGGGAAATACCAGTCAACATGTGAAAAGAAAAAGTAAGCATGGGAAAAAGAACAAGTAAAATCAGTAAGAGAAATTAAAACAGAAAGAGAGGTATGGGAGTTTATACGTATGATGAAACAAAGGGAGAAGAGTAGAGTAAACGTTGAGAGAATGAATACCTTCTTCAGGGAGAGTATGAACGAAGATAATATGATAATAAGAAAATGTCAGGAACGTATCATAGTGGAGTGATTTAACGGAGGTTGAGCTTGAGAGGGCAATGGATGGGATGAATGGAAATAGTGTTTATGGCCCGGGAGAAGTAGAGGTTAAGGCATTGAAAATATTAAAAGACGAAAAGGGAGAAGGATAGAAGGGACTTGTAGAACAGCTGAAGATGATATGGAGCAGGAAGAGGGAAATACAGGAAAGTTGGACACAAGCGGAAATTATTCCGGTGCACAAAGCAGGTGACAAAGAAGATCCAGCTAACCATAGGCCGATAAGTGTAACAAGTGCAACTTATAGAATGTGCATGAAGGTTGTGGCAGAGAGACTAGAAGTGGAGAGGGGAGATGGAGAGCAAGGGTATTATCCCCGACAGCCAAGCAGGTTTCAGGAAAGGTAGAGGTAACTTTGAGACAAATCGTTGATAACGGAATTAAAGAGAGAGGGAAAATGTCTACATGGTATTTATAGACTTGAAGGGGGCATATGACTCGATAAATAGGGAGGAACAGTTTGAATGTATGAGAAAGAGGGGTATCAAATGAAATGAGAGATTGGGTGGAAAGAGTGTATGAAAAAACAGAATGTAGAGTGAAAGGGTCTGGGGAAGAGTCGTTGTGGTTCAGAACAACCAAGGGGCTAAGACAGGGATGTCCAATGAGCCCAATGCTTTTCAATCTGTTCACAGCAGACATGGACAGAGTATTGGAGCAGGGACAGGATGGTGGAGTAACCATTGGGGGCATAAAGATTAGAGTGCTGGCTTATGCGGATGACATAGCAATAATGGCGAAGAGGAAGGGGAATCTGGATTATATGATAGAGAAAATGAAACGATAATTTGAAAAGAGAAAGTTAAGCGTAAATGTAAAGAAAACGAAAGTAATGGTGAAAGGAGGAAGAAAGAAGGATGAAAGGTTTTATTGGAATGGAGAGGAAATAGAAAGAGTGAAATGTTTCATATACTTGGGGTAGTTTTTACACAAAATGGGAGGTGGCAGGAGCACATGAAGTATGTGTCGAAGAAGGTGAAGGCAGAAGATGGAATTCTGTGGAGAGAGACCATTTGGAAAGTATGCTTGACGTCAATATTAATGTATGAAGGAGAAGTGTGTTGTTTTAGCATGAAAGAGAGTATGGAAGGAGTACAAACGTGGTGGATGAAGAGAATGGTAGGGTTTGAGAAGAGTACGCCATGGTATGTAGTATATCAGGAGACGGACGCATGTAATGTATGGGTGGATGTAGGGAAAAATGGGCAAAGTATGAAAGAAAAGTTAGAATTAATGGACAGAAAGAAATTACTAATGGAATACTAAATGAGACGGACAATACGGATATAGTGGTGACTCAGTGGGAAAAGGGTAGATGTGAAATGTACAAAAAAGTGGGCTGGTCCAACGAAGCTGTAAAAGAAATGGCAGGAAGGAGTAAAGTATTTGAAAGTGTAGTAGAGATTACCCTGAGGGATGTGGATAAACAGGAAAGATGGATGAAAATAGACAAAAACATATACAACCCAAAGTATAAAGAAATAGCAGAAGAGACGGGCAAACCCGAATACTAGTATTGAAGAGGCGAATGGAGGGAGAAAGTATTGATGGCAGGTATAGATGCGGCAGCGAAGAACGTGCAGACCACTTTTGGATGAATGAGGAGGGGAAAATGTGCCAATTGTGTGGAAGGGAAGAAGAAAGATGGGAGCACTGGAGGATTGACTGTGTGAGGACTAGAGACGCGTGGAAAAAATGATATGGCCAGGGGCAATGGACAAGGTTACTGAAAGGGGGTACTAAGGCAATGGACAAGGTTACTGAAAGAGGGTACTAAGGCAATGGACATAATAAGGAAGATAGAAGAAAATAAAAAGACAAGTGGGAATAACTATTTTTTTGGTCAGTTTTGATAGATGAGATATTTGATATTTGAATTTGCCGTTGTAGAAATTATGGCAATAAAGGATTAATATATATATATATATATATATAGTGGCGCTTCACAAAGTGGCCCTGTCAGAATGCGGTCTAAATGTATATCAGTTCTGTAGAGTAGTAGTGTTTGGCTAGTGGTCACGTGGTCATTCCGCCGTTATTTGTGTATTTGTGTGTGTAAATAAGCTTGTTACTTCAAAGGATCGCCCCCGTCACTCGAAAGCACCATTAATTGTATCCCAATGGTGAATGGTACCTGGTCACCCATCCAACTGCTGACCCGAACTAACGTTCGGCCGCAACCGAATGCGTCACCACCATTGTGTCAGTTCTGTAGATGGGGTGAGCGATGGGAATGTTAAGGGCATAGAAAATAGAAATACATATTTTAGGGTCACTGCCATGTATTAGTTTGTACCTGTTTTCAGTGCCGCAGTGTGAGCCTTTCCCCAACTAAATACGATTTGAGACCCCAGGCGGGAATTTTTATTTTCATATATTTTTTTTTAAATGACAATGCATTTATTATTCAAATATTTGAAAATTAATACAGACACATTAAACAAATATTTGCATGGGATGTATTAATGTTTGTAAATAATGTATATAAAATCAAATAAATTAAAATGAAAAAAACTTTAATACTAACCTCAATACAAACAGAAAGAAATGGAAGAGTGCTAAGGTGAAAAAATTATATAAATTTAGTTAATTTATTCTTTATTTATATATGAACAGTGTATAACATATAATAATAACAATTATTATTATTATGTATTATTATCGTGATTACTTCTTCATTACGTACCTGTAGGTAACCTATTAGACATTGAAAAATTATTTTCTTAACTCTCCAAACCAAACAGGAGGTTTTTGGTTCATTTTTTGTGTGGTTTCCCAAGTACGTCTAATCCACATTCAACATAAAGATTAAATTTGGTTTCTTTCTTTTCGCATATTTTAATGCCTGATTATATATGGTATTTGTTTTTCTTTTAAGTATTCAGTGATCGTTATTTTTCAATGCTTTATTTATTCTATTGCACCAATTAAAAGTAAATATTTTACAGAAATTATAAAGGATTTTATTAATCTTGACGTCCATATGTTCAAAAATGAAAGGTTTGTGTTTGTTAATGATTTGTCTTAACATATTAAAATTATTAACATTCTCGGAAATAATTCTTTAGAAATATGGTTGCAATACGCCAGCTCTATAAAAGATTATGTGCAGTATTTTAATTTTGCAGGAGGGCTATCGCTGAATTTTTTTGTATACATAAATTATGCCATTTATTACGCTCTGTTGTGTTTTATATCAACTTCTTCATTGTTTAATGATAAATTTCCATGATGTAAATCTGACATGTCAATTAAAACCAACTGTTGATTCTCCTTACTTTCTGTTTTCATGAGTAAAAACAATGTGGGCACTGCTGAAGGTAATAAGGCATTATTAGTGCCACAGAGTTCTTTAGAAAAATGAATATGGCAATTGTTGTATATTAATTCTGATTTATCACACACTTCTACCCATAACCAAAATATTTCCATATCCTTACTTGGTATAGGAAAACTATGCCTACTTGAAGTGTTATCTTCACAGTTCTTAATATACGCTTGTAAATAAACGTGTATGACAAAGAAAATAAATTACTAACCTTTCTATAGACAGAAGAAAGCGCAATTAGAACACCCAACACACGTTTTAAAATATCTTATAGCGAATATTGGGTTAATAATCGCAAAATAATGCTATTGTAACAATTATAACGCACAAGACGTAAGAATTCTAAACGAAGAACGGATAATGCGTGGGAACGCTTTAAATCGTGGAAACCCCGACAACGACAATGAAGATGTTGGGAATAGAAGTGGCAACGTAGGTTGCATATGTATGTTAAGAATAGAAGTGGCAACATAGCGTGTGTCAGCACTCTCCTCTGCAACAAGATGAAAGCATGTAACGAAGTTTTGAGTTAATCAATATATTATTTTTGTAAAGTGTTCAACCCTTATTGAAACCACCCAACATCCCCAAAAGGTTATGGGCCCAGGGGAGAGACAAAAAGTTTTTGAAAAATCGCGTTATTCGATAAAATAAGGGTAAATTTAAAAAGTGCAAAAACGTGTTTTTAGAAGAACAAAGAAAAATGGTGACAGCGACCGGTGAAGGGATCGTGGTGTACCCGCAACTGAAAGAGGGAACAAATTTTACACATTGGAAATTCAGACTATATCTTATACTAGAAGAAAAAGGAGTAAGAGAAGCAATCGAACCTTTACAACCTGGAAAGGAACTGGACAAAGAAAAAGATGCCAAAGCTAGATCAACTATTGTAAAATGTATAACCGACAAATATATCTCATATGTGCAGAAAGCAAAAAATGCTAAAGAAATGTTGACTTGCTTGGAAAACATTTTCGAAAGAAAAAGCACAGTAAACAAATTACATCTGAAAAGACAATTTTTAACGCTAAAATGCAAAGTAAGTGACAAATTACAAGATCATTTCAAATATGATGCATTAATAAATAGCATAGAATCATCAGGCACTAAAATGGATGAGTCTGATAAAGTGTGTCATCTATTACTAACATTACCATCGTCGTATGATAATGTAGTTACTGCCATAGAAACAATGAGTGCGGAAAAAGACTTGACTGTTGATTTTGTAAAAACGTGTTTGTTAGACGACGAATTAAAGAGAGGTGAAAAGACATCAACAAACAGAAGTGAAGCTGCATTTAGTGCAAGATACGAATGTTTCAAATGTGGGCGTACTGGACATACAGCGTCAGAGTGTTTTAGCAACACAAATAATGGCAATCAGAGAGGAAATTTTCGTGGTCGTGGACGTGCCCAATCCAACTTTAGTCGTGGAAGATTCCAGTATAATCGAGGTCGAGGACAGCATAGAGGAAATTCAAATCAAAATCAGACACACATGAGCAAGACAGAAGGAAACTACAACTTCGTAGCAACGACGCAGCAAGAATGTTATCAGACAACAGTGAACAAAGACAATATTGATTGGATAATTGATTCAGGTGCAACAGAACACTTAATACAACAAGAATATGAAAAATACATGACCAATGTTAGTGTCATGGAAACGTGTACAAGAATAAAAATCGCAAGCGGCGATGCATTAATTGCAAAGAAACGAGGTAAAATTTGTATGTTATCATGCGGAAGGGAAGTAACTATTGATGCAAAAATTGTTCCGGGTTTATTTCATAATATTTTGTCAGTAAAAGGGTTAATAGATAAAGGTATTGAAGTTATATTTAAACCATTAAAGGTAACGTTAATTAAAAATGATGCAGTGTGGCATTGTAAAGAAAGGTGCGGTTTATTTTATTTGAACGGATTACTTAAAGATAATTCTAAGTTTGAAGAAGCAAATGTATGCTCAAACAATAATATATGGCATTTGAGATTGGGTCATTTAAATAAAAAGGGGTTATCAATAATGAAATTACCCATGTCAGACAAAAAATGTAATTCATGCATGAAAAACAAAAGCGTAAGGAAGCCATTTATTAGACAAGAACTACCAAGAAGCAGACAAATTGGTGAGTTAATACACACAGATATAGCTGGTCCGGTGACACCTATGTCAAATGAAGGTCATAAATATTTTCAAACTATAACGGACGATTATTCTCATTTTGTAAAACTGTATGTACTTAAAAATAAGAGTGAAGCTGAAAATAATCTTATACATTATATTAAAGAAATTCAAACGCAAAAAGATGTAAATGTAAAAAAGATAAGATGTGACAATGGCGGCGAATTTATATCAAATTTATTCAGAAAATTTTGTTACGAAAACGGAATTATTATTCAGTACACTAGACCTTATTCACCACAACAAAACGGTGTAGCAGAAAGACTTAATAGAACTTTATACAATAAAGCTAGAACAATGATAAATGAAACAGGGTTACCAAAATACTTATGGACAGAAGCATTTATGTGCGCAGCTTATCAGTTAAACAGAAGTCCATCTGCAGCAATAAATTTTAAAATTCCAGCTGAAATGTATTACGGAAAATTAGATTTAAAAAGGTTGAGAGTATTTGGTTCAAAAGCGTGGGCGGTAATTTTGCCACGTAAATTTAAACTTGACGAAAGAAGTATCGAAACTCGAATGTTAGGTTATAGTAGCAATGGGTATCGTTTGTGTAACCCTCAAACAGAAGAGATAATAATCTCCAGGGATGTAGAATTTGATGAAAGTGATTATAAATATGTAAACAATAAAAATAGAAATGAGTTTTCAGAGCAATTCATATTAAATGAAAACGATGTATTAAGCGAAAATAATAAGTCGAGGGAGAACGAAGTAAATAACGAAAATAATAGTGAAACCGAAAAAAGTAAAGAATCAAGTGATAGTGAAGTAGAAAACGAGAATAATAGTGATAATAGTAGTAATGATGAAAGAAATGTTAATAATGAAGAACGAAAAACTAGAACACGAACAATTAAAGTACCTGAAAGATATAAAAAAGATTTTGAATACGAATTGCATACTGCATATTGTTTATTTTTAAGAAAAGATCCAATAACATATGATGAAGCAATAAACTTAAATGAAGGGTGGCAAGAAGCTATAAATAAAGAAATAAATGCTCATACAAATATGAACACATGGACAGTAGTTCCTAAACCAAAAGATAAGAAAATTATAGATTATAAATGGATTTTTAAAACTAAAGATGACGGTGTAAAGAAAGCGAGAATTGTCGCAAGAGGTTTTCAAGAAAATGTAAATTATAGCGTAAATAACTATGCCCCAGTGGCTAGATTGCAAACAATTAGATTGTTAATTTCTCAGGCTATTCAAAAAGGGTGGCAATTGAAGCAGTTGGATATTCCAACGGCATTTTTGAACAGCAACTTAAAATCTGAAATTTATGTAAATCCACCACAAGGAATAAATATTGAAAGGAATAAAGTTTTTAAAATGAATAAAGGTTTGTACGGACTAAAGGAAAGCCCAAAATGTTGGAACGAAACGTTTAATAGTTTTGCAAGTAGTATCAAGTTGGAAAGATCTAAAAATGATTGTTGTTTTTATATTGGTGAGAATGTATGGTTAATTGTGTTTGTAGACGATATACTTATAACTGGAAGGGACGAGAATGTAAAGTTTATTATATCTGAACTAAAGAAAGAATATAATGCGAAAGATTTAGGCAATGTAAAAAACTTCTTAGGTATGGAAATAGAAAGATCAAAGGAAAAATTAAAGTTATCACAAAGTAAACATATAAGAAAAATGGTTGAAAGATTTAGAATGATAGAGTGTAAAGGAGCAAAGATTCCAATAACAAAAGGTTATCAAATAGATTCAAGCGAAGAGATTGTTAATGTTCCATATAGGGAATTAATCGGAGGATTAATGTATATAAGTACAGGCACTAGGCCAGATATATCCTATGCAACAAGCTATTTGTGTCAATGTCTAGATAAACCAACGCAATCAGCATGGTTAGAAGCAAAAAGAGTGTTAAAATATTTATACACTACTATAGATTTGTCATTAACATATGTAAAGTCAAATCAAATGTCAATTGAAACTTACTCAGATGTAGATTATGCAAACGACAAAAAAGATAGGAGGAGCATAAGTGGATCAGTAACAATGTATTGTAAAAATGTTATATCATGGTTATCCAGAAAACAAGGATGTGTTTCTTTATCAACTGCTGAAGCAGAATATATAGCTGCAACTGTCAGCGTATGTGAACAAATAAATATTAAACGGTTAAGTGAAGATTTTAATGAAAATGTAAAAACTGTATTGTATGTAGATAATAAGGGTGCGATTGATATGGCGAATAGTTATGAAAATAGTAAACGATCAAAGCACATTGATATTAGATATCACTTTATTAAAGATAAAGTAAACTCAAAGGAGATAGATATAAAATATGTAAGTTCTACTGAGAACCTGGCGGATATGTTTACTAAAGCACTAAGTTATGAACAATTCAGTTACTACAGAAATATCCTAAATATTTGTTAAAAAGTTTTATTTGTATTATGAACTAGATTGTAAGAGAAACGATTTTTATGTTTTGTAATGTTAAGAAAAAAGTTAATATGTAAAAATCGAGGAGGAGTGTTGGGAATAGAAGTGGCAACGTAGGTTGCATATGTATGTTAAGAATAGAAGTGGCAACATAGCGTGTGTCAGCACTCTCCTCTGCAACAAGATGAAAGCATGTAACGAAGTTTTGAGTTAATCAATATATTATTTTTGTAAAGTGTTCAACCCTTATTGAAACCACCCAACATCCCCAAAAGAAGACACCTCTGTTTCCCCATTTTCAAACGCGCTTATTACCTGAATCCCTCCTTATACCTTATAACCGATTTGAATCAACTAAAAAACAAATTGAATGGCCGTTTAAATACTATGAAATGACATTAATTATATATTTTGTCAAAATTATCTTTATTAACAAATGATAGTCAACTTTCATTATTTAAATGTCTCTTCTTATTTTTTATGCTAGACAATATTTTTCTGAATCCAATGATACCCCATATGTTAATTTTAATTTAACATTTATGTCAGAAAAAATAACAATTAATCTTATTCATATATTTTCAATAAATATAATGTGCCTTGAAAGTCATTTGTTGTAAAGTAATTTCAACCATTTGTTATTGATCTGTGTCTTACAACAAATGACAGATATTAAATTTAAATCAACATATTGGGTATCATTTGATTCAGAAAAATGTCTAGTATAACAAAATAAGAAAAGTATATGCAGCCATTTAAAAAATTAAAGTCAACTATCATTTGTCAATAAAGATAATTTTGAAAAAATATATAATTAATGTCATTTCATAGTATTTAAACGGCCATTTAATTTGCATTTTAGTTGATTCAAATTGGTTAATAAATAACAAGGTTATGGCGTTGGGCGTTCTTTATCAAACACCCGGTATATCAACCTGTTAAATTTGCGTTTGTACATTATTCTTGATAATGGCCCAGTGCTGAAACTAGTAGGATATTAAAATAAAAATGGTGATGTGGCCATGTTTCCCTATATTTTACTAAAAAATTATGAGGTTTACACAAAAAGGCTATTGTTAATAATTTGTTCACTTTTAAATCTCTACAATTATTTGTAATATAAATTTAATCTAACTCCAATAGTTTATTAGCAATTGGAAAAATGACAAAATTTCTAATTTTTATTTTTTTACTCGAATGTTGAATTTTATAAAAGAATGTTTAATAAAAACTTGTCCAGTTTCTCATTCCCTTTAACTTTTGTTTGAAAAGTTTTGTAATATTTTTCATATTTAAAAAACGTCCTTGAGTAAACATCCACTTCCAGTTTTTTAATGTTCACCAAAAGCTTTTCAGTTCCAGTTTTTAACAATAATACCTTAAGTTTAAAGTTTAATCTCAATATGACCATTCGTTTTTGAAATACAGCACCTACCTACAAACAGACACACGGATATTTCTGTTAAAAAAATTTCACGTAACCAATACTTCTATATATACTATATAGGGAAAGTAAAAATAAAGTGAAACGAACCAAGTGAATTTTTAATCAACTACCTATTAAAAATATACCTTATAAAATGGTGATGTGGCCATCATAGTACTTTCCCTATATTTTTCTCGAAAACTACAAGGTTTACGTAAAAAGGTTATTCTTAATATTTTGTTCAATTCTTAATTCTTTACAATTATTTGTTATATAAGTTTCATTTAACTTCAATAGTTTATTAGCAAATAGCAATAAATGTCAAAATTTTCAATTTCTATTTATTTTTTCTTGAAAGTTAGGAGTTTTATGAAAAAAATGTTCAAATAAAACTTGTTCAGTCTATAATCCCCTTTAACTTTTGTTTGAACCGTTTTTTAAAATTTTCCATATTAAGAAAAATATTACCAAAAAACAAAAAAACGCCTCGAGTAATCATCCACTTCCGGTCTATGAATGTTCACCAAAAGCTTTTCAGTTCCAGTTTGTAATGATAAAACCTTAAGTTTGAAGTTTCATCTCAATACGCTGTTTCGTTTTTGAGACACAGCGCCCACCGACAGACACACAGACAGAAATTAGTGTTTTGGGTTCAGGGGACCCCAAAACGGATATTTCCGCAAAAAAAAAATTTGAAAAAAAAATCACGAAAACAATACTCCCCCTATATATACTACGTATATAGGGAAAGTAATAATATTATTACAATAGCTAAAAACACAAATATGTTGAATTAAAATTTATTATGTATATATATTTTTACATATTTTACACAAACTAAGAATACACATATAATTAATTTTATGGTATAATTTTGGCAAGAAAGTGTAAGTTAACTGAAAAATAACAGGGAATTTGCATAAAATATCTATACATTATTTCATAAATTAAACAGAAAATGAACATTAGCTGACTAGCACTACACTTTCTATTTAATAAAAAAAAACGTTTATAAAATAAAGAAATAATAGATAATCAATAAATTTTTAATCTCCTGTTTAGTAAGTAATAATGACATATGAGATTAAAAATTTAACCATTACCAACCTCCCCAGTGAAATATATTAAACTATATACAATATTTAACATAACAGTTTAAATCCAAGGATACAGATAGTATTTTGAAACGGTACATTCAAAACCCCACTCTACTTATATAATTTAATATCTATTTTATCTACTTATATAGTTTAAACTGGCTGAATATTTATACAATAATTTAATTTCTAAGTGATTTATAAAATCATTCAAGTTTATTGGATACAATTACTGGGAATGCATATAGCTATGTAGCAATTAGGTTTCAGCTTTAGCAATAAATAATTTAACACATTTTATAATATGAATAAATCAAATAAAGTTACTATTGATTGAAAATTATAAAGTAGAATGGGGGTAAAATAAGCATCCTTGTATGTTAATTATTAACTACATAAATAAATAACCATTACAGTTTATCAATTTTTTTAAGCAAAATATAGTTACCCTCTAGTTAAATCGCTCATCGATTCAAATACATTTTCCTATTTATTATCACAGCCCATATTAAGTCGTACTATACATTCTTGATCAAAGTTATTACATAAACAGACACTTTTTATAAAGTTAATTTTCAAAAATGGTAAAAAAAGTTATAACTGAGATTCTGTTGTTGGAAACGACTGTCATCTGTCTATGTAAGAACTGCCATTCAAGTAGTTGTTGTTTCTGTAAACCTCTCATTGTATACTCGCTGTCTATGCACAGGATTCAAAATCTTCTCAATTTCAACACCACATGTCTCTGTAATCTTTCTCTTGAACCTCTCACGGTCCCTAGCATATTCTTCCCAAGGGCCTTTCCGTGATGTTTGGTAGGCATATGACCATGCAATCATATGATGCACCTCTGTAAGATTGTCTCCATCGGCAAAGCGAACCTTTAATAAGAAAACATTCATTATTCATAACTCGAATTGTTTACAAAGGATGTAACCTTGAACACAATTTTTTAAACTTAATTTCAATTTCTACAAGTAAACAAGCATAGTAATATATTAATATGCTAATGAATGAAGGTAATACTAATATTCCCTCTGTCCAGAAAAATAGTATACATTTGCGAAGTAAAACAAAATAAATAAAGCACATAAAAAAAATTATTTTTTTAATTAAAATATTATTATATAGATTACAAATATTTGTATTATAACATAAATATAATGAAAATAAGACTTGTACACTTTTTGAGAACATAAATATTTTGCAGCTAATCGACCCTCGAGGTGATGTTTTGCCTTATTTATGTGAGTAATTTTATAGGAATTTGATTCTATATATGTTTGCAGTGTGGTAAAAACGTCATCAAGAGTATTTATTTCTAATGTCAAATCAATTCATCATTTGTGTTTGGCGAAGCTTCATGTTGCAATGATTGTATCAAGTTTAAAAGCAACCCAAATCAAGTACTTTTAAATTGGCACTATTTATCTTTTTGTTTACTTTCTCTGTATTGAGCTTGAGCTGTATGCCAAATTCTATTTACAGTCAGATAGGATACTTGAAATGACACAGCAACTTTAGAGATAGCACACGAATGCAACACCGGTCAATTATGTGAGGTTATGTGACAAACAATAATAATGTTGCAATGTGTCTTCGATATTCTCGATAATCTACGATTTTCTTTAAAATGTATACCATATTCCCGAACAGAGGGAGCAGCTACTAGTTTTATATTATTATTGAATATAGTAGTTATGTTATGGTGACATTATTTTTTATATTTTATGTACAATAGTATACAATAATGATAAAATATACTAAAAATTATCTTAAAAAATGAAGGTATATAATAAAACACTTAACATTCCCATAGTAAGCATTTGTTACAGAAAGTATATATTACATAAATTTCATAACTCAAGAGAAAGTTGTTATGCGAACTGCAAAATAATTTGCAATTGCATCATGAAGACATACAATTCATATGCTATTTATCACAACTAACAAAGAAGAAATGTTTAATTATGGAGGCGTTTGCTTTGTGGCACATCTTGAATATAATGAAGGAAACACGATTACTTTTTAACCACTTTATTTAAAATTACACATGAGTATAGTCACTATGGTTAAATAAAATGGTAAAACAAAGTAATCGTGTCTCCTTCATTATATACATAGAATAACCTGAAAGGATCCACAAAATAAGGGCATAGCTCTACTGACGAGCTCATTAACATTTTAAATATATATGTATGTATTTTTTTCAGGTGTAATAGTGGCTTATTATAATATTTATATTACAATTTTAGTCATTTAAAAATGTACTAAATAGTGGGCATTAGAATGGTGAAATTTAAGATAATAAAATGAAAATAAGCTATTTCTGTTTTAAAATGGAATGTTTACTAAAAATAACAAAATTCTGGGTTAATTTTGACTCACTGAATGACTAACACGATGACATTCAGATCATGGAAAACATGCATGTCATTCAACTCCATTTTGAAATTTGACACAATAGTTCAGAATTTATTAATAAATTAGATAAACAAAAATAACTCTTTGTTTTTTTATTTAAAATAAAAATACATATAATAAGTAAAAATATGTATAATTAATAATTCAACAATTTTATAATAAAAATCTGCTTAACTGTTTAATATAATGTTAAAAATAATTAATTTCAATATAATAAACTTCATATGTTAACAATATTAAATTTGACTCTAATAAATCCATCACAGTACACAGTATACATTAAAAATAAAACATTGCACAGTATCAACATACAATATTCTATTATTCAAAAATAATGTGATCCTGAGGTAAGTATATATTTTATATAATATTACTACTTACAATAATTTTTCCATAATTTTCTAAACATAATTAAATTTAAAATTTATAGATATATTATGAAAACTATGCAAATACAATACTTTCATGTATAAGGAAAGTTAAAAAATATTTTAGCGACATTATAATACAATGTTTACTAGATTAATATTAAAATGCATATCTATTGTTTAAAGACTTGATTTGAGGTATTTAAACTACACATAAACAATTCATAGACAGAAAAGGAAGTTTTGTGTGAAGATAATGGAATTGTTTACTACCACAACATGAAAGTAGAACAAACAATTGGAATCAGCACATGAACTGAGCAATTGAGTGTATGATATAAATAGATAGTTTAATGTTAAATTTTATTTGCAGCCAATCAACTTTAAACTCTAATAAAATATATGTTAACTGAAAAATTCGAATTATTTTATTGTTAAAAATAAAGAAATTATTATAAACAGGTTTCAATAGTAGAAACGTGATTAAATTATATTGATCACTCACCCAGTAAATGAACAAATTGTTGAAAACCTTGAAGCAATGTTTTATGACCATATGAGCATAAATTAGCTGTTTAGAAAAATTTAACATTTTTGACAGTGCCATTAGTTTCTCCAAAAATTTCAATTATTATGAAAGTATTTTTATTTCATATATGAATTTACCACAAATTTAATGAGATATTGACACCTTCAGTAAATAGTAATATTAAATAAAAATGCATAAATTATGTAACTTTTGTAGGTTAAGAAAAGACTATTATTTGTAATTATGTTTTCCATTGAATTTGAAATATCATTAATATAGTTTCTGAAATATTAAATATATCACAAAACACATAATTTTCTTATTTACAAACCGAACCATTACTAATAGTGAATGAAATTTTTAATTTTCAACTCATAAAAAACAAAACCAATTGCATTATATTTTATATTTGGTGCTTGAAAGTTTCTATTTTGTTGTCACGGTACTATTATAGTAGTATTTATGAACTTGTTATCTCTACACTGGATGTGTACAGCAAAAAATGTCAAGCCTACAAATCTATTCTACTTGGAGAAAACTTTATGACTTGTTTGATACCGAATCTTGAGATTTGCTCTTTGTCTTAACTTTAATAGTTGACTAAGAAAATAACATTATATCAGTTGACCTTACTTATATACTTTTAATACAAAATTTAGATATGATACAATTAGCACTTTAGATAAGACAATAGAGTGTACTTGAACTTTATAACACTTAAAATTTGCATTATCATTAATTCAAATTGATTTTATGATACTATTATTTATTTTAAAAAAAACTAAAATAAACATTTTTCAAATTATTCTATTACCTACTAAATATTTAAAACTTCTATTGTAATGTGTTACTTAGTAGGTAATATGTTTCATTTACCTTAAATCTTTTATACACTCATATTATTATTAAATTTTTTTCTACGATTAATAACTTGGGATGACATGCAAATTAATAAATAGTTTAAATAATTCTGTAAATGTTGGGTATAAAATATATTTAAGAAGTCAGGCAGTGTTCTTAAATTCTATAACTATTCCATATTAAAATTAAATAAATTAGCAAATGAAACTGATTTTTTAAAAAAATTTATTTATTATTTCAATAAGATTAATTAATATCTATGATATATAAAATAAGTAAATCTAAATGTAAACAAAAACTTGATAAATAGCAACATGATAAAAGTAAGATAAAATAAGCATAAGCAAAAACAATTCATGTCATAAAGAGAATTGTCATGCACCATTACTAAATTGGTCATTAAATTGTGAAATTGTTTGTATTATCTATGCATTTTGGTGACATTTTAAAAAGTAATACTACTATAAATAAGTGAAAATGCTGGATACTTGATATTACAAATGATAATAAATCACTGCATAATTTTTTTATTGATTGTACAAACGAATAAGTAAATTAAAAACAAAAATTAACAATTATGTTATGACGATATAAATTTCCTACACGTGAAACTGATAAGGAATTTTTACATGCACGAGTTATTTAAATATTGATAACACTTAAAAGGGAATATATATTGCTTATTTATACAGTGTTAATTTCAAACATGTAATTCAACATAGTGAGTTCAAAAATATAATTTATATATAAAATTTTATTTCTCATATTTTATTATTTATATTATTTACATAGCATGAGGGTTTAGTAATATTCAATAATTAAACACAAATAATTGTAAATAGAAGTTAAATTAACCACTTCCCATATCTCGGGTGAAAATATCTTGGGTACAAGCACATGACTCAAAAATAATTGTGCAGGAATCTCTTACAAACAACTTATACAGGGTGACTGACGAAAAACCTTTGGTGCTGTATCTCGCTTATTTTTGATCCGATTTGAATAAATAAAACATCAAATTAAATGATTTTTAAAAGACTTTAATATGAACTGTACTGATATTTTATCTTGCATCCAGTTTTTGACAAAAGACGATCAACTTTTTTTTTTAAATTGCACTGTATATATATTTTGTACTGATCCGCAAGGAGATTTTTTTCTGAATCTAAATTTGTAAACGATTTTATCTATTCATCAAACCAAAGTCGAGAAATTGAGGATTAAAAAAAAAATTAAAAATCAAATACCCATAGTACACCATATACAGAGCCTATTCCAAATGTCAAAAGTGACAGTGTCAGTCATTGGTACAATACTGCAATGATTTTTAATAATTTCATAATAAAAATGTTGCAAGATTTCAAAAACTGAAAAACGATTTCTGTAGAAGCACAAAATTCTAGTACAGTGTTTGAAATATTGCAACATTTTAATTATGAAATAATTAAAAATCGTTGCAGTATTGTATCAATGGCTGTCACTGTCACTTTTGACATTTAAAATAGGGTCTGTATATTGTTTACAATGGATACTTGACTTTTTATTTATTTTTTTAATCCTCAATTTCTCGACTTAATTAATTTGATGTATAGATAAATTTGTCTACAATTTTATATTCAGAAAAAAAATCTCCTTGCGAATCAATAAAAATATATATACAGTGCAATTTAAAAAAAAAATGTTGATCCTATTTTGTCAAAAACTGGGTGCGAGAAAAAATAACAGTTCAGATCCTATTAAAGTCTTTTAAAAATGGTTTAATTTGATGTTTTTCAGATAAAAAATAAGCGAGATACAGCACCAAAGGTTTTTCGTCAGTCACCCTGTATACAATTGTTTTATTCTTTTTAGACTTTAAATACTTGTTAATTTAATTATTAGTTAAATTTTATTTAAGATAAATATAAGTACATACCCTTTTTGCATTTTTCTTCATCGAGTTATGATCCATATCAGTCTTTGGTGTATTTTTATAACTGTTATCTTTAAAATCAATAAAGTCAGATTCGTCATCGCTACACTCGCTTAACATATCAGCATCATCATCCTCGTCTGAGCTAGTGGAATCGCTATCATCAAAAATCACAAAACTATCTTCGCTGACACAATCTGATGGAATTCGTTTATGTCCAAATGGCTTTGGGGGACTTATAGAGAAATATACTGGTGTACTTATCTTGATGCAAATTGGTGAATGGGGTAAGGCCAAAATAATTTCATCTGATATTGTATTAATAGGTTTTTTTATATATTCTTCAAGTGTTGGTTTCCACGGAGTATGGTCAAAAGCAACATTGGTATCACAGTTAGGGCTGATGTATGAAGAGCTACTTGACGTGGTCATGTAATTAGGGTCATTGCAGACATCTGTGCCTACTTCATCGACGTCTTCAATTAACATCCTCATACTTAAAGATTGTTTGTGCCAGTTTTTACGAGTTTTGGGTTTCTTGTAATATTGTTTTTTCTTTGGGGATTTCATAGTTGATTTGATCTGCTTTGTGTCTTTAGCAAGAATATCCACAGGGGCTGATTTTACCGGTGACGGCATTCTGGGTTCTTCAGGCTCGTTATTAGACGTGCAGTGTACTTGTATATGATTTTTCGGCAAGTTATTTGGGTAACCGTTAGAATTGTTTATAAACGTAGAACACTTTTCATATAGAACGCCAGTAGCTGGAGTCGACATGTTTACGAAATTTGGATTACTAAATTTCTTTGAATTTGGAATATCAAACACTCTCTGGGCGAAATGTTGCCACGGGTTTTGATTCTGCACTTTGCTGTACATGTCGTTTGCAGTCTTACAAGTTGAGAAATTTCTGTGGGTGCCCATAGGGCTCAAGTAATTAAAATTTCCCCAGTTATACATATTTCACGTTTACTTTAACGTTTTCTATTTAATGTGACACTACAAGGAGAATTTCGCGCCTTTAAATTACAATATGGTTCTCTTCTCCTGACGCTTGGGATTTTAAGGTCCGTTCTTACGTATCTCGTGGTCGAATGTAATTTCACTTTATTGGCAAAATATTCTACTGCAGTTTCGTACTTAACGTGGGCACTTTGCGATATCTTATCCATTTTTAAAACACTTTCAGTGAGCTTGTACTATACACATTCTTATTCAGCCATTTTGTTTCACACAATGAACTAAAATCGTTGAGGTCGTCGAGTAAGTAGAGGGGCACGGGAATTTCACAGAGGACGTGACGTATCCTACGTCAGTTCCAGAATGCGTGATGTAAACATAGAAAATAACGCTGATTAAATGAATCACAGCACGAGATGTTTAATAATAATTAATCATCAGCTATGGACAATATTCAAGCAAGATTAAAATATATAAATGTTTTATTTTAAATAGAGGAAACAGACAAAAGTAGAAAATATGAACATTATTTCAAATTAATAATAATGTAATATTTATATTCATTTTATTCAAATTACATTTATTGCGTTATATTACAAAATTCAATATAAAATATTCGTAAAAATAGGCTGAAAGGCCGCGGGTCGATAGCAGTTTGACAGGAAAAAAAAAAATTATTGTATATTAGCACTGTCATATTATTAATTACATGTAAATTATTTTCTTTTTTTGTAAATAAAGATGTTTATTATTACTATTTGTAAAAACACTGAATACAATTATTGGAAAAATATCTTGATTGTTTTCAAGTACCTGGAATTTGCTTCAATGTATATTAAGTTGCCAACCTGTCTTATTTCACTTAATTACGTGATTGAATAAATATATTTAGATATAATAGATAAGAATTAATATATTTTAAATATAATTAAATAACTTATTAATGTATTTGTAAATATTTAATTGGTTAACATTAATAACAACACTTTGTTTTTTTTATACAATGTCCAAGTACCTTATTTATTAAATTTTTTGAGGTTAGACGATTGATTCAAATATTTTTTTAAGTTCGTAAATAAAGAAATTTAAATATAAAGTATAATAAAAACTATGGTGAGTAGCAAATTTAACTCAATTTTACCGCTAAAAGATAAAATTTAGTGATAAACAGCAATGTAATGATGTCTCATCACCTGTTCAGTTTGTTAATTACTTCATGTTTGTTAACATTACAGAAACAATATGTATGTTATTAAAAAATAATAATATTAACAAATAATAAAATTAAATTTATTGACAAATTTATTTATATCAACAACAGATAAAGTCAAATGTAGAAAAGGTAAGTAGTGTGTAAATTATATGTATTATTAAGTTCCAAATTTATCATAATATAGTCACTCACAAATTATTTAACGTACATTCAATCATTTTTAGTTCATTTTACAGAAAGAAATACGTTCAAACTAGTGTTGCTTTGATAGCTTTGCTATTTTGTAACACACAAATCACTTTTGTATTATTCAATGTCTGTCGAAGTATTAGCTAGAGAAGTAGTTGTTTCAAAAGTAGTTTGTTCTTGTAGTCTTAATAAGACTCATTTGTTGTAGATTTTACGAAATATTTTCGTGTTTTTTCTAATTATTAGTTAATTTTCTACAACGTAAAGGACATATATTTTATTATTATTAAGTCATTTTAATTTTATATTATAGAAATCTATTGTTAAAGACTCAATCAGTCCTCATTGCAGTACAATTACTATCAGTTGTAAATGTTTGCTTAATCAAATTGAAGAAGTATTTTTTATCTTGAGGTGTAGTACTAAGGTATTAATCATAACCCTTACAAAGTATTTTTTATATTATGCTTAATACATTTTTTGTCAGATGGTGAATATCTAGTAGCAAGATTAAAAATAATAGATGAAATAAGAAAGGAAGAAAACATCTAGGGGTAAAAATAGTCACAGAAAATGAAGATGGTTTGAGTAAATGACACGAATGGAAAATACAAGGCTAAAGAAACATGTTTGAAGAAAACATTCTACTAGAATACGTACTAGAGAAAAGAAAATTAAATTAATGAAACAAAAGATACAACAAGAAATATGAAAAGTAACATATTAAAGGTCACAACTGGTAAAATTTGACAGTAGGTAAGATTTGATCTAATTTGTAGAGAGATTGTGTCGAATAAAACGCAAAACAGTATTCTTTTAGAAAACAAACTGTACACTATATATTATCAAATGGTTAAAAAAATGAAATTACACACATATATAAATTCATCTTTATTATGTATGTAAAAAAAATCCAACAATATGACCATCAAAACATTTAATAAAAATATTATGTGAAAAATATTTTTTTTCGAGTTTTCATTTTAATAGATTATTGAAATTTATTATCATACACAGAATAATATGTTCCACTTATTTTATTTTAAATTTGAATGGGACTAATAGTCTAAGTATTGTGAGTTATGTAAAATTGAGTAATTCTGCTCATTGAAAAAAAATGAGACATCAGTTTGTTCGATTTTCTTTAATTGTCCCGGTTGTAAAAAAATATTACTTTTAAGTTTAAAAACAACTTGTAGGAACAAAAATATCAAAAAAGATTCTATGTAAGATTGAATATTTCATAACATTTTCTTGATGACCTCATCTCCTAGACCTAATGTGGACTTTAAGAATTAGATGTTGCACATTTGAGTAGAATATGCACCAAATTTTGATGCCAGATCTGATCAACTATGTTTTTATATACTCTACATGAATTTCTATCAAAATAAGGCACCACTATTATTTAATATTTATTCTATCCAATAATAGATACATTTTGCTAAATTTATTATTTTTGTCAAGCAAAATATTATCAAACAAACCTCAATTATGTTTTACTTTTTGAAATTTATTGTGATTCCTACATTTTTTCGTCTTTATCTTCCTCAGAAGAACATACCTATTTGTTACATATGTACCAATCATATCTGCATTGTCATATTAATTCTTGCAACAGTTATCAACTTTGGGTGGTATATACACAGCATCGGCACATTCCAAATGGACATATAATTTATTTTTATAAAGTATATTTTTATCCTAATATTTAATTTTTTTTGATTTCAGTTCATCAAGGATTTAAACTGAGGAATAATATTACTTAGTTATGTTTTATAAAAATTATTTGTCATTAATTCATATTTGGAACAAACACATATGTTGCTTTTACTTGGATTTTGCCAAGGAAATTGTTTAGATAGTGCTAGATTGTATAGAAAAAGATTCCCCAATCATACCAAATCACAAAATATTTTCAAGAATTGAAAGATGTCTTCGAGAAACAGGAAAATTTACTTCTGTAAAATTAAATTTAGGATGTTATCATGCATTTTGTACACCTCAGGTGAGGGAAGATATTTAAAACATAATAAATGAAGATGTAAATCTTCATAAGAAAATTCTATTTACTGACGAGACATGTTTTATGAGGTGATGTGTAACAAATTTATACAACAGATGTATGCAGATGAAAATTTCTATGCTATAAAGAAATGACAATATCAATGAGAATTTAGAATCAATCTTTAGGTAGGATCAATACGAAATTTCGTTATTAGCTCTGTCATTTTGAGTAACCGCCTAATTGGAGAAATTTTTTAAAATTTCTACATAACGGATTTATATATTTAAATGAGGATTTGCCATAAGATTTAAGAAGAGATATCTGATTCCTACATGATGGAGCACCACCACCATTAAATGTTTGAAGAAACTACGTAAATAATACCTACAGAAACTGATGGATAGGAGGATTAAGTGTTTGCCAGATCTAAACTTATGTGATTCTTTTTTTCTGGGGAGCTGCAAAGACTATTCTGGTACAATACAAAATCAAGAATCTATTAGAAATAATAGAGAGATTTTACAATGAGTACATCTTAATTACTTGTAAAGAATATTTCTTCGCTTTCATGAAAATTGAGCTTTTCTATAAAACAAGATATTAAACAATTATTTTTTTATTAACATGTTTTTTATATATACAAACATCTTTATTGCAGACAATTTTACATAGTAAAGCAACACTATAATAATAATAATAATAAAAATCTTTATTTAGCAATGTTGCTATTTAATACACATTATTAATAAATATATAAAACACAACCACATAACTTAAACTATGAACACTTAAAATTATATGTAAAAACATATGATTGTATAAAGGATAAAATATATACAACGTGTCCACGTAAGTATGCAACAAATGGGAAACTTTTTTATTATTAATTTCTCAGAAAATTTTACTGTTTATAAAAGTTGGTGCTTGATCTTAAACCTACAAAAAAGACATAACTAATGACATTAAATGCTATATTAGAAAGATAATGAACAATTTTTATAACTTTTGCATTTTTAAGCGAATTTTATCAAGTATCCTTAGTTTTGACGTATCTGTATAAATTATGGCAGAGCGATTAACTTTACAATACAGAGCAGAGGCGGTGCTAATATATGATGATAACTATAAAATTTGCAGAGAAGCAGTTGAAATTTTTAACGGCAGGCACCCGGAAAAGAGAATCAGTTATTCAAAAGTGTCAAGAATTTTAAAGCAATTTAAAAGGACCGGTAAATTTGAATTGCATTTTAAAAAGAACGTACTAAACCAGTGAGAAATGTGGATAATTCATTAGATATCTTGCAAAGCCTCGTTGAAAATCCTGAAAAAATAATAGATTTGGGAAATAAGTTGAAAGCATTTAAACCAAGATATGTTTAAATTTTGCAAGAACATGATTACGACAATAATTCTATATTTTGTTTCATGGTACAAGGTGAAATAGAAATTAATAGAACATTTCCTAGGAAGATCCTGTTTACGGATGAAGCTACATTTACTGTAAACGGTGTAGTTATATCATAAAAAAACTGTAGTTGGTGGTCAACAGAAAATCCAGCATTCGGAATTATCTACAAAAATAAATATTCTCGAAAAATAAATGTTTGGTCTGGATTTTTGAACCGAAATATGATAGGGTCCTACATATTTCGGCATAATTAAAATTCAGAAAGATATTTAAATATGGAAATGGAAAATTAATTTTAAATGTTACCTTTGGCTCCAAGAAATTCTCTTTGGTTTATGTAGGATTAGGCACCTGCACAAAGTGCTCGTGTCGTAATTGAATATTTAAATTAACAATTTAATGAGAAATAGATTGGAAGACATTCAAAATTTCCATGGCCTGCTCGCTTACCTGATCTAAATCTACTTGATTACTTTTTATGGGGGTGGTTAAAAATCAGAGTTTATTCTGAGAGAAGAATAAATTTATGTGTTGAGAGGGAAGGCGATCATATCGAGTGATTGTTATTAAAGGAATAATATCGTTAAGGTTGTTAATTTTGAAGAAATTACATTTTTTGTTGATTAAAACCGCATGTCATTTGTTTTGTCTTTTTTGTATGTTTAAGATGAAGCACCAACTTTTATAAAGAATAAAATTTTCTGAGAAATTAATAATAAAAAAGTTTTCCATTTGTTGCATACTTACGTGGACACGTTGTATATAAATAAAATATATATATAAGTGGATGAGATTTAGAAATAAAGGAAGAGAGGGAAGAGTGGAAGAGCTAGAGTGGAAGGGTGAGGTGATAGAGAGAGTGAGAATGTTTAAGTACCTGGGATTTATGTTTAAGAGCTCGGGGGGGTATGAAGAACACATTAGGTGGATCCAGGGAAAAGCCAGAAAAGCGTGGGGGGCGGTAAGAGAGAGATGGGGAAAGTGGATGGATGGCAGTGTGAGAGTTACGTGTGATCTTTGGGATGCATGTGTGAGACCGATCTTGATGTATGGGGCGGAAGTGTGGGGTGTTAGGAGGTATGAGAGGGTTGAGAGAGAGCAGCGGTATTTCTTGAAGCAGATGTTAGGGGTTGAGAAATCAACACCCGAGTACATACTGCTTCAGGAAACACATAGGGAGAGTATGTGGTGCGAGACTATAAAGAGAGTGGCTGGTTTTGAAATGAAATTATGGGGTCTAGAAGAGGGAAGATTGGTGAAGGGGGTATGGAAGGAAGGCACGGGTGACTGGAGAGTGGAGAGGAGAAGGATGTATGAGAGGGTGGGAATGTCAGAGGGGATCGTGAAGGAGTGGATGGAACAAGGGGTGAATGTAGCGGGATGGGTGCATGAAAAGGCGAAAGAGGTGGAAGGCCAAGAAAGACAAGGGTGTATAGTGAAGAGTGAATACAACGAGAGTTACAAGGAGTGGCAGGTGCATGGAAGGAGGCCAAGGTACCTGGAGAATAATCGCTTGGGAAGGGAGGAAAGGGTGACCTTGGCAAGAGCGAGATGCGGGGCGGAAGAGAGAGGGAGAAAGAAATGGATGGGGGAGAGTTACGGGCGATGTGTGTTATGCGAGGAAGGGAAGGATACGTGGTTACATCTGGCGGATGAATGTAAGGGAGTGGATGCAGAATGGGTGGAAGGTTGTAGAAGGGCTGCAGAGTGGTTGAGAGAAGATGGGGCCAGGGTAAGGATTCTGAGGCGGTTGGGGTGGGAAAGAAAGAGACGAAGAGAGGAGGTATGAGAAAAAGAAGAGGAAAAAAATAAAGAGAGGAAGAAATATGAGTATATTAGTATGTTATGTTAGTATGTTGTATATAAGTTTTGATGCCAATAAAGGTTTTTTTTTTTTTTTTTTTTTTTTTTTTATATATAAATACATTTGCACTCAATCCCACTTAATGTATATTTGATGTTATCATTTAATTATATCAGCATTGCACTCTCCTACAAACTCTTCAGATATTCTTTTAATAAAATTTTGAAGTGATTTATCTTTCTTCTTCTTTTATCTTGACTGGGAGTATGTTATATTCTGCTGCAGTTCTAAAAAACAATGTATTTTGTCCCTTTTTTATAACCAAGAAACATATTTATTTCTAGTATTATGTGTATGCACATCATTCACATTAATAATACAGTTATTTAAATAAACTGGCATCAACCCTTTACGGATCTTGTGCATGAATAACAGGGCCTTATGTTTAACAATTTTTTCAATACTTAATCAGTTGACTTTATTAAGCATTAAATTTATGCTGGTATATTTGTCACATTTTAGTATTGTCTTCATTCCTTCATTTTGCAATATTTATAGTCTTTGCACATCTACGCCATTTGCCATGTATAAAATTGTTCCAGAAAAATGTGGTAATATTATTGTACTATAAATTGTTTTGGTTTTTTGTGATAGATAGTATCTATTTAGTACACCAACTTTTTTTGCAATTTTCTTGCATGTATAGTCCACGTGTTCCGAAAATAACGAAAAAACTAAAAAAATTAAATTTCTGCTAAATGGTTATTGACCTGTTTTGTCATTTTTTGTTGCTCGAATGCACTTCATTATTATTAGTGAAAATATGAGATGAATTGATGAATAGTAATGCAAGGAATTATTTAACGATGTCAAGGATATGGGTATTATTGGCAAATTTTTCTAAGAGGTATAATAGGCGTTGTTTAATGGGGATTATTTTAGTTTCTTGATAAAGGAGTGTGTTAGAGGGATTATGTAGAGGATTGTTAGGGTTTCACAGCTAGGTAAACACTCTAAGGGCTGATCATTCGGATACTTGTAAATTCTATAAAAAGGTGGGTTGAGGATTGTGAAAAAGGATAGCTGCATAATCAAGTAAGGACCGACAATGTAAATTGTAAAAATGTGCTGCTGTTTTGTGTCTGGTCCTATTCTTGAATTTCGCTGTAAGGTTGTAGGATAATTTGTTGTCAAATGTAAGATATTTGTATGTAGGTGAAGGTGATATACAATGATTATTTATGTTTATGTAATGAGAATTATATGCGCAGTGGAAAGTTGTGATTTGTTTTGATTTATTGTGATTCGTCATTTGGCAAACCACAATTGGATACTGTCGATCAGCCCCTGGAGAGTATTAAGTGCCTTCACTAGAGTAGGGTTTAGGTAATTAGGATTGGGATTATAAATGTCATGAAGGAAACTATTGTAAAGGAGTGGTGATAAGGAACTTTACGGAAAACCTGGTTGAGGGTTAAAGGGGCAGGATAAGGAGTTTCGAATTCTAACTTTCAGGAGTCTAATAATTAAAAAGCTGTCAATGATATTAAGGAGATGGGGTGGGATTCCAAGGGAGTTGCATTTAAACAGCAGACCTCAATGCCACACCAAGAAAACTCTTTTTATATGTCTAAAAAAACTATTGTGGACTTTTGGCCTTAGAGGTATGATGTTTGGCAGTTCAAGGTCAATATGGACAAAGGAAGTGTGGTGGAACGATGTTCAATGAAGCCGAATTGATATTGAGGGATGTAATTTGAAATATGACGTATGAGTTTATTTTTGATAATGGTTTCGAATAGCTTGCCGAGGACCGGAAGAAGGGCAATAGTTTGTTATTGCCAAAGGATCGTTGTTTTGTTTCGGGATGCAAGTAATAATACCGCTTGCCGGTCCTCAGAAAGCATTTTTATTATTCAACCAATTGTTATTTAAATTTCATTCAGTCAAGTAAGCAGAGCAAAGTGATGAGCACTTTGTAACAAATCTTAGAAATCTGGATCTTTTACACTTATAGAAATTCTATTATATTTTGCTGATTAACCTAATAAATGATTAGTTTATCGAGTTACTTTTTTAATTCAGTTATATTGTGTGGATATACCTGTAATATTCAAATTACTTTATTTTCCTTATATTTTAATATTATGGTATTGTTTTTAATGTATATGGCATTAATACATTATTGTTTACATAAAATTAACAATTGTCTTTCTAATGATAACAACCTTGAAATAATGATGTTTACAATTCCAGAAGAAATAAAATTATTTCCACATACATATTTATAGGTTAGATTTGTGTTTTCCATATATCTCTGCAAATAATAAATGAATTATTTTTTGTTAAGTTTTCAGGTATGCATTTAACCATAACCGAACGAACTGACCATAGAAAAAATACATATAGAACGGTCACACTACCTGTGACTGCTTTCAGCGCCGCACTAAGTCACACGTCATATACGATTCGAACGCTAGGCGGGAATTTCGCTTACTGAAATATATTTTTTCTACTACCCTTTATAAAAAGACATTTTTCTAATACCCTTTATAAAAATACATTTTTCGTCACCGAATACTCCAGCGAAAATTTGAGTTCCGTCACTAGTGAGAGAAAATCCCATAACGCTAACTTTCGCCTCGTTTGGTAAACTGTTCTCTCGCTTAAAAAAATGTTACTTTCGTCACTCGTTGAACAATATACTATTTTCGTCACCGAATACTGCAGCGAAAATTTGAGTTCCGTCACTAGTGAGAGAAAATCCCATAACGCTAACTTTCGTCACTAGGGACGAAAGTTACCTACAAATTTTCACCTCCGTCTAGTTGCCTGCTGTCTCTATATCGTGTCATTATTAAACGTCAGTTTTTGAATTTGTACTGTTCGTAACTTCATCATATCATGATTTCTGATTCAGTAAGTGATTTAGATCTTTCCAATACTGCACCAGAAATAGTAAATCAAGCTGAGAAAACCTATGTGAATTTATTATCAGAAAAATCGAAAAAGAGGTATGAAAAAATATATGCAAAATTCATGGAATTTAAGTCAGATAATCGCGTAAATTCATATTCACTGTGCTGTTTGCATATTTTACAAAATTGACGGAAAATTTAAATCGTAAGTAATTTAAATATGATCTGTAGTTTTGTAATTTTTAATTCATAATAAAGTATTGGTTTATATAATAATAAAAGTTTGTTAGTATCATAGGTAAGGTAGTAGAAAAAGTATAGTGTTTAACTCGTCGAAAGCATTTTTTTAAGCTCGCGAACATTACCAAACTCGGCTTCGCCTCGTTTGGTAAACTGTTCTCTCGCTTAAAAAAATGTTACTTTCGTCACTCGTTGAACAATATACTATTTTATTATACTTATCTGAAAACACTTTGATTCCATATGCCTCTAGAATAATGGAATCGTCACTTTTTCAGGCGACCGCACAGAAAATGTTTGTTTTTCTACTCCTATAATGAAATAACATAATTGTAGGTTACTTTTTGATAATACAAAGTAGTACATTGTATGTTATGTATATATTATATATTCATTGTCATAGCAACCATTGTAGCACTAGTGCTACAATATGTATATTGTAGCACTAGTGTTACAATATTTCCATTGGAGCACTAGTGCTACAATAGTTAAACAGGAGAGGGATATTATAATAACATAGTATTAATAATATTAATATTGAATCAGACTAAACGTTTTTTATAATTAATACAGGTGAAAAATTGTTTTATAATTTATGTGATGATATTATGTAAGAAATAGTACTTTAAGTTTTATTTTGACGCTTCCAATACTATAAATGTATATTGTGTACACTATATGGTCTACGGAATAAAGATTATTATTATTATTATTTCCTTAAATACAAAAAATAACGTTTATCAATTACACGCAAATATTATACGAACATTATAAAATTTGATTTTTGAGTTGACGTTTCTGACGTGAAATTAAACGTCAAAATAAAATTGCGAGTGAGTTGAAATTTACGCAAAATAATGGTAAGTAATAATAGTAAGAGTAGTTTTGTTACAAAATTAAACCCTACGGTAAATTTTCCATCATATACATGATCTCCAAGAATGTTTCATAACTGTATCAATATCACGTATATTTTTAATAAATAAAAATTTGTTCAATGTCAATTAGTAGAAATCTATATTTGAATTTTTTAATTCATATGTATAATCGTAGAAAAAGTATAGTGTACAATTCGCATACAATGACCATTGCCCACTCGTATGAATTGCTGCACTCGCCTTCGGCTCATGCAGCAAATTTCATACTCGTGGGCAATGGGTATCATTGTATGCTCATTATACAATATACTATTGTGCGGTCTTTCTGTGCGCTAACCAATGTTTCCATAGTAGCAGATAAGGTTTGAAGTTTATTTTTGTGTCAGTGAAAGCCAATTTAAAAAATGTACTCAGACTTAGATGAAAATCCTGATGTTCCAGACGACATATTAGCTCAAGCGGCTCAAGTAAGTGCAGATTTACTACCGACAAAATCAAAAACAAGATACGAAAAGGAATATGAAATATTTAATGAATGGCGGGCTCAGAAGAATATAAAAAATGTAAGTGACGATGTACTTTTAGTCTATTTTTCGGAAAAGGCTAAATCTATGAAATCATCAACTTTATGGAGTAGATTCTCCATGGTAAAAAGCTGTTTGGCTATTAAAGAAAATATTGACACGAACATTTTTCGAAAAACTGTAGCATTTTTGAAGCGTCAAGCGGTGGGTTACGTACCAAAAAAATCAAGAGTTCTTACAGCAGAACAAGTAACTAAATTTTTATGTGAAGCTTCAGATGAGCAATATCTATTAGCAAAAGTAATATTAGTGTTTGGAATATTCGGTGCGTGCCGTCGAGATGATTTAATACGTTTAAGTTTAGACGATATTAAAGATAATGGTAGTTTTCTTGTCGTGTTTTTGCGAGATGGAAAAAATCATAAATCGAGAAGTTTCACGATTTCAAATGAAGGATGTACATTCGAGCCCTGCACACTTTACCGCAAATATGCAGATTTGCGGCCTAAACATATGGAGAGCAGAAGATTATTTGTAGCATACCGAAACCGTAAATGTTACGCTCAACATGTTGGATGCCATACTATCAGTGGTATCCCCAAACTTGTTGCGAAATACCTAAAACTAAATGATCACGAAAAATATACCGGACATGGCCTAAGGCGTTCTTCAGCAACCATGTTGGTCGAAAGCGGTGGTGACTTGCTTACTCTGAAAAGGCACGGAGGATGGCGTTCTTCCAGTGTAGCAGAAGGATATATAGAAGAATCTATACAAAGAAAAAATAGAAGTTTCAAGGAAATTGTTTAACCCGTCTCATGCGGAAAATACAACATCTGCAATTATAACTCAAGAAAATGAAATACTAAGGGGAATAAACTTTAACAATAATACTAATTGTACGATAAACCTTACTATTAATAATAACAGTTCCAATTAAATATGATTTTCGTTAATATTAACTCTACTTATATTTTCACTATTATAGATATTACAGTTTTGAAAAAAAAAAAAATTATCAAAATATCTCTCTTAATATTGTTGTTTTCAAATAAGTATAATAAAAAATAGCGTTCATTACACGTCCAGAAATGGATTTTTCCGTGCTTGCATGACTTCCCGTGTTCGGCTCCGCCTCACACGGGAACGGTCACGCGCGCACGGAAAAATCCTTTTTTCTGGACTCCTAATGAAATATACTAATTTAGTAGTAGTAGTTTTTTGCTATCGTGTTCAAACTTTTTAAGCTATATTTCGACTAATACTAAAGATTAAACAAAAATAAAACCTCCAAAATAACTTTAGTAGATGAAGGAATTATTATAATTTTATTCTGATCATTTTCGTTCAATAATAGAGATACAAACTGCAATTAAAAATTTTACATGGAAATTCCCTATGATGCGTCTTCAAACGGGACGCACAGTATAATTAAATAGTGTGAGTTATGAATCATAACTCACGCTATGAATTATAACTCACTGGTATCGATTAGGTTGTCATGTTTTTTTCTTTGAATCTATATTTTCAAGTTAGCTGAAAATTGACAAATGTCAAAAAATATTATATTAAGTTAAATATTTTACTAAAAGTTATTGTCTTAGATAAAGTATAGTATTCAACTCGTGACAATGACAATAACTCACTTGGATGATTATAGCACTCGCTTAGCCGCTCGTGCTGCAAATTTCATCCGCGTGAGTTATTGCCTAAATTACCACTTGTTGAATAATATAATAAATAAAAATCGATAATCGTTGGATTCATTTGTTCAGAAAATTAAAAAAACTGACGATTCTTCAACAAATAAAGATCAATCTATGTCAACAGTCAATTTAAACCATCCATCTACAACTGCATCGACTTTTACCGAATACAGAGGAGAATCTTCAGGATCTTCATTAGGTTGTTCCCAGCAAGAGAAAAAGGAGCAAACAACATATACATCTAGCAACGTTGAAATTTACATTGATAAAGTTAAATCTAGTAATGTTAATGTTGATGAAATTTAGAAACTTTCTGTACATAAAAAAGGGGGAAGGGATGTTAAATATTACATGTCTGAAAAACATTTTAGACAATTTAATTGGTTAATGTTTTCTAATCATTTAAACGGAATCTGTTGCAAATGTTGCTTTTTTTTACAAAATTTGGTGGGTGCACCAACAAGTAGTATTGCAAAAATGAGTATCTCAGCCAGTATCTCAATATTCAAAATTATCAGGTAAATATGTTGTTTCTATAAGTCATAAAAATACTAAGTATAACCATAAAAATTGTTTATGCGGAACATTTTATAAAATCATTCAATACCCCATCACGAGATATAAGAAATAAATTAAATATGGAAAGACCGACAAATTGAAGAAAATAGAAATAGATTAAAACTAATAATCAAAAGTATATTTTTTGGGGGGGAACCTTACGAGATCATCGTGACGCTGGTTCTCTCTTAAATACAAAATCTATTACAAACAAGGACAATTTTCATGATAATGATAATTATAATGGTGTTACTCATGACCCTATACTTGAATTGGAACAGATGTTCCATTATGATGGAAGAATTGAAGGATGCTGTATTGCAGTCATCCTTATGCAACGTTTTTAGAGCACCATGATTAAACCATGCTTTAAATTTGTCCATATCAAAATATATGCAAATACAGGCTGCTCGCAATGCAATTGGACCATTAAAGAAGTCATTTAATTTTTAATGCCTCGACCAAAAGATACCATGTGATAAATTTGATTTTTAAACATTGTGGAGTTGTTGGAATTAATCTCACAATAAATTCGATTTGTACTCCCAATTTTCACAGTTATGCTCCGATAATTTTAGAAATACGACGAAATACGAAAACTTTGAGTAAATGGATAAATCTTACGCTAATAACTTGTACCTTTATCCAATAAGAAGAAAAATACCGCCACATCGTTTAAACAATTTATAATTTTGCAGTCAAAATTTTAAACGAATTACAAATTGAAATGACGAAACCTCGAATTACCAAATACCAGAGAAATATATCAATCGTGGATCAACCTATTATAGAGGATTATTTTTATTTATCTTTTCCCCTTTTATCCATTGCGGGTGTCGGACTTATTCTCTACAATATGTCTCAGTTATTTTCTTTTACACTTTTTGCCACTGTTGCCTACCTTACGCCATTTGTCTTATTTCTTTTCATTTTATTCCTCTGCTTTTCGCTGCTTGATGTAGTTGCTCGTTCCAACCCTTCCTTGGTCTTCATGATTCATTTTTAATCTAGTATCTTCTAATCTGTATATATGACCCAACCATCCTAATTGTCCCTCTTTTATTGGTTTAATATTGAGCTGTTGAGATGTTTTCCTACTTCTATATTTCGTACGTTGTCTCTTCTTGTAATTCCCTCTATCTTTCTTTGGTTTCACATTTCCATTGCATTGGATTTGCTGTTTTTACTCTCTGTGGTTACTCACGATTCACTACTATATAGCATTGAATGACTTACAATTATTTTATATTCTTCTGCTTTTATTGTTCTTGTAACCTCTTTTTCTCTAAGGATGTTTTCTCGGTTGTGTTGTAGATCACTCCTGCTTTGCATAATTTTCATCTTGTTCTGAATCTATCTTCCCTTTATCCCCTATTGTTGATGCCAGATATTTGAACTGCTTAACCTGCTCTATCTGTTTTCCGTTTAACTCTATTTTGTGATTGCTCCCTTTGGATGATATTATCATTGATTTGGTTTTGTTTATATTTATCTTTTCTAGCTCCTCTTTGTATATTTACAGGTTTTTCTTCGGAATCTGCTATTAGTGTTATGTGGTTGGCAAACATTAATATTTGCATTTTGAATAGTTCCATTATAATTTTATACCCTATCTTTGTGTTCTCGGCTCTTTGTTTGCTATTTCTTATTATTATTATTATTATTATTGATGATGTCATCTAAATCTGGAGATTTTCCTAGTTTTATTTTCTTGATTGCTGTTTCCAGTTCTTCGATTGTTATTTCGTTGTTTCCTCCATTTTTTTCACCTTCATCTCCACTATGGTCTGTTTCGGTTATTTCATTAGAGTATTCTTTCCATCTTTCTAATATCTTCGTTATTTCTGTTTTATATATTTCCGTATTTGTCTTTTATACTTGGTTGGCTTAGTGTCCTTTTATTCCTCATTTGTTTAATTGTTCTGTAAAACATCTTTTGGTTTTCTGTGAACATTTCTCTCAGTTTCTTACCGAACCGCCCCCAGGATTGCTTTTTTGCTATCTTGATTTTGTGTTCCGCTATTTTATTTGCTATTTTATATCTTCTAAAATCTTGTTCTTTCCTTGTCTTTATGTAAGTTTACCAATTCTCTTTTTTTGTTTTTACAAATTATTTTACCTCTTCTGACCACCACCTGTTTTTCTTCCTCTGTTTGTTTGACATAGTGATTGTTCCAGAGCTTTCTTGAGCTGCTTCAGTTATGATTTCTTTAAATTTCTATTTCTTTCTGTTTGTCTTTTTCTCTATTTTTGATTAGTATTTATTCCTAATTTCTTTCTTTTCAAATTTTGGCTTTTTGTGTTTTTGTTTATTATTGTTCTGCTCCTGTTTTAATTTCTATTTTTACTAAGTAGTAGTCGCTCCCTATTTCAGTTTGTCTTGTTACTTTAACATCTTTCAGCTTTTTCCATTCTTCTGCGTCTATTAAGGAGTAGTCTATTATTTCTATCAACTTCTCTAGTGTATTTGTGCATAGTTTTGTGTTTGAATTTTGTGTTTGCCACAATAAGCTTGTTTACTATAAATAATTCTATAATTCCTTTTCCATTTTCGTTTCTGTTCTCATCTCCATACTTTCCCCTGTATCTTTTTTTGCCTTAATCAAAATGTATTAAAATCCTTATATTGTAGAAAATTAACTAATAATTAGAAAAAAACACGAAAACATTTCGTAAATCTGTCATACCCTAATCACTTACAAAACTATTTAACATATATTTAATAATTTTTAGTTTATTTAAGATTTAGTTTAATTAATCTACAGGGTGAGTTTTTTTTTATGTTCTCTATGGGGATCTCGGAAACTATAAGAGATAGAGAAACGGTTAAATGGGGAAAGAAGTGTAGATTTATGAGACGAATAAAATTCCACTTTCAAAGTTTTCAAAAAAGTTAAGGGTAACTAGATATTTTAAAAAAGTAAAAAGTGTCAATTTTTTTCAAATCAATATATATATATATATATATATTATATATCGGTTATTATAACAGATAGAAAAAACTGTAAGGGACACAGTTTTAGATAATTTTATGTAGATTAATAAAAAATAAGCAGAAAATTTTTATCGCTATTATTTTCTGAGATATGACGCAAACTAACATTTTTTTAAATGGAAATCATAGTTGGCTATGGCCTCATTCAAAAGGTAATTTTTTTCTCTTTAATCCAATATGACATACGACAGAGTTATTTCTAAAAATAATTGAGTTATAGTAATTTTAAATTTTATTATAAATAAAAAATGGTGATCATAGTACTTTCCCTATATTTTACTCGAAAACTATGCGGTTTACGCAAAAAGGTTACTCTTAATAATTTATTCAATTTTAAATTCTCTACAATTATTTGTTATATAAGTTTCATGTAACTCCAATAGTTTATTAGCAATTGACAAAAAATGTCAAAAATTTCAATTTAATTTTTTTTTCTCGAAAGTTAAGAAATTTAATTTAATTCCCTATATACTTCGTATATAGGGAAAGTAAAAAATGGGTAGCCATGAAAAAGATGAAAGTAAAACAATTGCAGTTGTTTATAATAATTATCTAAAACTTTGTTCTTTACAGTTTTTTTTTCTATCTGTTATAATAACCGAGATATATTGATTTGAAAATATTGACACTTTTTACTTTTTTCAAAATATCTAGTTACCCTTGACTTTTTTTAAAAACTTTGGAATTTTATTCGTCTCGTAAATCTACACCTCTTTCCCTATTTAACAGTTTATCTATCTCTTATAGTTTCCGAGATCCCCATAGAGAACATCGAAAACAACT
>OZ018390.1:40629899-40693796 GCA_963969525.1 Ontholestes murinus
TGGACCCTCTTAGATTTCCTTATTTACTTTTTTATTGACTTTTGCATATGCGTGGTTCGCTGATTTAGGTTCCTATGAACTGAACAGAGGATTATTATCGAATTAATATATATTTACCTTTCCCGAATAATATTATTACAGATCTGCAATACAGATTTAATAAAGACACGATGAATTTGTTCAATTTTAACACAAGAATACCTAGTGTTTTATTGACAACAAACTGGCAAAGATTTGGATATCACTTTAAAATCGATTTTTTAATAAATTTAATAAGAATTCAGATTTTACAGAATATCTTATTTTATGTTTTTATATGTCCTATATTGTTTTCGTGTGTGAAATTACTTAGTTTTTATTTAAAAATATTAGAATTATATTTTATTATTATATAAATTATATTTTTTGATATTGATTACTTTATATTTATGGAAAAATATTTAAGTTTTTTTTTTAAATTAGCCCCCCTAAGCCAGTTGGCTGGAAACGCCCTTGTCAAACCCTAGAATATTTTAATGAAATTTCATGTAAAAAGCACTGCATATAGTGAATCTGTAAAATAGGAACACTCTATATAATAAATTTTTTACCGGAATTTCATTTAAAATTTTATGCATTTATTGAGATTTTGGCCACTTCGGGTTTCCCATTTCTACCTAACTTTAGCACAAACTCCATTTTTATGACTCACTGTTTTGAAAAGGTTCTTAACGCATTTATAACGCCTGACAGGCATGATGATTAATTCTTCATTACGTACCTATAAAAAATTTAAACCTATTATGCAATGTACCCCTAATACAATAATAACTATTATTATTGCTATTATTATACACGTTGTCCCCTGAAATTTTGAATACGGGCATTTAAATGCGTTACTTGTTACTTAGTTACCACGCTCGTGACGTATTTTAATGGACTGACCAACGGGAAATAATCAGTAATTTCTAATTTGTAATAAAATTAGGGAATTAAAATGAAACATATTTACACAATTCTGATGTAATGAATAACAAATAACTACAATGTTCATATTATTCAATGTTCAAAAACATCTCTTTATTGAGCCAAACAATATTCCAGACGATAATAAAATTCCTGTTTACATTTTGAAGCTATGTAAGTCAAATTGACATGCATAATGCAGCAACAACCATGGCAACCAATAATAATAATCGAGATACAATACAAACACATTACATTACTCATATTCAAAATTTCAGGGGACAACGTGTATATGTATTATATATCATATTTATATGTTTATTATTTTATTAATAATTCATTATGAATCATCTCTTTACATAGATAACGAGAATATATATATATATATATATATATATATATATATATATATATATATATGTTGTAGCTGGTTTTCGGGTTATACTCCGCGTGGTTGTAAATTATATTTACGACGTTTCGATGGTCTCTCTGCCATCTTTTTCAAGTGTTTACTCTTGTAAACCAGTATTACCTTGACCAAACAAGAGTAAACACTTGAAAAAGATGGCAGAGAGACCATCGAAACGTCGTAAATATAATTTACAAACCACGCGGAGTATAACCCGAAAACCAGCTACAACATACCATACCCGCGAAAACATCAAACTAAATAATATATATATATATATATATATATATATATATATATATATATATATATATATATATATATATAAATTAAACAGAAAACATGAAAGAATGCTAAATTAAATAATTTTAAAATTTAGTTAATATGTTCTTTATTAATTAATCAACATTATTATATATAATAATTATTATTACTATTATTAGGGTGGTGATTAATTCTTCATTACGCACCTATAAAAAAATTAAACCTATTATGTAATGTACCCCTAATATAATAATAACTATTATTATTGTTATTATTATATATGTATTGTATATCATATTTATATGTTTATTATTTTATTTATAATTCATTATTAATCATCTCTTCACATAGATAACATTGGGAATAACAAATAGCTCATAAATATTTTCCGCGTCTCTCTTTATCACTTGTAAATACCATTAAGGTCCAGTTCAAAACAAATTAACGATAAATAAACATTTTTCCCTTTTACTTTCTAGAAATTACTTCTCAATGTTATGCTTGCTAATTATATTTTAATATTATTATCACTCAAAGAAGTGGGAACCAGTGTTAAGCAGAAAGTCCTAAGAATCAGTCCTAAGCAGTCAATCCTGAGAGTCAGCCCTAAGAGTTAGAAATAGTCAGTTTTTATATTTTAGTCTTAAACGATGTATGTAACAATTACTACAGTTCTGCAATAAATTTAAAGTGACATCAAAATTCTAAAGTATATCTGACCTAAGTTGACGTAACTGTGACGTCAACAACGAATACAAGAAATCAACAAAAAGAACCTAGTAACGAGCGACACATCACAATATCGGCGAAACCATTAGAATAACGTCACCAATTTGACGTCGTCGTAGGTAACGTTACCATTAGATATTCAAAAATTGCAATTGTTTTCTTAACTCTCTTTGAAATCATCCAGCAGGTAGAGTTTCACATTCAATATAAAGGTTAAAACACTTACTTACAAATTATACTGCAAAACTATAACTTTACTTTTTATTTAGTTTCTCACTTTTAGAATATTTTTATGCCTGATTATATATGAAATCTGTTTTTCTTTTAAGTATTCAGTGATCATTATATTTCAATGCTTTATTTATTCAATTGCACCAATTAAAAATCCATATTTACAGAAATTATAAATGACTTTATTAATCATGACATCCATATCATTACAACATTCAAACATGTAAGGTTTATGTTTGTTAATGATTTGTATTAATATAATAAAACTCTTCTTAACATGGCAAATTCTTGGAAATAATCCTTTAACAAAATAGTAGCAATATGCCAGTCCTATTTCATTAGAGTCTTTACTCTGGCACCATCTTCTCTCATCCATTCAGTCACCTTTTTGTTTTTTCCCACACACTCCTTCGCACTTCTCTGCGGCATTGTTTCAAGTATTCCAGGGGGATTCCCGGGTTAATCTTCTCTTTAAAAATTTATTTACTAGAAGCGATTGCAATTATTAAAGCCTAGACTAAACCGGGAATTCTTCTGATTAACGACCAGATTGACGTAATGTACACCCTATTTAACTGCGTTGCATAAATAGGTTAGATTTCGTAATTTTAAAACACTTTAAGTTTGATTATCGCTAAACTATAGTCACGTGTAATTTAAAATAAAGTAGTAAAACAAAATAATCATGTCTCCTTCATAAAAAAAGAATTCTAGAACAATAATATGTTTATGAAAAACCACTTTTATTTTAATAATATTTTACAGTGGCATGAGTGAACGGATAGTTACAGATTTATTTCTGTTATCTATATGTATATGTAATATAATGTCACAGAAAATCATATTTTTAGTAATTTATTAATGATAAATTAATTTAAGAAATGTGTATATAGTCTATCCGTTGGATCTTCCGTCCTACGTCACAAACTATCGCTTCAAAAAACGACGAAAGTTTTACAGTGCGTTCTTTTTCTAACGTTTTTGAATGTTTTTGTGTCGTTTCTCAAAGCGATATTTTGTGTCGTAGGACGGAAGATCCAACGGATGGACTTTACTTTCTAGTAATTACAATACTTAGAAAATGGTGATGTGGCCATCATAATACTTTCCCTATAATTTTTAATGATTTTTTACTGATTGGAGGGTGGGATCGAGACCACCCGCCTACCCTACATATACATATAAACTTTAATTCCTTATCGTTTCGCTGTATCCAATGAAATTAATTACAAAACTCTTTGAATAAAAAATTAATTAAAAAGGTAAAATTTTTGAGTAAGCTAGTAAAGAAGGGGTGGCAGACTTTAAATTTAAATTAAATAGAATTAGGTATATAAATTCATTTACATTTAAACTTTTTTGTTTTATTTTTTATTACATAAAGGGTTGACTGTTTTGAGCAGCAAAATCATCAACGATTAGCAATTAAAGTTATCATGTATATGTAGGGTGGGTGGGAGCCCTCGGTTCCTACTGAACCTACGGAGTTTTCTTTTTGCCATTTCAATCTATAATAAATATTACTAAAAAACCGAAAGTATGGAAATTCTAGAAATCTGCAATAGAAATTAATAAAAATTCTAGAAAGGCGTGAAAGGCTAGAAAACAGCAAGAAAATTATCAAAAATTTTTAGAAACCTTGCCGAAAATTATTGCAACTCTGAAGCTGAAATTTCAATGAGATAGTATGAAAATATATATTGTTAAATAAATATTTTTAATCAGAGAGAAAATACTTAAATTTTAGAAAAAATGTTGGAATAGAAAGTTGAACTACCATCAGAAAAGTTCTGACTAAATAACTTTTCTTAAAAGCTCTAGAACCATCAATGAAAAATTTTACAGTTAGAAAAGATATATGTAAATTATATTTTTCGGGTTGGTTTTGGTGTTTTTAAAAACTTTTATATTGTCTTGACACGAATAATTTTGATTTATTTGAATATTACATAACTTATAACGACGAACAATATAAATAATGATTACATCTTACTACTCTTAATACAATAATAATAATGATTTAACGGATAATATAATAATGCTGTGCGTTCGTGGCTTGCGGTCCTATTTATAATAATATGGAATGATAACTAAGCAAAATGACATCTGGTGTTATTGCGGATGAAAATGGAGAGTTAGCAAATACCTAGGAAATGATGCAATAATAATTAAATATATTTCTTAACAATTAAAACGATTAATAAATAACAAAGGATTGTCTTATTGTAGCCGCCAGGTTACTCCTACCCCCTTAGATTCGACACATTCCGGGTGGAGAATTTAGAGAATTGTCCATGGGGGCAACGTGCCGAAGTTTCTTCTTTAAAAATTTGATTCCTAAAATTAGGGCAAAAATTAACACTAACACATATAACGAGAGTGTCCACGCACTGGGGCTTAAGGGTATAACTGTTTCTGTAATTTGGGGCATTGGGGATAACACGGGCATGTCTTCTAATTTCAGTCTTTTAAGATGAATGGTAAAATTGTTTATGTTGTAGTTTTCCAGTTTTTGTTTCGATGCACTAATAAACACGGGGCTTCCAGATATTGCTTCAATTTTGGGAATGTTAATGTCCTTGTAGAATATCTGGCACTCATCTGGCTCGATCAAGAAGACACCTTGAAGTTCTGTTGTTTCCTCGTGTTTGGGACATGTGATTTTAAGGGTTTCTTTCTTAGGCAATACAGTAAGCAATTTATTTGTTTCGGGCAATTTTTCTAAATGATTCCTTTCGATGTTTAGTCGGGTATATTTACATGTTTTAATATTTCCATGAATTAATATATTTGTTTCACAATCTGCATCATAGTTTAAGAGATGTTCACTGCTGCATTGGTATTGCTTACTGCCATCAAAGCATATATCATTTAGAGGCCAAATTTTAGAATTAAATTTTGATTTTAATAGGTATTTAATATTCGGTATTATTGTTACATATTCTGATTTGTACTTTGCAGGTATTGGATGTAAAGCGTAAAGGTCAAATGAATATTCGTAATTTATTGGAAGATGAAGAAAATAATGAATTTTTGTTTTGTCAATTTTGCAATTAACTGTCATTATAGATTCAAAGTCAAAAATATTTTCCAATTTCATTTCGAAAGGTAGTTCCTCTTGGTAATGGATAGAGATTTTTTCTAATTCGTCAAATAAATCCTGAGGTCTTATTATATCTGGGTTTAAGACTCTTAATTTGCAGAACGTTATTGAGTTAATAATTTTGTGTAGTATGTTTCTAATTGTACCAAAAAGTAAAAGCATCTGATTATATAGGTCTTTCGCATACAGAATATGTTGGTGGTCAATCTCTTCTTTAAAAATTGCATGTAGTTGCATTATTCTAGATTGTAGAGTATTTTGATTATGTGCAATGTCTTGAAGAGTATTATTAAAATTCTTTATTATTTTTGAGTTTACACTATATCCAAATTTTATCTGATTTTGTAAATTATTTTGGTTACTTGCCAAATGTTCTAAAATTTTGTTTATTCTTTTCTCGTCACGGGCGTCCATATTACCGCTTATCGATTTAATGATACTGCCTAATCCATCTATCAAGCCTCTTTTAGTTCTTTTGGGTGAAACATTTAATTGAATAGTATTAATTTGATCAATAATATCATTTCTGGTGTAATTTACCAATTTATTATAGTTCTGAAATTCTAGTTTAAATTTGGAAATATTGCTCATGGTGCTTATCAAGAATTCATATTGATAATTTAGATTTATTATATATGGGTTTAATATCATAATGATATACTATCGTATGTTTGGTTTTTTCAAGCTTTGCTGTGCCTAAATTCACAGGAATTAATCCGATATTTTCGGTGATATTTTTAACTTCAAAACACATTACATGCGGAAGGAAGATTAATCTGAAATGAATTATTTTTGTTTACTAATTTTTGGAATGTTCAGATTTAGTATAGTTCTCAAAAAATGACTTTCTTTGCTGGACTAAACTAGGATTTGGAATTATCGAAGATGATGGCCCTGGTACTTCATCATCAATTTTTGGTGTACCCAAATAGATGTTTATTCGTAATTTAGAATTTTGGAAGATATAATTTATCATAGCTTTAACTAAATTATAGTCTAATTGATCTAGGCCACAACCTAATTTGGGAATTGCTAATTTAGTTATATTTTTGTCTAAACAGAATTGTTTTAAATTTATCAATGTATTAAACAAACATTTTAAAGTGGGTTTGTCGAAATAATTTTCTTTAGTGATCAAATAAATAATATATCTACCTTCTTCTTTAATATGACAGAGAGAATATAAATTTGCGTTTTGTTTTGATAAATCTCTAATTTTACCAAATCTTAATTTAAATTCACGTGCTATTCCTGCACTCATTTTTAAATCTCTACTCACACAGTGAGCGAGTGAGTATTCTAGAGGGGCATTGAATAAGTCATCTGAAATTTCTCTTACATTTTCATTGTTTATTTCTTCATTATTATTTAACATCTCAATAAATGTTTCAAAATTTGGGGTTTGTTTTAAATTAGATCTTTTGACTCTGGGACGTTTAATATTTGACAAATGAATTTTACTAGATTGATTATGATGTCTGGTTTCTATTTCTGCTGTTTTACGATTAGGATCAATAGTTTGAATGTTTTCTTTTTGATATTTATTTTTAGTTTTTGATTGTTTCTGTTTGTTTTTAATAAATACCTTTTCTGGAATTTCCGGGACTTCCTCTCGCGTTAAGTTATGTTTTTCAATAGTTTTTGTTTTATTCTCATTTATTGTTTCGTTTATTTGTTCATACAACAATTTGACTTTAGTTTTATGATTTTCTACATAATTGTTTGTAATTAAGGTTTCTAAGTTGAGGTCTAAAAGAGATTCGTTATTGATGTGCCCCGAAATAATTTCAGAAGGTTTTAATTTTGTAGTCGAATGGATGGAATTATTATATGCTAGTACGGCGTATAAGGTTTTAATTTCTATTGGTTCTTTTTTAAATATGTCTTGGTTATTTAGGAGCCGTATGCGTTCAATAATTGTTGAATGTACGCGTTCTATTATTCCATTAGATTCCGGGTGTTGGGAACTAATAAAATGAATTTTGATTTTATGAATTTCCAAAAGTTCTCTAATAACCGTGTTCTTAAATTCCAAATGATTATCCGAAATAATTAATTTAGGGATTCCATGGTGACAAAAGAATTTTATTAAATTGTTTGCTACTTCAACAGCTTGGTAAGAATTTAGTTTATAAAGTTGCGTATATTTAGAAAATGAGTCAATTATAGTAAGGAATTTGGAACTTTCGAGGGCTAATCAATCTATGTGAATTATTTCAAATGGTTTCATAGCTGTTGGGGTGTGATTAAATTTTAATTTAAGTGGTTTGCGATCATATTTAGAAACTAAACAGACTTCACAATCATTAATATATTCTTGGATTGATTTCCTCATACTTGGCCAATAATTTGAGTTTTAATTCAGTTTCGTCTATGCCTCGATGATTTGTTTTTCCCTCATGATAATTTTGGATAATTTCCAATATATCGTTATTATTTTCAACGTCCGTAAGCAAATTATTACATTTAGTCATTTTAAGTTCTGAATTTTTAAAATAATTTTGGAGAACGCTACTGAATTTTTCGTAAATAGGACTTTTGAAGTATAGATAATAATTTATTTTGGGAACAATATATTCTTTTACAAAACTAATGACTTCATTCACAAAATTTCTTTTAGAAAATTGAACATGTATTCGCAATTTTTTGTTATTAAATAAATTAGTAATTTTCGGTTTAGATGATGAATGTTCCACCTCTGTAATTATAATTTGGTTATCACCAACGTTGACCGGTTTATCTGATATTGGTATACCAAAAATAGGGTTTTCCGAATTTGAATGAATTGTAGCGCCATCATTTTCAATTTCATTTATACGAGTAGTTTCCGGAGGTTCTACAATAACTGATGACGGATCATTTTCAATCTCATCAAAATTTTTCAAATATTCTTCTAAATTTTGGGCATATTCTTCATTAACATTTAGTTCGATCCTAGATAGTGCGTCAGCATTTTTGTTTAAAGTACCCTTTTTATAAACAATTGTATAATCGTACTCCGAAAGTTTTAATCGCCATCTTACTAATTTAGAATTTGGTTCTTTTATGGACATCAACCATTGGAGAGGCCTGTGGTCAGTGACTATTTGGAAGGTGCGTCCGAATAAATAAGGGCGAACGTATTTGACAGCCCAAACTATGGCAAGAAGCTCTTTTTTTATAGTGGAATATCGAGATTCGGAATCATTTAAAGTACGGCTGGCATATGCGATGGGTAAATCTGAACCGATTTTACCCTGTGACAAAACAGCGCCCAGAGCTTGATTACTGGCGTCTGTAGTAAGTATAAATGGTTTTGTAAAGTCCGGATATTGTAATAAAGGTTGATTCGTTAGAACATTTTTGCACAGATTAAAACAATTTATGTATTCGGAATTTTCAATGTCGATAACAGCATTTTTCTTTAAACATTTCGTCATGGGTTTCGTCAGGTCGGCAAAATTTTTAATGAATTTACGATAATAACCTAACAGTCCTAAAAATCCTTTTATCTGTTTTGTAGTTTTTGGGATTGGGTAATTTTGGATAGCTAATACTTTGTCAGGATTAGGTTTAACTCCTTAGGGTGTAACTATATGTCCTAAGTATGAAACTTCTTTACGTAAAAATTCTGATTTGTCAAGCTGAATTTTAAAATTTGATTCTTTTAGTCTTTCAAATACTTCTGTCAGTCTTTCAATATGTTCTTGTAAACTGGTTGAAAAAATAATAATATCGTCCATGTAAACTAAACAAGATTTGTTTTGAATACCGCGTAAAATTTCATCCATGACACGTTGGAAAGTATCGGGTGCGTTTTTAAGTCCGAATGGCATTCTAAGAAATTCGTAATGTCCATGTTCAGTGTTAAATGCGGTTTTAGGAATGTCACGTTCATCTATCTCGATTTGGTGAAAACCTGACGCTAAATCTAAAGTAGTAAAATACTGAGCCTTGCCTAATTTATCTAAAAGGTCTGTAATATTGGGAAGAGGGTACCGATCACCCACAGTCTTATCATTTAGTTTCCGGTAGTCAAAGACAACACGCCATTTCCGCTGGCCTGATGCGTCTAATTTTTTTGGGACTATCCAGATAGGGGAAGACCATGGACTAAATGATGGTATTATAATATTTTGCTGAAGCATTTCGTTAATTTGTTTACTCACTTCCGCTTTATGAATTTCCGGATACCTATATGTTTTTGTATAGACTGGTACTTCGTCAGTCGTAATAATCCGGTGTTTTATTTTATTTGTGAACGTTAAACTATTATTTTTGGAATGAAAATTTCTATGTAAAATGCCATATTTTACATACAAAAGATACCTGAGAAATTTGATTTGATATACCATATAATGAATTAATCTCCGAATTTGAATGAATCTCTATCATAATTTAATTATCTTCACAAATATTTGCTATCTTTATAAATTACAATCTTTTATCACGAACGCCGTTATTAAATCTGGCCCAGATATGAAATGTGCTTTAATTTTTCTTGCAGCGTTGCAGCGTATATCCTCATAGGTTATTGACCCTATAAAATCATTTTTAAGATTTGCCTACATTACGTATATTTGATTTATTTTAGGTGGTTTATCTACGCTGGAGAAATATGAGGCAAATACATTAATAATATCTGTAAGTTGTTTTATTTCAACATTATACTATGTTACCCGGTATACTAGGTATGCGAGAACATGACTTCATGGAGTTTATACCTAAAGCTTTTTAGGATTAGTGGTAATTGTCTGCTCAATGTGGTTTTTATATAGACCATAATCCGTTCGAACAGATATATCTCCGAAGATTAGAAATTTTTAATTTATAATAATTTAATTTGTTTTTACGATACAATTTAAGGTAATAATTTTTCTCACTGGTATTTTTGTCCAATTCACTACTGAATCACACGGGATATTTATTAGTAGATCGATTACGAGATGACACAAATTTATCTAAAATATTATACAATGGTTCATAGAATTTATTACACCTAGCCTAGAAATCATTAAATTCAGTAACCTCTAGCCAATCAAATGTAAGTATTTCGTTATATAAACCTTTTATATCAGCCATTTTGAAGTTGAACTCTTACAATTTGCAGATTTAAAACTACAAATTTTCTCAGTTTCTAACTGAAAACAATTAGTTAAAGGAGGATAATACATATCTTCCTTTACCGCATTGTCAGTAGTAGATGTTACACATTTAATATTTCATGAGCATAGAACAAGATCTAGCATTATTAATGTTCTTAATCTGTCAAAGATTAATCAAAGTAAAAAAAGGAATATATTCACTAACAATTCAATTATCAATGACACCACTCTCAAAATAATGAGATAAGACAGGAATATTAAAGTCACCACAAAGTTTTTATAGCGACTTTCTCTTCATTATTCATGTGATCTAATCTTAATTGTGAAAAATCAAACTTTTTATCAGACGTATTAAACATATTACAATTATTATATTTACTTTTCTTATTATTTATCTTATTATTACCATTTATTTTTGGTGAATGAGGTACCACATCATATTCGCTGATGGGCGTCACTACAAATGGTTTCTTTTGAGTTACATCTCTATTAATATCTGTCTTATTAATTATAGTACAACAAGCTTTGCCATTTTTAACTGTTGTGATACATTCAGGTAAATAAATATTAACAAGGTCCATCTCAGGGACTACGGCTTCACCGTTTATCATATTACCTATTTCAAATTCAATTATTTGTTGGGTTTGTGCAGGCACCAATATGCTCTTGATGACTTGTGGTCCAACAGATTTAGAATTATCACTACGATTTGTATCACTTTGATTTTTCTCAATATTATTATTATCATTTTTAATATAATTATTAATATCATTGCAACTGTTATTTTCGATATTATTAAGATTTACGTTAGATGTTGAATCAAAATTAAATGTATTTTTGCAGTAAGGAGTTACTACAGAATTTTTTGAAAAATCTACACTAGCTTTAAGTTTTATCATATTATCTACTCCAATTAAAATATCAAAATAAGAATGAAAATCAAACACGTAGCATTTTAATTTTTTAGCAGAATTATTTTTAAATAAACTTTCTAAAGAAATATCAACACTATATTTTCCTCGAGAAGTACCATGTGCGCTGGTAACTTCAAATGGATCACTTAATAAATTTTTATTTAATTTACACGCTAATTGTGGGCTAATAAAAGATCGGGTGCTCCCGGAATCCATTAAAATTTTAACATTTGTTTTAGGATCTATTATAAATGGGTAAATTACTGCTATTATTTATTATTCCTAAATATTCAATTACATTTCCGAGGCTTTATCGTCTAAAAAATTGGATTTGTTATTTCTATTATCGTCTCCCGGTTTATTAATAAAAGCATTATTGTCTTTCGTCTCGTCTAGATTAAATAACCTTGGCCTGTTATTCGTATATGTTGTGGAAGTCGACATTGGTGTCGGACTAGGTAACTGAGGCGGCCTTTGTTGTGCATGCTGATTAAGATTTTGCGGGTAATAGCCGCGATTATAATTATAATTATGATTCGTATGAAAATTATTTTCATTTCTTGGTCTCTGATTAGAAAAATTCTGATTGAAATTAAAAGGTCTTTTATTAATTTGATCGTTTGGCGGTCTACCAAATACTTGTCGATTAGTTGGAAGTGGACGCGGATTTTGGTGGCGAAAATTTAGTTGAACCGGTTGACTCGGGAATTGTCGAAATTGAGAATTAAAATTTTGTGAAGCGAAATTTTGTCTATTAATACTTTGATTAGGCGTTTGGAAATTATGCCTAATATTGAAATTTAAATTTGAAGAATTTTGTCCGTCTAATGTATTTTGAAAATTAATTTCTTCTATAACAAAATTAATAGCTTCTTCTAAACTAGCTGGATTTCTTAACCTAATAATACTCTGCATATTTCCGCGTAGACCTCGTAGGAACGTTTTTAATGCGAGCTCATCGTAGCTGGCTAAATGTTCACGTTTTGCGGCATCGGTCATTTCTAAGACGGGTAAAGAATTTATCTTACTTGAAAGTTTACTCCTCAAAAATTTGCAATCTCTCTCCAAAATCTAGATAGCTTTCGTTTTTTACAGGTTTTAGATTAATTAGTTGTTGTATAATGCAATCGTAATTTCTTAAGTCACCAAACCGTTGGCGAAGATGGTCCCTAATTTCGGGCCAAGTGTTTAATTCTGTACGCGATCCTATTGTAATCAAAGCCCTATCTCTTAATTTTCCTATTATGGCATTAATTAAATATGTGTTAATTTGTTCATTATTTAAGGGTGTAAACACAGCCAAAACGGCCTCACATCGAGTTATAAAAAATTCTGTTAAAGCACTGTCACCATTAAAAACAGGAATAGTTTCTACATTTAACTTTAATAATTGATAATCAATTGTTAAATTTATGTTATCTAATCTTTGAATCAATTCGTCAATAACAAAACCGACTGGTGAATGATAGTAAATAGGAGAATTTAAATTTAAAGGGGAAAATTCATAATCAGAATTTGTACTATCGTCAGACATAAATTATTCGCGAACAAGATAAAGGTGAGCCTCTAAATAACACGCTTACCCAAATATTATCACACTGTCCATCTCCTTGGTATTCGTCCAGGGAATGATGTGAGCTGGTGATGCCTTCTCGTGCTGCTGCCCTTGGAGCTGGATCCTGAAGCGACGAAGAAGATTTCAGGTCTCTGATAAATTGTGGAAACAAACGAAGTCTTGATGTTCCCTCAGGACTTCTTCAGAGAATCCTACCGACTGCGCCAATTATATTTTTCGGGTTGGTTTTGGTGTTTTTAAAAACTTTTATTTTGTCTTGACACGAATAATTTTGATTTATTTGAATATTACATAACTTATAACGACGAACAATATAAATAATGATTACATCTTACTACTCTTAATATAATAATAATAATGATTTAACGGATAATATAATAATGCTGTGCGTTCGTGGCTTGCGGTCCTATTTATAATAATATGGAATGATAACTAAGCAAAATGACATCTGGTGTTATTGCGGATGAAAATGGAGTGTTAGCAAATACCTAGGAAATGATGCAATAATAATTAAATATATTTCTTAACAATTAAAACGATTAATAAATAACAAAGGATTGTCTTATTGTAGCCGCCAGGTTACTTGTATATAAGCCACTCGACAATTTTCGGAGGTAATTTTTTCTGTTTAAGAAAGAACATTTTAGAAACTGGAAACGAAAAAGCTCCAAAAATAGCGGAAAAATAGAATCCTCGGAAAAGGGTATTTTAACTAGGAAGAGAAATTTCTTCCAAATTACAATAAGAAGCATTGAAATACTTTAGAAATCTAGGAGAATATTTTCATAAAAATTATAAAACTTTCAATGAAAATTCTTACAATCGGAAAAAAAAATCTAAAAATCTGTACTAATATAATCATCTAATTTTTTGTATAATTTAGAAGTAAAATTGCTAGATTTTTTTCCACTTTAAATCTTGGCTAAACATTTATTAAAAATTTGAAATCCTACAAAACTAAAATGTTTAATAGAATTTGCTGAAAATTCTAGAATGGAAGAAAATTATAAAACTAGAAAAGAAAATGCTAAATAGCAGCGAATACACAAGCACTAGAAAGTTTTAAAACCTTTGAAAAAAATGTTGTAACTAGGAAATTAAATTCCTGGAATATTTCGATAAGATAAAAGAAAGAGAAGCATTGTTGAAATATTACAGAAATCTTGGAGAAATATTTGACAATTTCAGAAATTAGAGAAATGAAGTTCTAGAAATCTGCAAGAGAAACTGCTAAATTATAATCATCTAATTTTTATTTTTCGTAAAATATAGAGAAGGAATTGCTGGAAGAGAAAGACAAAACTACCATAGGGAATTTTTAGAATCTGTGAAATTTCGCAAGAGAAATTCCTGAAAAATTCTGATAATATTTTCTTCACTAAGCACTACAACAGAAACAGAGAACAGAAAATGCTGAAAAAACAGAAAGAATACTAGAACTATTTTTTTTTAAACTTTCGAAGATAACTTTTGTAATTTAAATCTTGGATAAAAGTTACTTGGGGACCTAGTAATTCAAGAAATCAAAAATTGGAATTGCTGAAAAATAGAATGGAAGATAATTTTAAAAACTAAAAGATAAAATGTTTGAAAAAACAATAAAAAAACCTACCAAATTTTAGAACCCTTGAAGCAAATAATTGCAACTTAGAAAAAATTTCTGTAACTTTCAAAAAGATCGAATCATAACTTTTATAAAAATTGTGAAACCTTCCATTTCATTAAAATTCATGCAATAAAAAAGAAAAATTTATTTTAAATCTGTAGGAAATACTTCTGAAAAATTTCTATAACATAACAATTTCATAAAAACAGAAAACTGAAAGAGAAGATATGGAGGAATTGAAAGAAATTATGAAGTAGATGATGGCAGAGATGAAAAAATGCAGAAGAATTAAGAGAAGAAATAAAAGAAATAAGGCGGGATATGAAGAGGAAAGAGGATAAATGGGAGCAAGATAAAAAGACATGGAAAAGAGATACGAAAAGTTAGAGAATAGAATAGAAAATATGGAGAAAGATAAGAGAAAAAACAACATCGTGATAAAAAGACATAATATAAGGGAAGAGGAAATAAAGAATGCAGTAGAGAAGTTCTGCAAGGAAACACTACAAATAGAAGCCAAAGTAGTCAAGGCTAATAAATTGGAAAAAGGAAAAGGAATCGAGATGATAGCAGAGAAATTGAATCTAGAGAGAAAAAAGAAGAAATAATGAAAGCCAAGAGTAGTAAATTGAAGAACACAGAAATATATATAGACAACGATATGACCGCAAAAGAGAGAGAAGTACAAAGACAAATTAGAAGTATAGCCAGAGAGGAAAGAGACGAAGGTAACAGAATAAGGGTAGGCTACAGGAAAATAATAACAAATGGGGAACAATTCAACTGGAATGAGCAAGAGAAGGGTTTAGTAGCGGGGAGCCAGGTAAGTAGACCAAAAAACTAGATGTAAATAAAATAAGGAAAGCACAAACAGAAATTGAAACAAATGCAAGAGACCCAAAAAGTATAAAATATAACAAAAAATATAAATACAGAATATGGAAAATTGCAACTGGGAATATAAGGAGTATACATGACAAAGAGGAAGAGCTGGAAAAGGAGTTCGAAAGAATGGATGCAGAGATACTTGCAATAACAGAGACAAAAAGAAAAGGAAAAGGAATGTACACAACCAATAACAAACACAAAATAATATATAGTGGGGTAGAAAAGAATAAAAGGGCAGCTGAAGGAGTAGGTTGCATAATACACAGAGAAATAGAACACCAAATAGAAACGTGGCAAGAAATATCGTCAAGAATATTAACAGTAACATTAAAAGGAAACAATATGAGAAAGGCGTAATAAACGATAATGGGAGAAGAATGAAGATTATTGTAGAATGAACAATCTAGTAATAGCGAATACATTATTCAAACACAAGGAGATTCACAAATACACCAGAGAAGTAGTAAGTAGGAACGAAAAATCTATAATGGATTATGTAGTGACAGAACAAAGAAGAAGGAGCAATAATAGATACAAGAGCAAAGAGAAGCTTCGAAATAGGAAGTGATCACTACCTACTAGTAACTACACTTAAGAAAGACTGTCAAGATAGAGAAAAAGAAAAACCGCTACCAATTATAGCAATAAACTACAACAAGATAAGATCATATAAACTAAGGGATCAAGAAACAGCAATACAATATAAGGAGACAGTAGAGGACAAGCTAGCAGTGGTAAAAGGAAGAATAAATGTGGAATAACTTAAAAAGAAGTATGGTTGAGGCGGCACAAGAGACTTGTGGGGTGAAGAAGAGTACAAACAAGAAACAATAGACGGGTTGGTGGTCAGAGCACATACACGAAAAGATACAAGAAAAGAAAAAGGCATGGCAAAGGTACTTAAATGACAAAAACAATAATAAATACGAAAGATACAAAGAAAAGAGGAAAATAGTAAAAGACGAGGTCATAATAGCAAAGACCAGGGATTGGGAAAAGCTCAGTTCCAGTTTTTAACGATGAAACCTTAAGTTTAAAGTTTCATCTCAAACAGATAATTTGTTTTTGAGATACAGCGCCTACCGACAGACACACAGACACAGACATTTCTTTTTCCAGAAATCAGTGCAATAGATTCAGGAGGCCCAAAAACGGATATTTCAGCAAAAAAAATAAAAAAAAATACAAAAAAAACCTAGTTTAATATAGGCAAAAAATTGAAATAATGAAAAATAAAATGTCTTGGGTGAAGCAGATTTAAGTAATACATATTAGAAGCAAAATAATTTACTCTATTTCTGCATTTTTACTTTCCTTATATAGCACGGGGTGACTGACGAAAAACCTTTGGTGCCGTATCTCGCTTATTTTTGATGCGATTTGAATAAAACATTTAATAAAATCATTTTTTAAAGACTTTAATATGAACTTAATTTTTAATTTTTTCTTGAATCCAGTTTTTGACAAACGACGATCAACTTTTTTTTCAATTGCACGTTTCTGTAAGTGAATGTCCGTAAAATGGCAGTAAAACAATGGAAAATGTGTCGGTTTTAATCTGTGATTAGGAGAGATATAAATTACCTTGCATGGTTTTTTCGAGATAAACTTACTGTGTACCTTGTAATGCAATCTACAATCTATATGAACACCTAAGATTGTAAATTATTCAAATTCTATTGTTTTTCTTAATTAAGGGAAAGTTTTTATCTCAAAATCAGTCACTAACTTTTTTCCACAGTTTTAATAGCATTGTTTGAATCATCTGCATAAAGTATAGTTTCTGATCCTACTTGTAGCAAATCATAAACAAATAGTAAAACTTCGAGAATTGAGTCTAGAGATACATCATATCGGATCTTTATTTCGGTAAACCAACTTGAATTAAGTAATAGTGAGGTTTACATATTAACGGATAACAGCTTGAAGGCTATATTACTGAATCTTCCCCATGATGTAGGTGGCGCCAGCGTCGAAGCATAAAAATTCAAATAACTCAATAGGATTGAAGTTATTTATATAGTTTCTTTGAGAATGTATTATGATCCTTTCGGAAACTATTGACTATGATTTACATATGATATATTTCATTAGCTTTAAATTAGAATGTGGTACTTACTTAAGCTATTATTTTAAAGTGAGTATTAAATTAATTTGCTTGTATATCGCAGTTTATATTACATATAACCTTATTATTCTTGGGTTTATTCTTGCTTGATAAATACAATAAAAACGCCGGTGGTGGGCGCATACGGTGTCCAAACTAGTGTTAGCTAATGTGCACCTTCATTAGTTCGGATCAGCAATTGTCAAATGGTACTGGACCATTTGTCATTGGAATACAATTAATGGCGCTTTAGAGTGACAGGGCAATTCTCTGAAGTAACACAGCGTTTGCAGTTAAATTTAATATTTTATGTCGAATGATCTATTTTTTTTGTTTAAAAATATAATCCTTATATATCGATTAACTGATTTAAAAAATCAGAATAAAAATAAGTAGATAGATTTATATTAAAAATGAAGTAAAAATGAATGTTTAAATAAATCTCACATTTAAGAATATTTGGTTGCATACAGCTGTATTTTAGTTATTTCTATTTTGTTGCTAAATTACCAATCAAAAGTAATAAATTTCACTACTAGAGAATGTTAGTCAAATTCTATTTGGATTATTTTAAATGAAATCCATATTTGTTATAACTTTAAAAAATACTACTATTAATGCGTAATATGTGATGAAATAATATATGAATTGCAAATAAATAATATTGAATGTTTTTTTATAATAACCGTTTAAGAACTTACGTTTACATTTTGTGTTATTTCGAGATAATATGAATTATAAAATTTCACTGACTATATTTTATATAATAATAACGAGATATTTGCCACAGATTATTAGCATTATAATGATTAACCCAATTGCATCATAAGTGCATATATGCGCTCATTTTACCTGGCCACTATTACCGGGGCGCATTTGTGTGCGCTTTTCGTTTTTAATTTTTCAGAAGGTGCATAAAAAGAAATTTTTATTGTCTCGACATGATTCTTTTGAATGGTTATGTTGTTTTCAAAACTATTTACAAGGAAAGAGTATTTCACGTTTTCAAGCAAAAATTAGCGGAAGATATACTTGAAAAAATCTACCGAAAATAAAGACACCACAAAAAATAATATTTACACCATGTCTACTATTACCACGAAGATTTACCAAACGTGTAATTTGCTTATCGAAAAAAAAGAAAAGATACATTTTATCAATATGGTAATTGTGCATTGAGCATTTCAAATATTATCATGTGCAAAATAATTAGATTAAATATATTTTATTATTATTACTCTATAATGAAATAAAAATTCTTTAAAATAGTTTACTTATGCAATATTGTATTTATTTTTCATATTGCGAAACATTTTCTTTAAAATACTATCAAAAAAATTTGTGAAAAGAACAAATTTTCAACTTTTCCGTTTCATGCAAATGGGTTAATAATCATAAGAATAGCACAGACAATATACAAATTTAATTTTATTGCATATAATGGCCTCATATGCCTCTAAACATATTGACAGAATTAGCTATCATCCAGTAATCCTTTAAGGTTGGCTGGAGTTTGAGCGTGACTTGGCCCTGTTAACTAGTCTTGATGAGATTCTGGCTTATGCTAGAAGGGATGCGGATGTTTTGGCCTTTAATCCCAATTTTAGTTATCCCTTCGATAATTACGGGAAGTAAGTTCTACCTGGGTTATCGTGTGATTCCCAGGTGTATTTCTTTAGCAAACAAATTTCACCCTGTTAACACCCTGTATAGCATGGTTCCCGCAGTGCGATCGAAATGACAAATTGTCTACAGAATTTACTTGATGTTAGTTTACAAAATTGCAGCACTCTACCATGAACGGTATTATATAATTATAAATATTTAGAAGAATGTGTTAAAATTTCTTTACTTTGATGACCTGTATCTTGGTCATTTGGAGACTTTTACAATATTTTTTTTACGAATCATCATTATTTTCACTCTAGAATATGTGGTTAATTTTATTCCCCGAGTCACAGAAACACCCTGTATAGGTATAATTTAATTATTTAAAAATAATTCAATTTATACTAGTTTAGAGATCGGAAAGTTTATTATATGTTAAAAATCTAGACTATTTTTGTATATGCAGGGTAGTTCACAAAGTTTCAAGACTGGTTTGAGATACAAAATTTATTAAAGATTTTTGCACAGCGAACCAAAAGTATTCGAATCTTAGACTATTAAGAGACCACGTAGAAGCTGCTTGGACCGATAAAATTGAGATCTATCTGAGAGAACAAAGAGAGCTAAGTCGGGGCTATAGGGGGCAGCAGAAATTCTTAAAGAGTCAGTCTTTTAATATCAGAAAAAAAAAAACAACAAGCGTGTGCCATTCCATACGTAGACTCAGGTCTTATCACTAGCTACACAGCCAGACACCGTTATTTCTGTTTATTCCAAAGAACTTTGAAAAAAAGTTTGGCAGAAACTTTTCTTATCTTTTTCGACTCCACTAGCAACCTTTGGACTCCAAAGTTTCGGAGTCAACTGATTCGCGAATTGTTGTGGGATATAATAATAATAATAATACAAAAGTTATTTCCAATGTTCTTACAAACATATAGAAGTATACATTGCCAGAACATGAAAACAAGTCAAACAGAAAATAAAGGTAACAAAGTGTAATAATATAATCATATTTACATTATGATCGACGTAATATATACCCCACTACCTCACTCTCTTAGTTGAACAGATATGTATGTATTTAAAATTTACCTATTTTCTATCATCTTTTTGTCCGCTTAATATACAACGTGTCCACGTAAGTATGCAACTTTTTTATTATTAATTTCTCAGAAAATTTTATTCTTTATAAAAGTTGGTGCTTGATCTTAAACATACAAAAAAACAAAACAAATGACATAAGGTTTTTTGTTCTTCTGTTAAAAGTTAAATAAACCAAAGAGAATTTGTTGTTGCCAATGGTAACATGTCAAATTCATTTTACAATTTCATATTTAAAAATTCTAAATATCTTTCTGAATTTAAACTCTGCCGAAATATGTAGGGCCTTATAATATTTCACACCAAACATTTATTTTTCGAGAATATTGATTTTTGCAGATAATTCAGAATGCTGGATTTTATGTTGACCACCAACGACAGTTTTGTGATGAAACTACACCATTTGTAGTAAATGTAGCTTCATCCGTAAACAGGATCTTCTTAGGAAATGTACTATCAATTTCTATTTCACCTTGTACCATGAAATAAAATTCAGAACAATTTTCGCAGTCATGTTTTTGCAAAGTTTCAACATATCTTGGTTTAAATGCTTTAAACTTTTTTGCCGTGAGTATCTTATGTACTGTTGATTTTCCCAATCCTGAACTTCTAGCGTCTTTTTTAACAGATATTTAAGGATTTTCAACCACTCTGTGCAAGATATACAACGAATTCTGCACATTTCTCACTGGTTTAGTACGTTCTTTTTTTAAATGCAATTCAAATTTTCCGAAACTTTTAAATTGCTTTAAAATTCTTGACACTTCTGAGTAACTGATCCTCTTTTGGGGGTGCTTGTCGTTAAAAATATCAGCTGCTTCTCTGCAGGTTTTAGTTATTATATCAGCACCAACTCTGCTCTGCCTTGTAAAGTTAATCGCTCTGCCATAATTTAGGAGACAACAACTCAATAAATAAATAAATAAATTATTTGTTAGTGATAAATATTAATGACAGATACGTCAAAACTGAGAATACTTAATAAAATTCGCTTAAAAAGTGCAAAAGTTATAAAAATTGTTCAATATCTGGCTAATATAGCGTCGAATGTCATTTGTTTAAGATCAAGCACCAACTTTTATAAAGAATAAAATTTTCTGAGAAATTAATAATAAAAAAGTTTCCCATTTGTTGCATACTTACGTGGACACGTTGTATAGGTTTATGATAAAAATCTGAACAAAAATGTCATTTGTTGTATGTCTATGTTTTACAACAAATGACATTTGTTTGTTCCGTTTTTTTTCAAGGCACACTACATTTATAGGAAAAATATAAATAAGATTTATTATAATTTTTTTTCTGACATAAATTTTAAATTAATATCAACATATTGGGCATCATTGGTTTCAGAAAAATAATGCCTAGTATAAAAACAAGAAAAGTATATGCGCCATTTAAAAATTTAAAGTTAACCATCAATTGTCAATGAAGTTAATTTTGAAAAAAATATAATTAATGTAATTTAAACGGTCATTCCATTTGTTTTTTAGTTGATTCAAATCGGTTTTATCGAACACTCGGTATATGTATAAGTATATATGCTACTTATGTTTAAATTTTGTAATTAGTTATATATTTGTGACTGTGGACTTTTTGGGTCCCGAAAGTATTATAATATCGATTGTGATTTCAAATTAATAAAATAATCTTACATTTAAAATATTTCTTTGAAAAGTCTTAGAATTTCTATCTGTCTCCAATCAATTTTTAATTTTATTCGAAAACAATCCGATAATGTATTGAAAGCTTGCCATAAATACTCGGAACAACTTGATCCGTGCATCTATAATGTGATTTTTATCGCACTTCATTTACATAAAACTTATTGTGAATGCCAAAAATTTGCATCAAAATGGTATGGCCTCCCATTATTAATTGTATCTTTATTGCATGGCGAATCTTGGTGAAAATGTATTGGCCGAGCAGCATATAACTTTTATGTTTCATTGGAATTGAGACGTTTTTATGATTATCATAATTTTATCCTTTGTGGTTCATTGATTAACATGGTTTAATGTTAAGTTATAGACGAATATTTCTATCAATTTTCTAAATTTATCTTAAAATATCAGTCTTGCTACATTTAACTTATTTTTATTTATTAAGTTTTATAAATAGTTCAGATTTTACAAGTTAGTAACACAAAAAATATTTTAAATATTTTTTTTTAAATTAATTGCAATGAATTGCGTTATTTAATTTTTTTAAATAAATATTTATTAAATATTTCTAAGGAAAATTAAGTAGATAAATCCTGGTTATAAAATTTACTTGGTTCGATTTCAGTAAACATCCAATATATTGTAAATTCTGTTTTACTAATACCGCGTTGTGTCTAAATTATTAGAACATTCAATAAGCTATAATTTAATATAATAATTATCATTCGAAGTAACATTATCCGTAAACATAGAATAATCTACACGTAACTCGACGAATTTCTAAGATTACTAACTTTTGGTATACAAAATAAGGAAGTAAATATCAAAAGTAATAATTCAGGGCTTATATGAATAATTTTAGGTCTAGAATATCGACAAACTTGTGTAATTAAAACATGTCAAACTTATACATGCTTATACATACTTTGTGGCATTCCATATTTTTAAATTATATGTTTAAGCATATTTTTTTGATAGAAAGAGTTCAATAATAGAATGTTCCTAGCATTAGATTAAATTTTATCTTTTGAAGAGAAGTTATGCGTATTCTAAAGTGTCCTTAAACCATTTTTAAGTATATAGAAATTATGATATGCTCAATTAAGTGAATTTATACTAGAATATGAAACTTACACTGAAATGCACAATTTGTGAAAATCATCAAATGGGAAAATATAATCTTTCAGGTATTCATCAATAAAAATAATACGACCACCTATCCACGTTTTTTATATGAACATTGAGCGTGCCAATCTGTATTTTTAGCGTTTCCCGTTTATAGATATTTAGTCTCATAATGAGTTATTTAGTTTATATGAATAAAACTATATAAGTACTTTCAAAAAATATATTGTAAGACGCTACAATTGTTTCGCCACACTGTGACTTCTTCAGGCGAAGAGTTATTTAGTAGTCTATGTTGATATTTGCATTGGGATCTTTTTATGCATTGTGACTTGAGAAAACGACAATCTACTGTCTTCTTAAGCTGAATCTCACTTAGTTATAATTGCATACCAGAATTTACATATGGTAAAAATGACTTCTAACATCGCACTAATTTTTCTCTTTTTACATAATGTGGTAGCAATAATCGGATAATTCTTAAAATATGTCTTTTTATTTCTTTTGATTTACTCCATTCGTGGGAGCGTTGAGCATTTTCCGGATTATTCTTCATCGTTTTGCCTTGCCATAAAACAAATTGCAGGATAGTAGTCTCTTTGGGCATAAGGGGTTAGTTGATTAAAATGAACAATTATAGGGTTACTTTAGTTTTTTTTGATCCGATATACTACAACATTGGTCCATTAATCAATTTATTAAAATGAATTATGTGAAGTTTTATTTTCATTTTAATAACCGTTGTTGTCCGATATATGTCGTAATTATCCTTGATTTGATCGTTAGTCCGTTGAATGTTAGAGCGCATATTGAGTCTCAGATCACTCACATAATCTTTTTTATAACTTTTTTTCTCTAACTTTAAATAAGAAAGACTTAGTTTTTGATCTATGATAATGCTTGCTGGAGTTACATTTACTACTGATAAATAAGCAAGCAAAACTAATATCAATTTCAGTATCTGAAGCGACTACCTTCAATAGATGTAAATTGGCATCTCGTCTATGTGAATTGAAGCATTATGTATACCCTTTGAAAGATATTAGATTAAAAATGTCTTCCCTCTCTCGAATGCAATGGAAATATCAGAAACATAAACGACGTATAGACTCCCTAACCAATATTTCAGCGAATGTTGATGCCTATTTATTTAGTAGATATACAATACGTCGATGCATTCACTGAAGTAGTTCGATACTAGCATGTATTATGACCAATCCACATCTATTTTACAATTCATTCATGAGAACTTTTGTAGTAGTTCAGTGTCTTTTTCTGATTCTGTTCTATAGAATAAAAATCTGTATTCTTGAATTTTTAAAAATACGTTTAACAGTCTGCTGTTCAATACCAGAGTATCATACTGAGCAGTACCATTTTAATTTTGAAGAATGTTTTGCTTTTTTCAAGACACCTTGGAATTCCTTCATATAATAAGTTTTAAAATGTAGTCATTCTCCTGTTTCCTTTGGATCTACTAATGTAAATAGCACTTAAAACATCTAAATATACTTTATTATTCTGTTATAATTAAAAAAAGAACAACTTACAAACTTTCGATGGATACAGTGTATGTTAATATTGTTGAATTAAACGCAGATATATTTTGACCGTTACCTATTACCAAATTACCGTTACAAATGATTGGGTACAACAATGCACTTAAACAAATAAAAACAGAAACATGCTTGTTCGATCGAATTAATTTGACACTTTCATATCTTCGTGGGTCACAATCAAATGAGCTCCGTTAATAAATTGATTTTAAGTAAAATCGTGGTAAAACTAAAAAGAAATGTGTGTGCGGCTTCATGCTAAATCATCCATCTTATGTTGCATTTGTAGCTCTCGGTACAATAATGGATGTGTCAAGAAAGTTAAATCTTGCTGCGGAAAGAATTTAATTGCCATCAACACACCGGAGTATGATAATGAAATTAAAATTGATTTCAAGATCGAGGCATATAACCACATAAAATTGCTAGTAAACTTACTGCCACGAACAATTTATCTCTTTGAAAGGTTTCTAGATTTGAAGATGAAAATAAGAAGTTATAGGTTGAAAATAATATAACCCTCAAATTAAAACAAGTATCCATCATTGCATGCGCCCAAAATAATGACGTCGGTGAAAAATTTCTTAGTGTGGGGACGAAACAAAATACAGGTACCTCGAAGCACGATACGCTAAAGAAATACGTGATTCACACAGCTTAAAATCACGCTAATCCGGCGCCAGACAGCTCGGCGACAGAAAACCGTCACGTTCTACGACACCTGCAGAACCTGGCTGGCCTTGAAGGCCTGTTACGATTACTGTGGTCAAGCAGGCTATCAAACAATATTTAAGCCATTCTTGCAACTCTAACCAAAGCAAGCTTGGAAGAGGTTCTGGATCTGGATTGAGTTTTCCAAGGGTGATCAAATCATTGACAAAAGCACCTAGGCCTCACTAGGCCCGTTATGCCCCCCTGGCTGGGACAGCCCTCCGTTGTTCTATCACTCATTTAGCCACCCAATGTGACGAGCAAAGGACAGCAAAACGCTTGGTTTCCCTAATATTGGCCATGTTTAGCCAGAGCTCCCCTAGCATGGACTCTCTAAGATGGGCGAGAGCCGGGCAGGAGGTTAACACATGCTCCACTGTCTCGTTTTCTTCTTCACATGCTCTATATATGGAGGTTTCCACCAGACCCATAGTAAATAAGTGTTTCCTTAGCTGACAGTGACCCCTAAGGATACCTGTGATGAGACGCAGATTCCCCCGGGACAGACGCAGTTAGTATTCAGCTGTTTTCAGATTGGGTGACCGCATTGCTTGGCCTGTCTGCAGCCTGAGGTGTTGTCCCAACGTTGTTTTGGCATCTTGAGAGTGTTTTGTTTGAGGATGTCAATTAGGCGCGATCGGGGTATCACTGAGAGCCGCGCCAGCTCGTCTGCCTTGCTGTTGCCTTCTTCATTATTGAGTCCCTTGACCCAGCGCAGCTCAATACTGTTTGATGGTGCTGCTTGTTTCAGGGTGTTGTGACATTCTTTAACTAGTCTTGAGTTGATCTTGTCACCACTCACTGCTAGTATTGCCGCCCTGCTGCCTGTAAGGATTTGGATGTTCTTATCACAGATGCCACGGTGTAGGATTTCTTTTGCCCCATAGGTGATGCCAATGATCTCTGCTTGCAGGGTAGTTGAGTAGTTCTCTAGGGGTATAGCTCGTGATAGGTCCACCCATTAACTGTGAGGTTCACACCATGCGATAAGAGAGCAGTTTCCATTTTTTTGAAGGTCGTCTTACCGAAGGCACCTTCTATGTCAATGAACAGTCCCAAGGTGGACATTTTGTTGTCCAGAGATCTTTCGATTCGGTCTACAACAATGTGCAGAGCCGACTCCGTTGATCTCTCCTGAGTGTATGCATGTTGGCTAGCGTGAATCCGATTCGTAATCAAAGCCGTCTCGCGAATTAATCTTTTGCACAATTTCTCTAATGTCAGGAGAAATAACGTTTGACTAATCGGGCGGTATGATTTGGCTAGTGTATAATCTATACGACCGGGTTTACGTATGAAGATAACTTTTACTTCTCTCCATGCTAGAGGGATGTATCTGAACGCAATACATGCCCTAAAGAAAGGGCTTGGAATATAGAATCCAGGCCTGGCACTTTAAATGGTGAAAAGCTTTTGATTGCCTAGGTTATACGTGCCCCTTCCGTGAGGTGATCTGCCGCCTCCCAATCCTACTTAGAGGGGTTTGAGGGTATGGGTTCTGACCAACCTTCATCGGAGGTGTTCGTACATCCTCGAAAATGGGTATTAATGAGAATCTCTGATGCTTCCGAGAGGTTAGAAGAGTAACTTCCATCCTCTCGTTTTAGGTAACCTATTTGTCGTGAGGGATCCTTAGATGTGATCTTTTTGAGCCTTGCAGCTGCCGAGGTGGTTTCAACCTCGTCACTCGTCTTTGTCTTATTAGTTTTTTATAGTCTTGTTGGTTGTTTTTATAGATCATCCAATCCGACTATTGTTTTGATTTCTTTGTTTTATTAAAGGATTTACTCGTAGCTCTTCTGAGATGATCGAGTTCTCCGAACCATAAGGGTGTGGCGTACCCGGACACTTCCACCTTTCTCGCAGGGCAGGAGTCCTTGTATGCTTTTATAGTGGAGTGTTGAAACGTATTTACATAGGCTTCAATGTCGCCCACTGTATTAAGTTGGCCGGTAGCTTCGCAGGTTCGCAGACTCCGCGAGAGGTTATTTATGTAGGTATTCCTGTCAAGAAGTCTCGGGTTGCGAAGGTAACGTGTTTTCTTACCGGTTGTATGTGTTAGTGTATATTTGATCCACCTATGGTCCGACATTGAAACCGACGGTGATATATGCCAGTCATAGATTTTGTTTGAGATACCGCTTGTCGCCAATGTAATGTCTATTACTGAACGTGGGTTCAGAGCCTCGGTTTAGTATTTCTAAATTGTTACAAATGATAAATTCAGCCCTAGCAATCACAACCGACGTGTCAGACACCGCACTAGGGGGCGTGATCCAGCAACAGCAGAAAGGTATATGGAAACCCCTGGCGTTCATACCCAGGAAGTTATCTTCAGTCGAGCGTAAAATTTCGCCTACGATAGAGAGTTATTGCAATTTACACGACGATCAAAAAATACCAACATCTCCTAGAGGGACAAACTTTCACGATCTTTACAGACCATAAACTATTGACATTCGCATTCGCACAGAAGCCAGAATAATGTTCGCCAAGGCAATTCCGATAACTTAACTACATTGGACAGTTTTTCACGGATATTCAGCATATCAAAGGATAGGTAAACATAGTCGCCGACGCGCTCAGCAGATTCGAGCAAATAACCCCAGGCACAGACTTCCCAACATTAGGGACTAATCAGGAATCTGACCCAGAACACAAACACGTCATGGACAGGAAAGACACAAACCTGCAAATAAGGAAGATATATTTACTGCGACGTATCGACAAATACAGTCAGGCTATTTGTGACGACAAAGTTTAGGAAATTAGTATTCGACAGTTTACACCAGCTATCACATCCCGGCAACAGGGCATCGGCGAAACTAGGAGCACAAAAATTCGTGTAGCCAAGGATGCGAGCAGATTGCAAGACCTGGAGTAGGCAACGTATGGTATGTCAACAAGTAATAATTTCACGGCATAAGACGCCCGCAATAGAGAAATACGAGCTACCATTTTCGAAATTCGAGCATGTACATATCGACATCGTCGTTAGAAGGAAAAACTACATCCTGACATGTATTGACCGTTTCACCAAGTGGCCTGAGCCACAAGGTTATTTTTTTACACACTGGATATCAAGATTCCGCTTTCCACTGAGGGTAACAACGGACCAAGGCTGCCAGTTCGAGTCGCAATTGTTTAAAAAACTAGAGAAGATTGCATGATACAAGGCATTGAACGACAGCGTACCATTCACAGACGAAAACGGTTATTAGAGAGATTCCACAGACACCTAAAGTCAGCACTAATATGCCACAAAAACGACCAAGGGACTGAAACTCTACCGGTCGTCTCGCTAGGAAGGGCAACAGCAGCAGAAATGGTATATGGAGAGTCACTACGACTTCTTGGAGAATTGCTAACGTGTAGCCTAGACAAACCAGTGATACGCAACCCGACTAAACCAACCAACCCAAACGTCAAACCACATGAAAACCAGGCTGTTTATAGTCAAAGACTTGAAAACGGCGTCACAGATGTTAGCCAGGAAAGAGAAAATATGGAAAGCATTACATCCCCTTTACGAAGGCCCTTACGAAGTCATCTAACGAAATAACAACACGATGGTGATTAAAATACACGGTGTAGCCATCACAGTCACAGTAGCTCGAGTCAAAGTTTATGGAAGAGTCACCCCTTAGGACGCAGTACGGAAGGCAAGTCAAACGTACAGTACGCTTTCAAGGGTAACTCCATAACTAGGAAGGGGGTGTGTTAGGACTCCTAACTCCGCGAGTGGGGTATTACGTTTTCTTCAATCCTGCCGAAAGATCATTTTAAAACGTAGGTTCAAATAAAAGAAATGGCATTATTTTTTTAAATGAGTGGGCTTTGGTTCTAAGGTTGTCAACAACACGTCAACCACTCAAACGTCATTAAAAATACGTATATAATTTTACAATGAGTGAAGAAGAAGAAATGGAGGACGAAATATCGCAAGATATAATGGATGCAGTAAATGCTGCTACATACAGTCTGCTACCCGATAAATCAAAAGACAGATATATGTGTGAGTATCGAAAATTCCAAGAATGGCTTGAAATTAAAAATTTAAATATCATTACGGAATTAATTGCCTATTTTAATGGCCTTCCTAATAAGTTTGTGCCATTTTCCTTGTGGAAGAATAAAAAATAAAATAAAAAGTTTAATGTCTATTTATAAAAGCGTGAGTAAAAATGACAACTATATCGTGAACGAAAGTGACACAAGAGTGGGCGAAACTAAATTTCCATAGCAACCATTTTGGGTGAAAATTCTATTTTTTTACTGCAAGGTTGAACAAATAGAATTTTTCTACTCCTATAATGAAATAACATATTTATAGGTTACTTTTTGATTATGAAATGTAGTACATATTATGTTATGTATATATTATATATAATATATTCATTGTCATTGCAACCATTGTAACACTAGTGCTACAATAGTTAAACAGGCGAGGGATATTACAATAACATAGCATTAATGATATTAATAATGAATCAGACTAAACGATTTTTATAATGAATACATGTGAATTTCCTTAAATTCAAAAAATAAAGTTTTTCAATTACGCGCAAATATTACACGAACATTATAATAGTATATTGTATAATGAGCATACAATGATACCCATTGCCCACGAGTATGAAATTTATATACGAACATTATAAAATTTGATTTTTGAGTTGACTTTTCTGTCGTGAAATTACACTTCAAAATAAAATTGCGAGTGGGTTGAAATTTATGCAAAATAATGGTAAGTAGTAATAGTGAGAATAGTCTTGTTAAAAAAATCAAACCCTACGGTAAATGTTACATCATATACATGATCACCAAGAAAATTTCATAACTTTATCAATATCACGCCTTCGGCTCATGCAGCAAATTTCATACTGGTGGGAAATGAGTATGATTGTATGCTCATTATACAATATACTATTTCAGACGTTGTTATTTTCTTTGAAAGTTACACTTTACATCACGCAAAATGGTTGCTATGGAAATTTAGTCTCGCCCACTCTTGTGTCAATTTCGTTCACGATGCAGTTGTCATTTTCACTCACGCTTTTATAAATACACATTACATTTATTTATTTATTCACATTAAATATTATGGTACAATAATTGTTGTAAATTACGAGACCCTGGTATAAATATCGTCTTATTTACATGAATATCATCTTGATTGCTTGGCCGAGTATCACTACTACTGATTTTCCTAGCAATAGATATTTTATTAAAAATAGATTATTCTACATAACTGCGTTTCAAATTGAGTAGTATATCTGTAGAAGATTCGCTAAAAGTGTTGCAGATGTACGGCGTAAACAATGTCCTATATACAATGCAGCATCATTTAGTTTTAAATAAGTTGGTACATTTCTTGGAATGTGGAAAATGTATCAATGCCAATTAGCTCCTTTGTGCACCGTCCTTGACCATATATTAGAAAAAATGGCCTTCTCCAAAACTGGCAAGACGTAGGCAACCCATTTCCCGGAAAACGGTGATGTTCATCACGCTGCCAGCTCAGCTTCAACGCTCATTAATTGTACGCTTAAACTAAGTTTTCAACATAGGAATGTTTCCAAAGAAGGTAATTCATGGACTACTGTGAATCGTAAAAATAATCCAAGGCGAAAGATTATTTGAACAAGCAGAGAATACTGCTTTAAATATTAATTAACGTTTATAGATTTGATCGTAACACTACAGCCGAAAATAGTAGTAGTAGTAGTAGTGTTAGGCTATCGACCACGTGGTCCAGCCGAAAATATTATCCCACATTTAAAGAAGAGTTAAGTCAATGACATCTTTTAAGATTAATACCGTATGACTAACGTTCAATGTTTAAGAAAATCGGTAAAAACATTAATTTAATTGTAATCACTGAAATTGCACGTTACTATTCTCCAAGAGTGAACTCTGCCTTTCAGCTTGCTGACGAAATTATTTGTATGGTTTTGTTTACTGTTTTATGTATTTCGAATTATTTTTATAAAGCGAGTCTTATAAAGTACTAATAAATAAATATATTATCAATAAATTTAAATTAGCAAATTGTTTTAACATGCGGATTTATAAAAATGGCGGTTCGCTTATTATGATTCGATTACTTTATTTTAATGAAATACCCGTGGAAATGATTTCACAGGTCATTTCCATGGATATTTCATTTCAGGATTCATACTATCTCAGTCAAATATATCACAAAGTAGAAAGAAGCCTCCACAATTACCTATTCAAATATATTGGGTTGAGTCAGTTCGGTTTTTACTATAATAATCAAATGCGATTTTATAGAAATCAATAATTTTATTCAGTTATGTATTGACCAAATTTTTTTGATGACCTTTTGTCATCTATCGGGTAACATTATGCCGCCACTCTAAAAGAACTTCTGGCCTTTCTCAGCTTCACTATGATCGTTTTTGCTGTTGTCGTAAACTATTCATTTCTCATCGCCAGTGACAATACGTTTGAGAAATAGATCATTTTAATTGTCTTTCAAGAGCTTCTTGCAGGCGTTTATGCGCTTTGTTGAATGTTTTTTTGAGTTCATGCGGAATCCAAATAATTAAGTATTCATTTTACTACTTTATTTTATCGTCTTCGGCTTCAACTGGCCTTCTTTTGACAATTATGGAACGAAATTTGGCAAACCAATTCTGACACTTTCGTTGAGTTTTTCGCTTTTCTTTTAAAACAGTAAAACCATTTCGTCCACTGCTTTACGAGAACTACTCACTGATTCACTTACTTTTTTAATGACAATTGAAGTATCTTCTATCAAATGGTAGTTAGGTTAGATGATGGACTTAAGACTTAGATATTTAAAAAAAATGGTGATGTGGTCATCATAGTACTTTCCCTATATTTTACTCGAAAACTATGCGGTTTATGCAAAAAGGTTATTCTTAATAATTTATTCAATTTTGAATTCTCTACAATTATTTTTTATATAACTTTCATGTTGCTTCAATAGTTTATTAGCAATTGGCAAAAAATGTCAAAAATTTCAATTTTTATTTTTTTTCTCGAAAGTTAAGAATTTTATGAAAAATATATTTTAACAAAATTGATTCAGTTTCTCATTCTCTTTAACTTTTGTTTGAAAAGTTTTGTAATATTTTTCATATTAAAAAAAATATCGGAAAAAAACAAAAAACGCCTCTAGTAAACACCCACTTCCGGTTTATGAATGTTTACCAAAAGCTTTTCAGTTCCAGTTTTTAACGATAAAACCTTACGTTTAAAGTTTCATCTCAATCGGATCAGTCGTTTTTGAGATACAGCACCCACGGACAGACAGACAGACAGACAGACAGACACACACACAGACACAAAAATTTTTTTCCAGAAATTAGTTTAATGGACTCAGGGGACCTCAAAACGGATATTTCCGCAAAAAAAATTTTTCAAAAAAAAATCACGATCACAATACTTCCCCTATACACGTTGTCCCCTGAAATTTTGAATACGGGCATTTCAATGAATTACTCGTTGCTTGGTTACCACGCTCGTCACATATTTTAATGGATTGACCAACGGGAAATAATCAGTAATTTCTAATTTTTAATAAAACAGAGAATCAAAATGAAACATATTTACACGTTATTTTAATATTATTATTTTTACGGACACAATGCTGACGTAACAAATAACAAATAAATGCAATGTTCATCAAAATGTCAAATTGACATGCATATTGCCGCAATAACCATGGCAACCAATAATAATAATCGGGATATAATACAAATTACATTACTCATATTCAAAATTTTAGGGGACAACGTGTATATACTTCGTATATAGGGAAAGTAAAAATAAAGTCTAGACATGTATTAGTCGGAACCGAAATGACTTAAGACTCCACCCAATAATAATTGTATGTATATTCAGACCGCCAAATGGTAATTTTGTGGACTTTCTTTATATTCTAAGAAATGTGTTCGAAAAAATTAATCCAGAGGCACATGCTACTTATGTATGCAACGATTTTAATGTGAATTTTAATACATGTAATAAGAGTAATTGATCTTTACAATTTATTCGCCTCATTTGGACTCACTCCATTTACTAAGAGTGGAACTAGAAATAATTTCTGCATCGATAACATTTTTACTACTGATATATTAGCAATTAATAAACATATAATTATCGATGCAGGAGAGTATCTGATCATAAGGGTTTATAAGTTGAACTTGTTGGAATTCACAAATAAATAAATCTGGAAATAGTTATTTAAGGTACAAGTGTAAAAAGTGATGCTTTATTGCACGAACTGGCGTTTAAAAACACGAGCGAGGAACGAGCGAGTTTTTTTAAAGCCAGGAGTGCAATAAAGAAACATTTTACACGTGTGCCTTACAAAATTTTATCTTCGATCGTTAAGGATTTCTTATGAGTAATACAGTGCACGCCGTTTAATGTGATCACAACGGGACTCGGGGTTTTTGATAACAATAACCGATTGATAACAATTTTTTTACTTTCCCTATATGAAATATAGGGGAAGTATTGTGATCGTGATTTTTTTTTGAAAAATTTTTTTTGCGGAAATATCCGTTTTAAGGTCTCCTGAGTCCATTGCTCTAATTTCTGGGAAAAATTTTTTTGTGTCTGTGTGTGTGTCTGTCTGTCTGTCTGTCTGTCGGTGGGCGCTGTATCTCAAAAACGAATGATCCGATTGAGATAAAACTTTAAACTTAAGGTTTTATCGTTAAAAACTGGAACTGAAAAGCTTTTGGTAAAGATTCATAAACCGGAAGTGGGTGTTTACTCGAGGCGTTTTTTGTTTTTTTCTGATATTTTTTTTTAATATGAAAAATATTACAAAACTTTTCAAACAAAAGTTAAAGGGAATGAGAAACTGAACAAATTTTGTTAAAATATATTTTTCATAAAATTCTTAATTTTCGAGAAAAAAAAAAAAAAAAAAAATTGAAATTTTTGACATTTTTTGTCAATTGCTAATAAACTATTGGAGTTACATGAAATTTATATAACAAATAATTATAGAGAATTTAACTGAACAATTTATTAAGAATAGTTTTTTTGCGTAAAGTTCTTAGTTTTCGAGTAAAATATAGGGAAAGTACTATGATGGCCACATCACCATTTTTTTTCCAGAAATTAGTTTAATGGACTCAGGGGACCTCAAAACGGATATTTTCGCAAAAAAAAATTTTCAAAAAAAAATCACGATCACAATACTTCCCCTATATATACTTCGTATATAGGGAAAGTAAAAATGATAACATAAACCGAAATCATGATTACTAAAATGGTGATGTGGCCATCATAATAGTTTCCCTATATTTTTCTCGAAAACTATTAGGTTTACGCAAAAATGTTATTCTTAATAATATGTGCACTTTTGAATTCTCTACAATTATTTGTTATATAAATTTTATGTAAGTCCAAGAGTTTATTAGCAATTGGCAAAAAATATCAAAATTTTCAATTTTTATTTTTTTTCTCGAAAGTTAAGAATTTTATGGAAAACAGGTTCGAATAAAACTTGTTCAGTTTTTCATTCCCTTTAATTTTTGTTTGAACAGTTTTTTTAAATTTTTCATATTTAGAAAAATATCACGAAAAAACCAAAAAACGCTTCGAGTAAACATCCACTTCCGGTTTATGAATCTTTACCAAAAGCTTTTCAGTTCCAGTTTTTAACGATAAAACCTTAAGTTTGAAGTTTCATCTCAAACAGATTATTCGTTTTTGAGATACAGCGCCCACCGACAGACACACAGACAGACAGACAGACACACACACAGACACAAATTTTTTTTTTCCAGAAATTAGTGTTTTGGGTTCAGGGGCCCCCAAAACGGATATTTCCGCAAAAAAAAATTTTCAAAAAAAAATCACGAAAACAATAGTCCCCCTATATATACTATATAGGGAAACTAACTATATATACTATATAGGGAAACTAATAAACGAAAATTTTTGTATGTAGTATTATACGTCTGGCCCGTTCTTCGCAAAAGTGATAACAATATCCGATTGATAACATTATCCGTGATTCTAATAAGCGGCGTCCACTGTATTTTAATGTCATTTCAATAATTCAATTAATGAAAACATATTTTACATATGAAATCTTCGGAGTTCCTAAATCTGCCATTTCGTTTGTATTATATATTTTATTTATAGTTTATTAGTTATTTGTATCAATTAATAAAAAATTAAGTTTTTCGTCGAAAATTTGTGCTATTCATTAATCTGTCAAATTTGACATATCTGTGCAATAAAAGCAGTTTGACATTACCGTGCAATAAAAACGTAAAAAGCACTAGTGCTTTAAAAAGCCACTTTTACAATGAAAAATTATGCAAAAAGCGTCTACTTTCTGTACGATCGTAGATAAAATTGTATTATCTAATTTATTGAGTACATACAATTTTTCAATATTGGAGGAGATGGTATATATCATCTTGACTTGTTACAAATAAGTAATTGTGTTAACTTAAGAAATATGTTTAACAAATAGCGACCAGAATATCGTATACAAATCCAACATGAACAAAAATTACCACATGATAGATTTATTGCTTCATCTTCCAGCCCAATGAAAGCTATGTGATAAATTATCAATTCAAGCAGCCAAATAAAACGCCCAGATGAATTTAATTTATTTTTCACCTCAAATGTCTCCCTTATTCCAAAAAAATAAGCTCGGTCCAATTGATATAATGCTTATTCTTCCTCGCATATGTATAATGCAAATTATTTTCAATTTTCTATTAAAATTAAAATCGAAAAGATCAAAGGATATTTATCGATTTAATATTGACATCCTTAAATTAGTTAGTTAGTCATTAAGTAAATTCTTAAATGTGCACAATGTTTCTATTTTATCAATATTTTGTATGGATAAACGCAGTTATACAAATTATTTATTGGTACACGATACTACTGTATAAAATTCTTTAATATCTTACCGACCCATGCCGGTAAAATACTTAAAATTAGCAATGCTTTTTATTCTTTGGATGATTTTATTAACAGAAAATTTTAAATATAGACTAATATAGTGTGTATTATTTATAAACATATTTTATATTTGTATTTTAATAGTTGTACCTTGTATATTTTTATTTATTTTATTATTAGTTTGTGTATATGTAGATTTATTATTTTAATCTAATCATAGTTTTTACTGATTTATTTATTAGTTTTTTTATCTATTTATATATTTGATGTATTTATATTATTATTATTATTATTAAGTTTATAAGATTATTAATATATCTTTTGGATAAATTCGGCCTTGAAAAATATAAGGATAAGGATATTGTTATTAAGTGGCTTTAATAAAAATTCCACCTGTTTTAATGTGCAAGAGTTCTTTCCACGTTAAAAAAGATATATAAACTTTTATAAGCAGTCCACAACCGCATACCATAAGCCAGAAGAATGGTCATGTCTTATTTGAAAAATAGTTTGTACCATTTAACATACATTCAACCATTTTTAGTTTATTTTACAGAAATAAATACGGTTTAACTAACGCAATTTACTTTTGTATCATTCAATGTCTGTTAGCCAGAGAAGTAGTAGTAGGAGAAGTAGTTTCAATAAGTGATTTGTTTTTGTAGTCTTTATAAGACTCATTTGTTGTAGATTTACGAATTGTTTTCGTGTTTTTTCTATTTATTGGTTAATTCTAAAACGTAAAGGATTTTAATACATTTTTATTATTAGATGTAAGTTGTTTGCTTATTAATAGAAACACTTTACTTACAAGCTTAGTTTAGTTTATTTGCTTTAAAAGATCTATTTAAAAAAATACATAAAATGAGCATAGACGTTGAAGGCGGAGTTCACGAGTTTGCATGTTCTTCCACTCGACCCAAACTGTGATCTTTTTATGCACTAATATAGAGAATTATATGGTTTTATTGATTAATCTATAAAAAAACTGATATATTAATCTTCTTAGTTCTTAGTTAGTTAGTTTTTCTTAGTAAAATAATTTGGGTACTAGTAAAAATAACTGCAGTTGAATTTATAGTAATATTATTAATTAAATATGTACGCAGGTTAAAAAATAGATTTTCCATTACTTATTTAATAAATGAAGAAATACGAAATAAATATGTAGAGATAATGAAGTTCATTATAGAAAATGGGCTAAATTAGATTAATTAAAAAATATCGACATCTGCTCCAGTAAATAATTTTAACGAACCCAATTAATACACATAATTATAAATAATGTATTCATCCCGTCGAAACCAAATGACAATATTGCAAGTACCACCTTAAAAAATGCAGTTTATAAAAATGGCCTCGGAATTCAAACGATGCCGAAAAAATGCGATTAAAGGTCATGCAAACTCCGAGGAGGCAATTCATGAATCGCACGGTCTGAAGTTATTGCCTCGTTATTAAAAACGATATGAGCCTTAGCAGGCAAGCTCGTTCTCGAGGGCCGATTAAGGACAATATTGTAGATCATCCCGCTTATAATTTCAAGCTGTTTTTAACGATGTCAAATATTGCCCGATTATTATTATTGTCCTTGTTGGTATTTATTTATTTCCTTTTCCTTGGCGGATGAGTTACGAGCTCCCCCTTCGACTTTGAGCCCCTGATGTACTAAACTTTTATGGAAGCCTTAATGGGCGTCCATTATTTATAAATCGTGGCACTGGACGGGGCTTCTTTTGCCGACTGAATTAAAAATATATATTTATTTATCCGTTCGTCGACGCAAATTGGAAATCGTAAAAGTTTTCGAGACCAATTAAATATATTTCCATTTCCGAGAAATTATATTGTAATTATGTTGTTTATCACAAGACGAAACATTTGATTCGATATGATCTATGTAATTGAGTGTCAGTCATTTGCAACAGGGCGAATAAATAAATACGTGTTTCTTAATTAAATGTTGCAATAAATGTAAAATTAATAATAAAATGTATTAAAGTCCCTAGATCGTTGTCAAAGATTAACAAATAATTTAAAATACGAAAACATTTTGTATATTTACAAGAATGAATCTTATTAAGACTACAAAACAAATCACATATTGAAATAATGATTTCCCTGACTAATACCTCGATAGACTGTAATTTAAGTTTAAAAGTATTATAATATTTTAATTTGATGAGTATCTCATAAGTAATGAATGTGACCCACTTTTTAATAGTTGTCATAGAAGCTTGTATTCTTATACCTTTTAATATGTGCAAACTATTGAATATAATTATTTAATGCAGCAGTTGCTACTAAAATATTAGTAGTGGAATAAGTTAATTTAAATGATAATAATATACTATATTATGTAATAAATATTCATGATAAATATAATTACTCTGGAATACAAAATGATTTATGTTTTTCGAAAATAATGAAATTCAATAAATCAAAACTATAGGTTATTCTTAATAGTATATATAATAATAATAATAATAATAATAATATATGATTAATAGTATATAATATAGTGCAGTATTACCAAAATATTTAATTATATCAAAATTGACTTCTATACAAAGGAAAAAGAAAAAACAGATTTATAACTAAGAAAGAGAAAAGAAAGCACATTTCATTTATAATTCTTATAGTAATGTTAATCACGCCAATTTATATCTACTATAACGTAGTAACGTTTTAAAAATCTAAACGAAGATATTTGGCAATGAAAATTAAAATTACCAAAGTATTATACGGAAAGGGCCATCCTACTACTGAATGTTTAAAAAGCCTTCGATTCTGTCCACTACTTTACAACATCTTCTGCTTCAATAATCTCCAATTTGCAGATGATACAACTCTCATTTCCCATGCACCCTCTGTACCTAAAGTTCTTCAATCTCTTCAGCAGCTTATTGACACACTGGAGCACTGGTTTGCAAAATGGCGAATTAAAATCAATCCCCATAAATCCCAATTCTAATTCTAATTCCCTATCACCGTAACAAGAATCCTACACATAATATTAATATCTCCCACACAATTGTTTCCCCTACTACGTCCACAAAATACCTAGGCATTACCATAAATCAAAAAGTAAACTTTAAAAGTTACACAGCTTCAAAAAAGGCAAAAATCATTACAAGGGCCATTTTTTTTAAGAATCTAACCTACAAAAACAAATGAATATCCATAAAAACAGCGGTTAAAATTCACAAAATGTTTTGCCGCGCTTTACTTGACTATGGTAATATTCTTTCCCTAAACTCCTGCAATCCCACTATCCACAATATCCAAGTTAGCAAGCGATCCTCCCTAAGAGCTTTAACCAAAATCCGCCATCCTAGCAATCCTCTACATAATCTTTCCAACCAACACCTATGTGACACTACCTCTGTTATTCCCATCAATGAACGCCTTGAATACCTTAGCGAAAAATTTCCCAAAAACTCCTTCAACCAAGACATCCTTTCCCTTTACTTCTTGCGCAGAAATCCTGACCTAACCCCAAAATATAAAACACCTTCATTCACAACATTCGAATTCATCGCATCACATCATCCACCATCACCATCATTATCGGAGACAGACTGACGAGACATATAAAGACTGACAAATCCGGTCTGAAAGACCGTTGGTCGATAGCCATTTAACAGACCAATCCACTTACATTATCTATCATACATGATGTGATGAAAACATAAAATAGTTATTCGGAAACGACCTTTATAGAATATAAAAGATTTCTTTAATGCTGTCTGATTAAATATGATCATAATGCTCTAAATAAATATGATCAATTTAACGCATTCCCTCTACACTGCTATTGTTTTTATAAAAATCTTAAATAAAAAATCCATGTAGCGTACCACACCAAGTATTGATAATAAATAAATAGCAATCACATAGTTTGAATAATAATAATAATAATAATAAATCATTTATTGATCAATTAAACATATGTATACATTATTTCAAAATATATAAATACACGTACATAATACTACTTACTAATATGGTCAAATGGACCTAAATCAGTTCTATTAATTCCAATTTCTTTGCTATTAATTGAACTGTTCTGTCTTTAGGCCAAAATGAATAGAATATATTTGAGTAAAATATAACATACACACATACACACAACGGTTACAATATAGATTGTGGTGGGACAAAAAAATATACCAATATAAAAATAGGTAAAGTATTAACTTATTATTATTATCTATTGATGAGAGATGCACGAAGATGCTTACCAAATAATTTAATAATAAACATAATACAATGCTTTTCTTACATGCAGGTAATTTATTATACACTTTAGAGACCTGGGTGGAAAATGCTCTTTCTGCAAAAGTTGATTTGTATTGAGGTGGAGTTAGCAAGCCTCTAAACCGTATGTTTAGAGTATGCACATCGGAGCGAAACTTGATTTTTTCATACAGGTAAGGAGGGGTTTTACTAATAATTAATTTATGACAAAACACCGCGAAGTGCAACAGACGCCGATTACTCATATTGAGCCATTCAATTTCTTTTAGTTTATGACTTATATGTTGATACTTTCGAATGCCGAAAATCAATCTCAGACAAGAGTTCTGTACTAGCTGAATTTTATTGATTGTCTTTTTGTCTAAGCAAAAATTGAATACAACGGCAAAATAATTGTGCAATAACACAAGTGATTCCCACAAAATTGTCTTAAGTTTCTGAGATAAACAGTGGCGGCTTAAAAATATGAGTCTAAGATTAACATATGCTTTTCTGATGCACATAGATATATGACTATAGAATCTGAGATCAGAATCAATTTGAAGCCCTAGGCTTTTTACATATGATTTTATTACAATTTGATCTATCATTGTTCATAGATATTAAAATTTGAGGTAGAATTCTCTCACGTATTTTTTTTTGACCAAAAAGTATTGCTTCCGTTTTTGAATTATCAATTTGAAGATTAAGGTTTATTTTGTTACATTCAGAATTTAAATCCTTTTCCGCAAATGTGTGTAATAGTTGGGTATCATCAGCAAAGAGGTGGAAGTTATTAATATTAAGGGTAGAATAAATGGAAAACAAAAGTGGCCCCAAAACTGACCCTCGAGGAACGACCATATTTACTTCTACTTCCTCGGACATAATATTATTAGATTTCACTATCTGCGATCGATTTTGTAGGTAGTTTCTAAAGAAATTAATAGAAATCTGATCAAATCCAATAAAGGACAATATAGATATTAATATGCTATAATTCAATGTATCGAACGCCTTCGAAAAATTTAATAGAATCAACAATGATAAAAGACTTTTGTCCCGAGAAAGAATTATTTTATCAGTAATATCTGTGAGGCTAGTGGTACAGTTATAGTTTTTACTAAAACCTGACTGTGTAATTGGAAGGATGGAGTTATCAGACAAGTAACGTTTTATTTGCGGCTCAATAGCCTTTTCCATTACTTTGGAGAGGGTACAAATTAAGCTAATAGGTCGTAGATCACTCGGATCAGAGATAGTACTTTTTTTAGGTAATGGCACAATGTATGATTTGTTCCAGGCCGAGGGGAAAAATCCCTGGGCTAGAAAATTATTAATAATATGTGTAATGTACGGAGTAATAAATGACAACACAACTTTAGCATTTTTGCACTAATGCCATTACAGCCTGGCGAGGATTCAGATAGATTATTTATAATCCTGCGTATTTCTGACAGGCTAACCTCTGTAAATGAGAATTTTTCCAAAAAAGGGTTTAGTGAATTTGAGTTATAATAGTGATCGAGATCATTGTTCACTGTAGTAGATGGGATAGAGTTAATGAAATAATTATTGACTGTATCTAATGCATTACTGACTACATTATCAATTTTGTGACAACTCTGTATGTTTAGTTGTTTCAGCTCTTTCGGGTTATTTGATTTGAGACAAATCAAAGTAAGCTTTTTTCTTTATTAATGCTTAATGTAGTCAAATTACGCAATGATTTATAATAATCCCAGTGGCTTAGATTTTTTATTTTCTTGTTTTCTTAAGTTTGTTCAACGCATTGTTTCGAAGGTTAATTAATTTCTTAATGTTATCAGTGAGCCAAGGCGAATATTTTTTTGTAAATGTAGATGTTTTAATTGGTGCATGGAGATCAAATAAGTCTAATAGTATTAAGGTGAAGTATTAAATTTTTTCATCAATGTTATTTAAATAATAACTAAAATCTAAGTTGCAGTAATTTAGGTCGTTGTTAAGATTATTAATATTAATGTCTCTGAAAGGTCTGTACGAAATAGTTACTGGATTAAATTTAGGCTTAGAAATTCGAAAATCGCATGATATTAAATTGTGGTCAAAATAGTTATGTAAACTTTGATTGTAAGTAGTTAAAGATTGCTTGCTGTTAGTTATAGTTAAGTCAATAAGTTAAGATAAAGTAAGTGTTACTCTGGTAAGGTTTGCAATTATCTGTTTAAATGAAATTGTTGATATAAATAAGTCAAGCAATCATACAGAATTACTATTTATATCCAAAACATTAATATTGAAATCACCAATGCAAAATATTTCGTCAGTATATGAAATTAAATTACTAACAGACACTTCAATGCTGGCCAAAAATTATTCACATTGAAAGTGGGAGGTCTGTAGACAACTCCCACACCATAGCTGATAGCAATTGAGTCAGTTAATTTATATTTAATATGTTTTTTAATATAAAAAGCTACTCCCTCGCCAGTTTGTAGCCCTCGATGTAACATTGATTATGAGATATATTATTATGTAACCATGTTTCGTATAGTGCAATAATGTCATAACTTTCCAAAACTATTTGCTCTATCAATATATTAAAGTTTGCAAGAAGAGATCTACAATTAATTCCAGCCATTTTAAATCTTCCCATTAAATCAATTAAGATTTTTAATTTAATTTAATTTAAAATCTATATTGAAAATTTATTATTTTTATATTGTTTGGTGCAGCTTTTGTATGCTCCATTCCGTTACAATAAATATTCGTTAGTAAAGAGGCAAATAATAATAGTAATTGAATATGCAATAATACAAAATAGAAGTGAAAAATAAAGAGAAACGCAATTATGCACATGAAAAACGCAGTATACAAGTAATAATTTAAAAATACGAAAACATTTCGTGAATCCACAACAATGAGTCTTACTAAGACTACAAAACAAATTAATTTGAAACAACTACTTCCCTAGCTAATACTTCGACAGACATTGAATGATACAAATTAATTTGCGTGTTACGAATAGTACAACTATCAAAGCAACACTAATTTAAATGAAATTATTTCTGTTGAATAAACTAATAAATGATAATCCCGAACGTAATGATTTCTGTAGAATTCACTAATCCATCTCAGGTATAAATTCAGACCTTCAGTCGATTATATTTCATTATTGTGTCAGTTGCCGTACACGCCTGAGTAAGTTATTTATATTTCATTACATTTATTATTATATTTCATTATAGTTATTTTAGTAAATGTTTTTATTTGTATTTAAAATCAATTTTATAATAAAGCTGTACTGAAGAAAGCGAAAGTTCGAAACACGTGTCTGCAGATGATTATAAACTTGAATGCTAGATTTTTAAATTGCTTTTGCTAATTTAAATTTAAATAAAGGTTAATTGAAATCAGTTTAAATTAATTTTTTCATAATTTTTCATGTTTTAGTTACATTTAAACAATCTAAAGTACATTTTATCATTTATTAGTTTATTCAACGGAAATAATTTCATTCAAATTAGTGTTGCTTTGATAGTTGTACTATTCGTAACACGCAAATTAATTTGTATCATTCAATGTAATAATAAAATATAGGACCTAAAATTAACTGAAATGATTTCACTATATATTTTCATTATATCCAAAAAAATCATGTAATAAATAATCTAAATATTCACTTAAAGATACAAGTAACTAAGAAAATACATAAGGAAATTAAAAGTGGCATGCATGAAAATGACAAATTAATTTAAAAATTCACTTTAAAATAAAATATTATCATTTCTTAAAGCATGAATGACATTTTAATTCTAGATGTCGGTTTCAGAAAATATCTTCTTAATTAACTCCTTTCCATTACTGTCTGCATATTTGACGAAAATGTTACCACAAGCCGACCAAGCATTGTATAATTCTAATTTTTCCTGCGCCAATTTTAATAGTTTATATTGCGATGGGCATAGATAGGCGCTTAAGATAATGCCAGATTTATTTAATAATTTACGCTATTTCATTATTTGTTTAACGCAATCAGCTGACTGCGGTTCCACAATAACGACTGGTGGTTTATTTGTTTTCGAGTTTTTCAATCTACAGCAAGTTTTCGTTAGATTCTTTTAAGCAGTTTCAATACGTTTTTGTAGTGAATTTTTTGCATCTAAAGATGATATCTGAGAATTTAATTTATCAAATTCATTTGTAGATTCAATTTTCACTATTTTGGAAATAAATTAAGAAATTATTAATTATAATAATAATATATAAAGTGATTATTCAATTTTAATTGACTATTCCACTTCTATTCCATGTAGCCAAGGAGGCGTTAATTATTTTTTAGCCAATCACGTCAATTATTAAGTGAATAAACTTTTAACTGAGAAAACCAAAAGTTAACTGTTTTTTTCCCGACAAACAAATTGAATTAGCCGTGATAAAAAAGCGAAAAACGTTGTAAGTAAATTATAAAATGGGAAGGTTTGGTAGCGCTTCATCATCCATAATAAATGCGACGGAGGCAAGTTCCGTACCAAAAAATACAACAAAAAAGAGATCATGTGTTTCGAAGTAATTTGAAGAATTCTGCACCGATAGAAAGTACCAGTTGTTAGCAATTACTTTAATGGAAACTCTTACCGCGATTCTGGAAAGCTGGGCGTATAATATGAAGAAGGTAAATGGAAATGATTAAATTAATATGAAATGTTTCGGCCAAAATACTGCAGGAGATGTATCATAAAATTTTTAACATAAATCTTGAATCGTTCACCGATTTGTTTCAAGAAAGCTAGGGATGCACGAAATACTAAGCATCGGGGGTTACAAAGAATACGCGAACAGAGAAAAATAAGTGCAAGTACTCTAATATCAGAACAAATAGTTGGAATAGTCTTTGGATGAAAATACACCATCAAGATTGTAAATTAATTTTTTCCAAATAGCTGCTTATGAACTTGAAGAGTGGAGAGGTAGTGAGAGTGCAAGTTGCTTGCTACACTACTCACTTATAGAAGAAAGAAACAATGATAAAAGTTTAACAGGAAGATTAGAATATAATGCAATCTTCTTCAAAACGTGTTAAGGTGGAAATAAAAAACCGTCAGACAGTAAATGGCTTGCTACGAATCATATAGACTCAGATAAAAACTGACATTTTTAACGGTTAATCTCAACTGGAATTCCATTTACTCAAAAAAATGGACATGCCTGTCGGAATAAATATAATTTCAAATCTAACAATGTCAGTTAGTGAACATCAAGTAATAAAAATAAAATATTGATTTAGTAATAAAAATGTTAGGACACTCAAATACATCATCAATTTAACCGTATCTGCAGTTAGATTTACAGGACCATTTGCAATTAGTAGATGGTTTACGGAAAACAGGTACTCATACTCACAGTACAAGATTCTACGCAAGCAACAAAAAAAAAATGTAAATATTTATAATATTTGCACAATTCACTGTAATAATTTAAATTGGTCTCATTCAAATTATTCCAAATAATAATAAATGTATTGTACCTTTTATATAATTTATATTGTACATTAGATAAGTATGTTTTTAAAGTCGTGGAATGGTTTTTCTAAATACTTTCTTAAATGGCAAGAGCGGGTTTCACATCTGTGGTGATACCGTTTTTTAAACGCGTCTTGAAAATCGAACATAAGTTATGACATAGCTGCACTGATGAGGTGTGATACAACGAAATACGTGTCTGCAGATTGTCATATAAATTCCATGACGTGGTTGGGAAGAGGTGACACCACAAAAATTGTTACATAGTACTGAATAATTTCAGATATATACCAACAACTAACAGTTATGTAATTCAATACCTGGCGGTGCTTTAATACGAGGATTAGTTGTTATAACTGTTAGTTGGCATTTGTAGTTTTTCAATTGTAATAATGTAAAACTAGGGTGTATAAACGATTGAAATAAGTAATTCTAATTATTACTTTTATTTTTCTTCGTGATGGCGATTAACTCGGAATGAATTTTGTATCTAGTAAATTGAAGTTTGTTGCTTACTCGCGATATTTATTCGAGCAAATGACAGAAAAAAGTCCCATACTTTATTATTTATTCTTTTGAAACATTAATCTCTTTCATCTACCACTACACCAGTATAAATTAATTTTTTATTAATTTGTTTGTTTGTAACAATATTTTATATATTTACACCTGTAATGTATATGTTACACCGAATTTATGAAATTGCCTATTACATGAAATAAGCAAACACATTGCCTAATTCGTGTAATGGGCAAGTCTGTTGCATAATTCATGAATTAGGCAAATAATCTGCCAAATTCGTGAATTCGGCATTATTTATTTTGCTCATTTCGTGCATTGGGCAACGTAAACGGTAGTACTCTGGTGGTGTTTTTTTAAACTAAACAAAACGTCACTTCTGTGAACTGTCACCACTTTTGAAATAAATTCTTAATAACCGGAACTCCGGAATTCACCCATCAAGGTACACATTCTATTTCTAATGTTGATTCAAAGAAATACAGATCTTGACTATTTTTAAGCAAGGCTTCAATTTATTTTTTTCCACTCAAAATGGATGTGCACTCGTCAATCAACGATTACAGAAGTACGAGGGCGATCTGAAATATTTCCGGATTCGGAAAGAGATGGCGCACGATGGTTGAGGTAGATTCATTGGTCGGCAAGGGAAACACTTCTACTAACTGTTGTTGTTTAAAAGTTTCTTTTGTACAGCAAGTCAGGCGATTTCGCAAGAATGGATTAAATCAAAATTTGTGCAGTGACAAAACACTTCTAGGCGTTCCTAGCGGATATACTCCATAATTTTGTATCATTAGCTTCTGGGTGAGCGAGTTCAAACATGACCTCATAAGCAGAAATGACGAACAACGCAATTGACGCCCAAAAACCGCTACCAACGATGAAATAATCGAAAAGATTCATGAAGTCGTGTTAACCGATCGCCGATTGAAGCTAAAAGAGATAGAAGAGACAACAGTCTTCACAAAAGAATGCTGGCCTATCTTACACGAAATTTTGAGAATGAAAAAGCTTTCGGCGCAATGACTACCACATTTGCTCACACCAGAGTATCTGGTCAGGAGAAATCCAAAGGATTTCTTCATGCATTTCGTAACCATAGATGAGACTTGAATCTACTATTATATACCAGAGACCAAGGAACAGTCGAGCAGTGGACTGTTCCGAGCGAAGCAGCTCCAAAGAAAAAAAAACGCCATTCCATGGGCCGGAAAGGTTTTGGCGACCATTTGTTGGGACTTCCAAGGCGTTATCTTCATAAACTAATTGCAGGAAGAAATGACGATCACGAGCAATACTACAGCGATTTATTCGCCCGATTTGATGTAGTATTGTAGGAAAACGGCCACGTTTGCAGCGAAAAAAGTGCTATTTCAAAACGATAATGCACCGGCTCATTCATCCGACATCGTCGTGTCCAAATTAAATGAGTTACCCTACGAATTAGTCTCTCATCCTACATATTCATCAGGCCTAGTCCTTAGCAACTTTTTCCCATTCCCAAACCTGAAAAAATCGCTGTCAGGAAAGAGCCTCAAAAGAGGAGGTCATCGCTGCTACAGATGGTTATTTTGCAGACCTGGAAACTACTACTTTTCCGATAGCTTGACGAGAGTAGAGCGTCATTTGAAAAGGTGTACTGATCTTCGGAGAAACTAAATCAAAATATTAAAATAAAAACACACATCAACTTTCTTGTCGATTCCGGAAACATTTCAGGGCGCCCTCGTAATTATCACCACCAGAAGCATGTAATGAATATTTCTAAAATGATAAATAATAATACTAAACTAAAAGATAAACGGTATTATCACATTAAGAAGACATTTGGGTTAGAGAACTTTGCAGAAGTTAAGTAAGTGTCGAAAATTAAAGATCCGAAAAGAAAGAAATCTATTGTCGGTTATCAATGACATGCATATACATGTAAAAAAGTTTCAGAGCACTATGCTAATATACCAATGTCACTCTTAAAATTGGTTATACAACAGTGTGAGAGACGCACGGAAAAGACAAAAAAAGAGTTTTCAAGCAGGTATAGTTGTTCGTCCTATCATCGTTTCTGACTTAAATCAAAGAGGACAGGTGACAGGTGAACTTAGTAGATATTCAAAGTTTGTCTGATGGAGATTATAAATTTATTTTACATTATAAAGAACATTTAATAAAGTGCAGTTTTTTAAGTCACTTAAAGGGCGGCAGAATTAGCAGAAAATTCCTCAGTATAATCTTAAACTTTGGGACCTCACATGTTCTACAATTGGGGTCTTTTTGGCCTGACTTGGTGTTCATCAATGGTAGACCATGATATCCACAAAGTCAAGGCTCTGTTGGAAGAAGCAATCAAACAAAGAAAAGATTCTCTAATTGATTGAATGCGCGACCATAATACTTCCATTGAGCAACTGGTCTGCTTTTCATTTAATGGGAAATGAATACAACTTATCATGAAGTTATAAGAATTGAACTGTATAAAGCTCTATTCGGACAACTAGCTAAAATGAGCCCTTGTTTCAAAATTCCACGCAAATTTTTAGAAAAAATAATAATTTGTTTGATAAAAGTATGGAAAATATCATTAATACTGATATTTTTACTGAAAACAAAGATATAAATGCTTATATTAGGATTATTGATAATCTATAGATCAATAGGGAAAATTTCATTAAAGATCAATCCGCCAGAATTAATACGACCGATGCAACTCTACTAATATATCAAGATCTTATCATACAGACACATTTGGCCGTTGTATGTAGAAACATCACAACTGAAAATATGCTACTTCAAGCTAACCGAATGGTGGAAAAGTAGAAAAAGAAAATGCCCCCTCTGAGAAAAGTGATAGTGTTTTAGTTGGCATTAGTCAGATTAATAAGGGGATGATAGATATAAAGTAGGGACAAAACAGAATCATTGAGAATCTATTAGAGAAAAACAGTGTGCAGATAACAAAATACTTGAAGCTAAAAATATGCGATTCTTCGCAAGAACAAAAATCTATTAGGACATTAGTTAGTCTTAACTCCGTAGGTAGTGGTCAGAGATACTAAATATGCCATAGTACTCAAGGATGCCAAACTGTAAGATGCGGGTGTTTCCGAAAAAAAATCATTTGCAATTCTGCCTGTTATGGTGGCAGAAGCTATAAAAATTTTAATTAGTATTTTGAAGTTATCTACTACTTGTATTAGTTAACATTGTTGTATTAAAATAAATACTTAATTCTAAAATCGTCATTATTTTCCAATTTTGATTTAATTTCATAACATTGTCATATTATTTACATAGTAAGTACGACCTGGCGTGTTGAGTTGTATATTATTAAAATTAAATAAGGTTACTTATTGTTAAAAAGGTACTTCAACCAAATGCTGAAATTTGGCCAATAAAATACGCAGACCCTAAAAGACTCCATCCTAGATCAAAGGTATTGGTAAAGGATTATTCAACTAAGCTCGCTTATATTCACATTAAATAATATGATATATTCTGTAACTCGGCTTGTTATTTGATTCCGAATTATCCATAATTGTATGTCCATGTCAAATGATACAGATCACCCAAACTTGATGTTCAATGTGGCAGGTCGAACAGGAAACTAAATGCACTAACTATCGGCATTTTGTTTAAATAATAATTCTGTTGCTCCTATTCTAAAGTGGACAATCGCATTTTTAAAGTGAATTATTTAATTATGATATATAAATATATTTTTAATTACTTATTATTTTAATATACACGAAATTATGGTGCAATAATATATTAATGTAATTGACATTTTAAGGCTTCTATACATTGCCTAATTCACACATTCGGCAGATAATTTGCCTAATTCATAAACAAAGCAACGGGCTTGCCTATTTCATGAATTAAGCAATTTTTTGCTTATTTCATGAAATAGGCAATTACATGAATTCGGCGTAACATATATACTATTTATTTCAGCGCATGCTAGTTTTTGTGTGGTTAAGTTTTTGTCTCCGCGCTCGGGGATTTCCGTGGTTCGTTAGATTTTAGATGCGGTATTGAGATGTGCAGTATCTAAAAAGAAATAAACTGTTAATTTGTTGTGGATCTGGATCGAGCTTGCCAAAGGTGATCAAATCATTGACCAGAGCACCTAGGGACAGCCCTCCGTTGTTCTATCACTCATTTAGCCACCTAAGGTGACGAGCAACACTTGGAGGGGTTTCCCTAATATTGGCCATGTTCGGCCCCCCTAGCATGGACTTTGTTAATTTGTTATTAGTTACGTTAGTGTTATTCCACCACCCTGTCACAAACGTAACAACACTCAATTCCAGTAATTTGAACTTAGTTAAAAACCTTAATGATTATGTATGAACACTAATAATTAAATAGAAAGTGACCATTCCTTATCTTGCCCCGGGACCTATAATTCAAATCAATGGAAAATTTGTTAATCAAAAATGGTAATATGGTCATTATACTATGTTCGTTGCACTAATTAATTTATAAATAATCTTCATATTAATTTATTACAATAAATGTAATAATTATCTGTAAATTGTCTTTCTGGTCATGATATATACATCTTTATTGATAAACAAGTTGATTGCTTCTGTAGGTTAAATCGCCTAAAGATGTTAAAATGAGACGGATTGAATGCCATTTTGAGGGAAAGGTAATGAATGTATTTATAGGGATAATATTTAGATTATGGAGAGGAATATTTGGGTAACTTAGTTTGGTAAGATTGATAATGGAGATTGAAAAAGGAGAATTGAACCATATTCCAGCAAGGGTCGGCATATGGCTTTATATATTTTGGTAGCAGTACAAGTTGATATGTCCTCAGTCTTATATGTAAGACTTACACTCATATAGTAAAAACCTTGGTCTTTACTATATGGGTGTAGGGTTTAAAATTAGTTTTTTTTTTGGTCTAGTGTGATTTCAAGATATTTGCAAGTTGGTGAAGGATAAACCGTGTCTAATGATGGGGAGTTTCGCCTTCTTTTTAACCGTCCTTAATTGAAGCCTAAGAGTTGTAGGATAATCAATTTATCATTTTCAAAAACAATTATTACATAAATTAACAGGTACTAATTTAAATATTATTTTATAAAATTCATACATACTTAAGAATAAACAGAAACGCTAAAAACGGCCACGAGTAAATACCCAATTTCTGTGAACTTCTAGTCATGAAACACTTAGTTAAAGGACAACAAAATGATTAGTACAGAACAGTAGTGTGATGGCTAAATCGACATTTTCAAAATATGTATTTTAGATGAGTTTTGCTGACATCGGAATATTATTATTCTAATCACTTATAATTCTGCAGGTTTGCATTTTTAAAATCAAGTGAGGTTTCCAAAAAAAAGTTTAAATTTAAGCTTTTAGTGATATGTATGATAGTCACAACGAAAACAAATTGGTTACAAGTCCTATTTGTCTTTTGTTAGTATGACGGTCACATCACATTTTTACTTTCCTTATATAGTATATATAGGGAAGTATTGTTTTCGTGCGTAAAAATGTCTGTGGGTGCTGTATTTCAAAAACGAATGATCCGATTGGGATGAAACTTTAAACTTAAGGTTTTACGTTATAAACTGGAACTGAAAAACTTTTGGGGAACATTTATAAACCGGAAGTGGATGTTTACTCGAAGCCATTTTTTGTTTTCCGGTATTTCTTTAAATATAAAAAATATTAGAAAATTTTTCAATTAAAAGTTAAAGGGAATGAAAAACAAGTTTTATTAAATCATATTTTTCATAAAGTATTTACTTTTGAGAATAAAAAAATAAAAATTGAAAATTTTGACATTTTTTTGCCAATTGCCAATAAACTGTTGGAGTTACATGAAATTTATATTACAAATAATTGTAGAAAATTAAAAACTGAATAAATTTTTAAGAATAGTCTGTACTATGATGGCCAGATCACCATTTTTTCTTATATTTTTAGGAGAAAAGGTAAATAAGTAATTAAACTATTAATGAACTAATCGGATTTTTCGTTTTGCACCGATTTATGATTATAAAGTTAATGCTTGTTGCACTCTCGATGGAAACAGATATTAGGTGGAGAATAACACTTGTTTTGTTCCATAATGTATTTATTTTCAGTTGCCTGACACGTGTTTCGGTCTTTGCAAACCATTAAAAAGTATTTTAATTGTGTATAAAAAATTTCAACGAAAATATATGTCTTGAGGTCCCTCTGTTCAATTCGACCATTTTTTAAATGTGCCCATCCATTGCTGTACCTCAAGAACTGCTTAAGATTTCTTTTTTCGTAGCAAACTTTTTATCAAAATTAAAAAAAAAATACTTTAACGATTGAATTACTATTTCCCTGTCAATAACAGTTAGGTACTGGTTTTAACCTATTTTGGATCTCATTACTAGAGAGCGGATAAAAAAGCTTTAAAAATGTGAAAAAAGCACTTAAAAAGGCACAAAATTTAGAGAAAAAAAGCATTAAAAAAGAATAAAAACGGGAAAAAAGCATAAAAACACGAAAAAAGCACTAAATAAAACTATATTTTCTTAATATGTTACACGTTTATCAACTTCTTTTACATAGAAATTCTGCATAAAACTAAAATAAACATACTTTCTTTACGCATTATATAATATCATGTAAGTATTTAAAAATTAAATTGTAATTTTGTATACATTTCAAAATAACTAAAATCTATTCATGAAAACAGTAGATCATTAAATGTTTTTCTAGGGGTTTAATTGTAAAAATTATTACTTCTGACGCTCAATAAATTTTTGAAAGTGGAAAAGCTTCTCTTTGTTTTAAATTATAGCTGGATCCATTTGAAAATTGCCATTTAAAATCAAGTTTAATTTATTTAATATTAAAAATCCTTCATTTTCACCGAATACTTCTTTCGATATTAAGTTGATTTCTTGGCCAATGCGTCCAGGTATTTTCTAAAATGAACCTGCTTTTATAAAGATTAGATTGTGTTGCTCACAAAATTTAAACGCGATTTTATGTAACTAAATTGTTTTGAAGGAAGCTCTTGTTTCTTACGAACTGTTTGACAGTCATTAACTGATTTGCTTGTCGTTTCGGGAAAGTTATAAATATTATTATCAGTTTTCTTCAATTCTTTTGTATATATCAAAATACTATTGGTCGTATGTCTTCATGTTAAACTCCTATTATTAAATTAAACAAGCGTCTGTGGTTTCATCCACACCAAACCACACATAATTATTGTTAATAATATCTTTAATTTTTTGTATGGTTTCATAGTACGTAAGAGCTATATAATTTTTTCTCGGGAATGCGCATTTTACAATATTTTCCCAAGAAAGATTTAAATCATTATTTTATAATTTTCTTAAAGGGATATTCGAATATAAAAGTATTTTGCACAAATGTGAATTTAATTTTAATTGTCCAACGTTTGTTGAAGCTTTGAACTTTTTCAAACGTTCTTGATGTAGTATTGTTATAACATGTTTTACATGACTAGTTAGGATGCAGTTGGGAACTAAAATAAAACTTACTATTTTTAAACATGCCTTACAAAATAATGTATAATTTTCACTTCTTAATTCTGGATAGTCTCTAATTAATTCTTGTATTGTGGTTTTCATCTTTTGTATTATGGGTTAAATATACATGTGAATTATACAATATAATTTATCTGTGATTCCCCCTGTTATATAATATATAATTAGATATGTTGAGTTGATTTAGCATTTTGATTCCAGAAATCTGTAGTTCAGCCGTATCTTCACATAAACAGAATACCCTGTATTTTCTATTTTACGCTCAACTATAGCATATCAATGTGATATGCGTTCTTTACTTAAGAAAAATTACTTCTAATTTGAAATAAATTATACATTAGTTACCAATTTTTAACCTCAATTAGATGACAATTCATACGGACTTTACTAATCAAGTTTTAGTCAACCAATTCCGGTTAATCAGATTTGCAGCGGTTGATGCTTTTAGATATTTAATATGTTATATTTTTATGTATTCTGATCACTAACTAGGATATAAGAAAATAAATAGAGAGATCGATTGATCTAAACGTCTATCGTTTTCGGAATCCGCCATCTCAGTAACCAAATAGTTTCTCTACACCAGGGTTTCGTGTTTGGTGTTCCTTTCGTTATAATTAGCGACCGTGAGGGCCAGTTTCAATCTGAATTTTGAAAGGAATTTAATTCTCTGTAAGGAATTTAGTCTAAGACTATTAATGCGAGTGACGCAGTCCAAAGAAATTAGTTAGATTTAGTAAAAATGGTAAATGAACCATTTAAAAGTACCAGTTCTGAATACGTTTACGGCTCAACACTAGAATTTTTCGTTGGTATCTTCGAGCACTCAAATATTTATACAAAACCCAACTCTGACGTTTTGATCAAGAAACTTAAAGTACCAGTTGACTGCTGTCTCTTATCAAATAAACTTTTTTAATTAATAATGATGTGCATACAAGTGATTTCAGTTTTGTACGAAATTATCAAATTAGAAAATACCTTCAATCTACATACCCTTCGCTTGAAACCAGCGTTTGTCGAAAATAATAATACATTACTCTTAAATATTCCTTTCCTTTTTTGATTTTTCTCATTCCGTTTTGGGGGCTATTGTAGCGATTGTTATTTTTAGTTTTTATTTGATATTTTATTTAAAAACAATTTATAAAAGTGGTGGTGATAAGAATGAAAATAATCGCTATCACATTTTTAAAAAAATATTCTTCAGAAGTAGAATCAGAAATAGATTGCCTGTAGATATACTATTAATGTATTATTTGCTGGATTTCTATAATTATATCTATATAACTTGCTTCTTCTTATCCAATCATTATATCTGTTTCTTTTTTACGATTTGTTTTTGTTTAGTTATTTATACGCTTATGTATATAAGGTTGCATAAGTTATGTTATGTGAAATTATTTTATACTAATCATTGAAGTAATTCTTGTATATCAAAATATTTATTTACCCATGCGGTATTATTGGATTTAGATAATTTTGTATACAAGCAATGTAGCATTCCGAAACTTTCCGTTATAGAGGGTGTTCCAAAAAAGTTTATATTTAGCTTCCTGCGTGAACACAACGAATCCGAGGGACGCATATCCCCTACGCGTAAATTCGAGGGGTATGTCAGTCTGTAGTCTGGCTTTTGTGAATTTAGTCGTGGGTAGACGCACTTATATAGAGTGTAATAATAATAATATTGATAATAATAATAAATAATAAAAATAAATTATTTATTTAACTAAAATTAAAAAGTATGAAAAGTGGAAAATGGTATTAAATCTAATAGTAAGCTCTTATTCTTAGATGATTTTAATGGCAAATCTCTTAATATAATCGATATTTATTCTGCTAGCTACTCTCTTGATGGAACCAAATTTTCAAATTGGGAGAAGTAAAACTCTTATTTCGGTAGGTAAATGATTGAAAAATTTTATTCCGTAATAAAATATATTAAAATACTTTAGTTTATTTATATTTATATTTATTTTACTTTACAAAGTCCTGTTATATGAAAAACTTCAAAATACACATAAAAATAATACAAAAATTTAGCTCACAGGACTTGCAGGCGGAGTTCACTGCGTGTTCTTCCACTCAGACCTTTTTTGCTTCATTGGATGGAATTTCCTATCGACACAGCATTTTCACCTTTCGGTAATATTTTATCCATTGCAGGCATATTTAAGTCCATTTTACACGGAACATTTTCAATGACATTTGATTGTCAATCAATAGTTTATTTTTCATATTTAATAAGATTACAAAAAAATTACTTGTTGAAACTACTTCTCTGGCTAATACCTCGACATATATTGAATGACACAAAAGTAATATGCTTGTTACAAACAGTAAACTATCGATGAATTTCATTTTATTTATTCTATTATAAGAAGTGTGCAAATTTTCCTTGTTACGAATATTGTAGTCATGCCGTTCTTGCCTTGTGAAATAACAATCTATGTTTTATTTTATGTAGATTAGGCACCGCAAGATGTAAGTTACTGGAAATATTAATATATTATTTTACTTAAATAGAATAACTGAGTTTTGGCTGAAAGAGGCTCCACAAATAAATCGAATTGCTGTTCTTTGAAGGGAGAAAAATCTTCGTACTGCAGAAGTGTGTCCCCATACTGTTACGCCATAATGACTACAATGGTCGGTTCAAGTTAATACTGAGTCTAGATAAATCCCACCGAGGGTGGCTTATCAAGTTCTCCTAATGGTCTAGTTGTTATTATTAATGTTGAGTTTTTTTTTCATTTAGAGCTAGATGATTAGCATGAAACCATTTTGTTGAGTAATGTTTACAATTAGACAAAAGTCCTAACGTGTCTTCTAAGTTGTTTGAGGAATTTTAGACCGCTGTGGGGCAAATAAGATAAGAGTAATGTTATCAGACAGTTACTTAAGTCATTAATTTAAATTTGGAAAACAATTTCACTTAGCACTGACCCCTGTATCACCCCGTTTTTAAATATTGTGACGATTGGATCAACAAACTGTTTTCTATTTTGAAAGTAAGATCTAAAGAAGTCTATTGTGTTGTTACTGATTTTGTATGATTCTAATTTATTTAATAATATGTAGTGTGATATGCAATAAAATGCTTTAGTTCAGCAGAATCCCTACATACGAGTATTTATCTAATCCAATAATATTGCAAACATAATTAATTAAATTTATATCCGAGACAGTAGTACTTTTATTTGCCTTAAAACCATATTGAGATTCGCTGAAAAGATTATTATTTTCAATTTTTTTATTAATTTGTGATTAGCATAAATTTCAATTATTTCAGCTACAATTGGTATAATACTAATCGGGAGATTTTTTGGTTGGGTCACCTTTTTTAAGTATAGGAACTACCGAAAAATTTTCAAGACATTGGGAAAAGTATTTGAGGTTATTGATCTATTAATCAGTTTTGTTAATGGATATATGATTATGTTGTTAATGCACTTCAATATATGACTGACTGTTCATACCTTAAGCATCAGTAGTATTACTCAGTTTCATGTTGTAACTATTGTTCTGATGTCATTATAGGAAACACCATTTAAAATTAATTAATTATATTCCGCTGAGTTATTGCAACTTGAGGCAAAGTTTCTAATGTTTTGTTTGCGCTTTCGACACAGTGGCTATTGAATTTTTCAGAACTAATGGTGCATTTAATAGAGGTCGATTTATTACGATTTTTGTTTATAATGGTCCTTATGCTTTTACCTGCTACTCTCTTATTTGATGGCACATATTCTGCTCTCACAATTATTTTCGAGGTTGTCTTCTTTGCACTTAGTAGATGTAGGTCTAAACTTACTGTTTAAGTGGTCTCTGATATCTTCGTTACTTAACACAATATATTCGGATACTTTTCCACTTAATAAGATGTCAATTAATTCATTGTTTTGAGCTTAATTAACTCATTTTGTAAAATGACTGCACTGATGTCAATCATTTTCGATTATTAGTTGTTCTGAACAACTAATAATCAAACTTGTTCATAACATGATATTAGTTGGCGAAAGCATCAATAGATGGCGTTGTAAATCAAATTTGCAATAGCATAATTTTGCGATTATTAGCAAAATATTTGCCTATAAAATATTTTAAAACGTGTGTCATACACGTTTATTTGCGTGTATTATCATAATGGTAGAGTGTCTGGTTAACACTTCAAGTAGGCATAGTTTTCCTAAACCAAATAATATGTAAATATTTAAGTTAAAGGTTATGAACGTTGCAATCATACTGATGTCATGATTGATAAAATAATTTATAATTTATAATAAAGCATTGAAAAGTAATGATCACCAAATATAAAATAAAAACAGTTATCACATATAATCAGGTATTAAAATATGCGAAAAGAAAGAAATATAATATTAATCTTATGTTGAATGTGGTTTAGACCTACTGGGAATCCACTTTTGGCGGATATTGTGCTGTTAGGAAATATCCTTCCTCGTTAATAAAACTGAAAGTGCTGATAATTATTTTATATTGATATAACATGTATACACCAAAAAATCAATTACAGGTGGGTACCAAGGTAACGGTTTGTGCGACAGGGATGATACCGGCTATGGCGAGCACGGTGGATTTTTTGCGAGACGTTGGAGTCCCCACACACCCCATTCCTAATGATGGAGTCACTCTTGAAAACATACTGTACGTTTGACTTGCTTTCCATACTGCGTCCTGAGGGGTGCCTCGGTGTTCGTTTTGGCTATCGCGTGGACGCTTGATTCGTCGTGGGACTCTTGCATGAATGACTCGAGCTGCTTGTAACGGCTACACCGTATTTTTTAATCACCATCGTGTTGTTATTTCGTTCGATGACTGGGCCTTCGTAAGGGGGATGTAATGCTTTCGCTATTGTCTCTTTCCTGATAAACACGTGTAACACCGTTTTCAAATCTTTGAATATAAATGGCCTGGTTTTGCTGTGTTTTGGGTTCTGTTTGTTCGGGTTACTCGATAGCATTTCTCCAAGAAGTCGTAGTGACTCTCAATACACTATTTTTGCTGCTATTACCCTCATGTCTTAGAGGTAGAGTTTTAATCCATTGTTCTTTTTTGTGGCATGTTAGTTCTGACTTAAGGTGTCTGTGGAACCTCTCAACATTCGCCTATGGATAGTACGCTGTCTTACGATACCTCGATAATTCTGCAATCTCCTTTAGTTTTTTAAACAACTACGACTCGAACTGGCGTCCCTGGTCCGTAGTTACCCTCAGTGGAGTGTCTGTCCGATTTAGTCAAGGTATCGGAATTGCCTTGGCGAACATTTTTCTGGCTTCTGTGCAAATGGTAATGTCAATGGTAAGATCAATGTAAAGATCGTGAAAGTTTGTCCATCTAGAAGGTGTTGGTATTTCCTGATCGTCGCATAAATTGCCAATCCCTTTTTATCATAGGCGGCATATTTCCGCTCGGTCGGGAATAGCCCGTCCTGGATATGAACGCCAGGGGCTTCCATTCCTTCCTGCCCCTTAACTCGCTGTTTATCGCATCCGCGTTTGGCTCTGGATGTGCAAGAAGTGTTGCCTCTGCGATCTGCTGCGTGCACTGGGAAAATGTTTTCCGGGCTTCATTCTCATCCCGAGTATTTGCCGTAGTTTTCTTCTGTCACTGGAAGCTATAGCTGCTATATTACTGCCACTTTTTCGTCGAGTGGTTTCGTTCCTTTGCACAAGGACATATTACATATTTACACTATACATACATATATTACGAATTTACATTATAGATACAGAGCCGTGACCTGCTGAATATCCCTGACCTGATGTCGTCTGCGAAGCTTACAATGTCCACTCCTTGTGGTAGTGCAAGGCCAGGACTTCGTCGTACATCGAGTTCCACAGGGTGGGCCCAAGCACGGAGCCCTGGGAGACACCGCCCGTGACCGCTCACCTCTCCGTTGCTCCACCCTTGCCATTGAAGAGGATCTCACGGTCCGCCAGGTAGTTGGCCAAGACAACTAAGCGTAGAAAATCGATAATCGCCTGCCAAGGAATTGAATTGAAGGCAGTCTTGGCGTCAATTGCTATCGCCACGCAGTGTCTTCTCCTCCTTCGCGTACTTGCGTTGGCCTCACCTGCCAACCGTCGTACCTTTAGTAGAGCATCTGTCGTCGAGCGGCCCCTACGGAACCCTTACTGATTGGGGGAGAAACCCCCGTTCTTGCAGTTTTGCCTCAACATCTAAGAAGCAGAGAGGCCTGTAGGCTCCGGGAATCTCTAGTGATTTATTCCCCTTCGGCAGAAGAACCATAAGACGGCGCGATCTTATATGCTCGGGCGAAAGACGATCCGAACCTATCAATTCGAAAGCGCACAATGTGCATTGATCTACTATGCACAAAGACCTAAGGTTGCAACCCTATTGACTTTTTCATTTGTAGTTATCTCAAATATTAGTCTTACGCCAATAGACCAGCTTCTTTGGCATATTTGAAAGAAAATATACATCATAAAATGGTAGTTATTACTACCTACCGAGCCGTCATAAAAATTTCAGTGTTCGAATAAATGAGTGCCCCGACCGCGAAGGCTTACATTTAACGATATTATTTTTAAGAAATAAATTCTAAAATTGTATAGTTTAATAAATAACAAATACATTATATATATATGGCTTTCTTTTGGGACATTTTGTTTACGACTGCAGATGAACTACTATGTCACCCAATTGATTAAATCTTATTTACAGTACTAAAAGAACAAATTTATGTCTCTAATTGGCAAGTTTTCCAGTCATTATGACTACTATATTGACATACATAAAATCACATTTGAATTATTGTTCATTTGTGGCAGAGACATATGGTATTGGTCTCCATAGATTGGGTAACAGTCAAACTTGGTATAAATTAATGCAGATTAAGTTTTGGAATCATTTTTATTCGAACATATACAAATGAGAAACAATAAGGGTTAGTCTGTCCGTTTGGGCTATCGATCATCGGTCTTTCTGCCTTGTCTTGACTCTAAGTTATGTGTAAAAAAATTAAGTTGCTGGCTAGCTTAACCGTCTGGATGATTCGAATTAATGAATTGCTGTAGAGTGATTGATGGTGGTTTATGTTTAGGGGTGATATTGATATTTCGGGGAATACAGAATTTGTTGATGAGGGTTTTTGGGAAATTTTAAGCTAATGCTATTTATACGTTGGGATATTGGGGTGACTTGGGTAGTTTCATAGAGGAGAATATTTGAAGGATTGTGTAGGGGGTTGATGGGATGTCTTAGTTTGATAAGGGTACGTAGAGCTGATCTTTCGCCGACGCACTGTAATCAATAAGAGGACGACAAATTGATGTGTATATATGTACGGCTGTTTTGATGGTAATGCCTTGGTTTTTGTATGTGAGTGCACGAAAATGATGAGCTCTTGGAATCGAAAAGGACGCCTAGGTATTTACAGGTGTTGGAGGGGATGATGTAGGTGTTGTTAATATTGATGGAAGGGGAATGTGGTGTGATTTTATGATGGTGAATAAATAGTTTGGATTTGGAAGAGTTTACTTTCATACGCCATTTGGAACACCAGGATTGGATTGCATCGAATAATAATTGAAGGGATAATTGGGCAGTTTGGAGAGTCGGGGCACGGGTGACCAGTGCGGTGTCGTTAGCAAAGAGGAGGGCGTATCTTGAGGGATGAAAGTATGATGGATTGGGATCGTATATTGGGAGGAGCATTATAGGATTATAGCTGGATACTAGTGTAGGATCAGTGTCAGGTTTGGGGATACAGATTGCAATACCTTGTTTCCGTTCGGTGGGAAAAAACTGATGGGAATAGCAGTCGTTGTATATGGGAAAGTTTTTTTAAGGAGTATGTGAGGAATTTTGTCGTGGCCGGAGGTGGAATTTTTGCCAGAGTGCAGTTGAATATAATAGTCAGCTTCGTCTATTGAATCGTCTGTTGGAGGGGTAAGGGTGTTTTATCAAATAAATTAAACCAGCCATCTGTATTGTAGAAGTTGTTATCGAATTCGTAGCTGTATCATTTTTGAAACGTCTTCTCAAACTGTCCTGTAAATGCATTTACTATTGATTTATCGTCCGTCAGTATTGAACCGTATTTGGGTCTTTAATATTAAAAATGTTGTCAAATTTCTTATATTTAGAGAGCTTTTTTATTTCGTTCCAATAAGTTTTACCTTGTTGGTTGTTTATATTTTGGCAAGCTTCCAACCATGTATGTTTTTTGTATTCAGCTATTAATATTTTAAAGTCCTTGTTTAATTTGCTGAATTTATTTTTAATTGAACTGTCCTTGTAGAATTTACTATCTCTGTATATTTGTCTCTTGTATTTCAACAGTCTGAGAATATACTTAGGTAGGGGATATTTATAATATTGTTTTTTTTTAGTTTTGGGGTGTGCAATAGAATAGATTTTGATAGTGATTGGCAAAAATGTGACTATTGTCTTGTGAAAAGTCAAATGTCGATGTTATGTCATTGATAACCTTGTTTATATTGCAACTCTTGTAGTAATGGATATATTCCGAAGGGGATGGAGTAGGTTGGGTCTGAATATTAAAATCAAACTGTATGGATAGGTGGTCGGAACATAGAACTAGGATTAATTTAATGGAGTGAATTAGGTGTCTAATTTTGGATGTACATAGGAATAAATTGGGAGTTGATGATTGACTTTCACTCACGATAATGGTTGGAGTTGGAATTTTTGTAAAATTGGAATTAGAGAGGAAAAATTATAGTTTTTTTATTAATTAGTTAAATGTATCTTGACGTTGGGGATTCCCTCGATCGGTTTGGTTAGTCGCATTTTGCATTTGTGTGACCATGCTGCGTGTCCCTCTTCCTTACATGTAGTGCATCTTTCTGGAAGCGATGTGGTGCATGTTGATGTCGAATTGGCCCTCTACATTTCAAGCATTTATTTCATCAGTGAAGACCGCCGTCTTATGTGTAAATTGGCAGCATTTGCTGCACGGGATTGGAATTGGTTCGGGTGCTGAACTCTCCACCACAGGGTATACTTTGCACATGTATGGAAATTTATTGTGCATTAAGTAGCTGTAAGATTCGTGGGAGGCGGTGATTATCCTTATGAGTGAGGTGGGTTCGTTTTTTTGGAAATAATACTCTTGCAATATATGTGTTGCAATTCCGTTTGCGTTAAGTATTCGCGTATCATTTGTGTTCTTAATTCCTAGTTCTACCGATTTAATGATACAGCTGTACGACGGGGCCGACACCTGGTCGCGTTTTTCTATATTTGTGGTCGGAGATGCGAGCGTGTGTTTGGTTCTTACATTTTCGGCCTTTAGTGTGTTTAAGTCGTTTATTTGTCGTTGTGTGTTTCATAGTTTGCTTGATTAATAAAGTCGTGTTTTGTTTTAATTAGTAGCACATTTTTCTTAAAATTGTGTGTATACCACATTTGCACCATTTTCATGCGGCTGAAGTCTTTTGTGGTGCTAAAGTTAAATGTGTGTTTATCGTTTTGGTTTTTAGTGATAGGTGGGGGTACCTGGGTTGGTGGATGTTTGTAGCCGAGGTATCGGATGTTTCGGAGT
>OZ018390.1:40693996-40734230 GCA_963969525.1 Ontholestes murinus
CAACACCCGAAAAAACACAAAACCATATATATATATATATATATATATATATATATATATATATATAGGTATAATTTGTAATTTTCATCTTTAAAGTTGCCCGAAATATTGAACTTATTTACATTTTAATAATAATAATAATAGTTTATTATCCAACAGTTACTTAAAACAAAATACAGGATAATTTTAAATTAAGCTAGTGTAAATTCAACATGCAATCTTTTGTCCTCTTTCTACTTCTTCACAATAACGGTGATAATTAGGGTTCTAAATAATAGATGCATATTCTAATTTCTTTGAATATATGCTTTATAGAAAGTCATAAGACAATCGTTATTAATAAATGGTTTAGTATTTTTGAAGAATATATCCCAATGTTTTGTAACACTCCTTAGTTATTGTGGTTCCATGATCATTAAATGTTAGTTTTTTGTCAAACATGATTTCCAAATCACGATATGAGTTTACTTTTTCAAGTGACATATTATTAATAATATAATTAAAATTGACATTGGTATACAACCGCATAAAAGTCATGACTTGTCATGAAATGTTATAAGCTCAAAATAAAGGGAAAATATTTTGATGGCCACACCTTTTTTATGATAATTATTGCTTAAAAGAGCGTACCTAAAAATCTCCGTTCTGGAGATTTTACTCTTAAAATTTAACAAAGTTCTGGTTGACAAATTGATGTCGATCAAATCAAACACAATCGTTACATAACTGTTCGTGAGATAGCAGAGAGGTAAAGTTTATCGAATACCCGATAGAAAAACATTTAAAACGACTTGGGCTTGTTAAAAAGCTCGATATTTGGGTACCTCGTAACACAAGGAATCAACATTTGCGATACGGTGTAACGCAATGAAATCGATCCGTTTCTGAAAAGAATCATCACAGGTGACGAAAATTGCCTAGCAACATTATCCGAAAACGACCAGGGTGTAAGAAAAATAAACCAGCTCATAGCACATCTCAAACTGAATTGCATCAGAAAATAATCATGTTGTCATTCTGGTGGGATTACAAAGGTATTTATTATTTTGATCTGCTTCCAAGGAACCAAACGATTAATTCAAATTGTACTACCAACAACTCATAAAACTAGACGAAAAAATCACAGAAAAACGGCCAGAATTGATAAATTTTAAAGGAGTGGTGTTCTACTATGACAACGCGACACCTTTGTATTGTATTGTATTGTATTTAACTTTATCTATCATGCATTACATAAATAAATATATAATTGTACACAAACCGAAGGAAAAAAAAAATATATACTCGTATTAAATTACTGGAGTTTGCTTGGGAAGTTCTGGTCTGGTACCATTGGATTACCATTTATTTCGCAGTTTTCAGATTTTTTAAAATCATGAAGTTACAAGATAGATGGCGAAGGATCATTGAACAAAATGGAAAATATACGGTTGATTAAACATTATTCTTTGGCAAATTAAATTCGCAGTGCATATTAATAATGATAATTAATAATGAGACAAATAAAATCTCTATGATTTACCGCCGGGGATTGAACGACATAACTGTTATCATTTTTCGAGGAGCGGTTAAAAACTGGAACTGAAAAGCTTTTGGTAAACATTCATAAACCGGAAGTGAGGCGTTTTTTTTCGATACTAAATTATTGGAGCTACATAAAATTTATATAACAAATAATTGTAGAGAATTCAAAAGTGAACAAATTACTAAGAATAGCTTTTTTGCGTAAACCTCATAGTTTTCGAGAAAAATATAGGGAAATTACTATGATAGCCACATCACCATTTTATTACACATTTACACATTTAATTGTGCTATAATATCTGCATTTGCTTTAATAAATCTAACCGGAAGCTCGTCAATTCCAGAAGAGTTTGTATTGCGTAAGGATTCTATGGCAGAAATTATTTCACTTTCAGACACAGAAGTAAAATAAAATGTATTGGGAAATATTCGCTGTAACTGGTATAAGTATTATCGGAGAGAAAAGTTATGTCCGTAATAGATTTTTCAGAAAACGTAGCAAAATTATTTGATACTTCTTAAGTGCTTTTGTGCCTTTCTAAATTGCAGTTTGCTTTATTGTTACGATTAACTAGACTCCATAATACTGTTTTTTTTTCCAGAAATAATAAAATGATTTAGAATTTTCCTTTTATTTCTGAGTATTGTTTTTTAATCCTCTCTACCAGTCTCTTTAACAATGAAATCTAAATTTTTAACTTTATATAGATTTTGTAAATCTGATAAAAAACTAACTTTATATCATTGGGAATTGGGAGCAGAGCGACGCCTTTTTCTTTTTGGGAAAACTATTTGGCATAATTAAATTGTTACAGAGAAACATGTGTCTGTATATTTCCAGTATATATACATTTCGTGACTTGAGTTGAACGCTTTATTCGATTTGAATGAAATTTATTATTAATAACTAATAATACATCATTTCAGTTATTATGGCAACTAGTGATTGACAGAAAGTACAAAAAACAGTAGTACCACCACTTAAAATTAAAATATTTTTTTATTTTTGCATCCAATAAAAACTAAAAATATAATACCAATTAATTATAAGTATTACAATATTTATAAATATTATGATAATATGGTTATGTACGCAGAAATATATTTTGGTTTTAATGAATATATTTCTTTAATTGAAATGCTATATACAACACTGAACTGAAAAAATCACTATGTTATAACTAAAAATAATAATTGTAAAAATATTATATAACGTGTAGTTATAATTATATAAATCTAACAATAATTATTTGTGTTTAAAACATAGTGAATGTTTCAATTCAGTATAGTATGGATTACCACGTAGTAAAGTAACGGTCGCAAACATTCTCTGTACTATATATCATTTCAATAATATAGGGCATACACTATTTAATTTAAATAAAAGTAAATTATAACACAAAAATTCAAACTATTACAAACACTATTGAAACATTCATTAAACTACTTGTATTTTGAACACGGGAACCATATAAAAATGATTTCAATTTAAAAATGTTTCCCTTGCGATTCCAGTTTGCGACAACTTATTAATATTGAGTTGAATACGTTTAACTAAGGTTGAAAAAAAAAGAAAATGCTACTAATATTATTATAGATATGATGGGCTGAATTGAAGAAAAGTATATGTTATTTTCCATATGACAATAAGAAACAATTTCAAATAGCAGATCCTTTAAAGCATAATTAACGATCTGGCAAGACGAATTAGTTCATAATAATTAATATAATTAGTAAATTAATTATTGTTTGACGAGCATTCTTCGTTTTATGTTCTGTTTTAATGGGTTTGAAGAAATGACGCCAGCACCTAACTTTCCTTAATTTCCCATTTATATTTCCAGTCCGGAAGTAAGGGAGACCAATGATTCCGTCTCCTTCTAGGCCTTCTCGTGAGATCCTTTCTTGTTGTCCGAAAGCCACTTATACATTCTTTATATCCTATCATTTGATATGATATGTAAGATATCTTTTACATACCTAATTTACATACCTTTGATGTACGTATCGTAATCTCTACGCGTGCATTCGTTTTAAAAGTGAAGAGAATGTGTTCCGCTCCTCTTTTTATTAGATACTAATAAGATGTTATGTGGAAAGAGTTCTACTGCTTTTCATCAACATTTACATCTATACTCACACTAGACAGGAGTTTATTATCAATTAAGTGTCAATCATAAGTTGTGCATTCAGCATTCCGTGTAATGGATAAAGTCGTTTTATTAGGAACGGGTCGTTACCTGTTGTTCTGGTCACATGTTCTTTTTTCTTTAATTATTTTAATTTATTGCGCTACTAATGAAATTATCTTACATACATTTTTTGTATTATTTTATAAATCTAGTGTTTGATTTAAGTGTAAATTTGTTGTTATTATTAAATAACGATCAACCGCAGAATTTTTAACATGAAAATTGGTAATTTACCAATTTACTTAAATATATTTTGTGCTAGGTGCATAATAGTAGTGCTTATATGTTTGCATTTATGGTTTAACGATATAATTACAAAAATGTTCGTGAAAAATATTTTTCTATGCGAGGCTTAGTTGCGTTATTAATTAAATATATATTAAGTTATTTTATTCTTATTATTTTAAATATTATGGCTATAATTGAAAATAAGTTTGTTTATATGTACATGGTTTTTGTAAAAGGGAAAATATCTTTTTTTGTATGAAGGTATAAACTTTGTTTAACATAAGCAAATTTTTATTTATTTAGAATTAATTTAGAAAATATGTTAGTATTTAGTACGTATTTATAATGGTTTTGTTTTATTCCCAATATACGATTTTAATCTATTTTGTTATTAGATAAAACTTGTTTGTTTTTATTATATTTATTAATTTCTAACAAATTAACTTTCGACATTTATTACAAACGTGCAAATTTCGATTAGTCGATTAAATGATTGGCGTAGGTTGAGCCAGTTGGAATTTAATGCATTTTGTATGTTCTTGAATATAATCTGGGAAGCTGCATCCAGTTTGTCCAACGTAGGGAAATCCTCACATTTTAACAAATATACGCACGAGTTCGTTGTTTTATCAGACTTGTCTTTGGCGTTAATGAATTTACTAAATGAATTGGTCGTTCTGGAAGATTTAAGTTTTTGCTGATGGCAATAGATGGGGGACCATTAAATGTTGAATTGAACAGTATTTATTATTTTGATCGGATTTAAGAAAGGCTGGGTACACTAGTTTTAAAGCTTGTTATTCTCATTTTCTAAAAAAATGTCTTAATACCTTTTGAGGAAAGCCATTGTTATACGCTATAATTAATATTATGTTATATATACAATGTGTCTGCTTAAATTCGCACCATATGAAAAACTTTTTTATTATTAATTTTAAGTTAAAAATGTAATCATCAGATATCAATTTTTTAAACCGTATATGAGTAATGTCAAAAAATATCAATTCTGCTTAAGAGTAAAGAACCTTTATTTGTGACAATATTGAAAATTATAATAATGAAAAATTGTTCAGAATGAAAAACTATATTTTAATATGGAATTATATCCAATTACATGGAACAATCTAGTTTTCTTTCTTTTTTATCTACAATAACAATGAAAATGTAACTGTAGTTATGTGAAATCTAGGATGCACAGATAAACAAATGATTTCTTGATAGCAAGAATTGTTTGACAGTGAACGTCAAATAAAATTTGTCAACAAGAAGAAAAAGTATAAATTGCTTTAATCGTTGGTGAAAATTATCGTGAAGATGCTAACATTTTTAATAACAGATATGCAGGGATAAATTAACACCATAAATCAGTAATGAGAGTTATGGAAAAATTCAAATCATGTGGAAAATAAATTCACAAACACACGTCGTAAACCTGTTGCAAGTGAGGAGATGAAGTTAAATGTAATGTTATAAGTAGTGGAAAAACTTAAATGGTCTCTGCGACGAACGGCATTCTCGCTTCCAGATAAAATTGGTAAGGATACAATATCACAAATTTTTAAAGATAACAAGTTGTATCCATATAAACCACAATATTTCCATACTTTAAAACCTGGGGGCTATGGCAGACGACTAGATTTTTGTTTTCCTACTCAAGGGAAGCTAGAAGACGATCCTTTTTTGGTTAGGAAAGTACTTTTTTTCTGACAAAGCTACATTTACGTCTAACCGAAAGTATCTTCGGAAAATTGTCGATGATGGTCTGACTCCAATCGTCACATTACGATTAAAACTCGCAATTAATATTTTTTTCTGAAACTAGCGTTTGGTGCGCCATTTACAAGCATAAAATAATTAGCCCTTTTTTCTTTCGACAGTCTATGACATCTCAACGATATCGAAATTTGTTACAAAATCTTTGACCTTCCAAGACATGAACGCCAACAGGTTTGGTACTAGCAGGACGGTGCAACATGTTATAGTACGATGGAAGTAACAATATCTTGGAAATATCTTTAATGAAAGGTTTCTTGGTCATCTAGGTCGCCAGATTTTACCCATTAGATTTTTTCTTATGTGGTTACTTAAAAGAGAGGGTATATCAACACAGGTTTTCACAGACATAGAACATTTAGAAACAATTATTATGGGAACAATTCAGGGTATAACTCCGAATTGAGGGAATTTTCTTCTAGAACGGAAACCTGTATTGTAAGAGAAGGCGGATACTTTGAAGCAATAGTAAATTGATGAAAAGTATTACACGCTTGTTACGCAATTAACATTATCAGCACTGTATTCTGGTTTAGAGTTGATAATTATTGAAAAATAAAATTTTGTTATGTATCAATTTTATTGCAACATACTGGTTACGAGACGTAAGGGTAATCAAAGTTGCAACGAATAAAAAGATAACTGAGAGAAGTTTCCGATATTGTCCTCGTAAAGGTTATCAATGTTTTAGCGAATAAAGAGATAACTGATATTATTCCGATATTGTCAAAAATAAAGGTACTTTACATTTGAGCCAAATTCATTATTTTTTGAGAAAACGCGTATACGACTGAATATCTAGTGATCGTATTTTAAGTTTTGGATCATGCAGAACTTTTTATAAAGAATTAATAAAAAAAGTTTTCAATATGGCGCGAACTTAAGCAAACACATTGTATAAGATACCACAAGTCTAATCGGGGAGTTTTCTTTGTGGAATTTTAACAAAGAGATGAGAGCTTGGCAGTTTTTTGCAATATAATAAATTCATTAAGAATATTAAATGGTTGGTTGTTCTTTATCATGTCTTAGTCCTCACCTTGAGGTTTATGGGTGCGCATTTTCGTCTCTGGTTAACTATTAAGGGATCTGGTAGTGTTTCTCCGGTTGTTTTAAGTTTGTTTTGTTCATTTAAGGTTACTTTTTATTTTTAATCATATGTAATTTACTTTTTGTATTTATCTTTTTTTCATCTCATGATCAGTAGGTTATTGTTTTTTTCATAATTGTTTCTTGAATATTTTATATAAACATAACCTGTATGATTATCCTCAAATGTTTAGTTCTATTTGTTTGTTTGCATATATTATATAAAAACTGGTGGTAGGTTATTCGCTGGGGCATTCCATATTCTGCTTCGAATGGTTTATCTTCTCTAGTGCCGGCTCCGGAATCGTTCGCATACTCTCACCGATTAAAAAATGGTCAGGTGTAAGGTCTTTTGGATCATTCGATAAAGGGGTTAACGGACGGGAGTTTAAAATTGCCCCAATCTGTGTTAGTAGAGTATAGAACTTATAGTACATTAGGCTTGCACCGCCTGTTCCTATGTATAAAATTCTTTTAGTTGGCTTTATTCCTGCTTCTCATAACCCACCAAAATGTGGGGCTTGGGGAGATATGAAGTACTACCTTATGCCCTCATTGCATAATTTAATTTTGATATCGTATTTTTGCTCTAATAAGAAATCATACATCTTTTGTAACCCGTTATTGACTCCTTTAAAGATTGTGGCATTATCACTATACAAAAACGATACCATGCCTCGTCTTGATATAAATCTACGCAAATCAGCTAGAAATGAATCTGTCATTAAATCTCGCACAATATCTAAATGAATTGCTTTGTAACCATACATATGAATTAGACGATATAAGTTTTAATAAATTTCGCATTCTTTCGTTCGCTATAATCAATGCCTTTTTTAATAAATAGTCTAATATTATTTGTACGTAAGATAAATTGCCCATTATGGGTTCTGATAATTATACACTCCCGTATGATCCTTTCAACATTATCTTTGCCCGCTATACGCCAAAACATGATTCTAATTGCTGCTAGAGTATCCTGCTCTCCTATGTGCAAATTTGTGTTATGATTAATAGCGTGATTTTATTATTTTTCGGCAGAATAAAAGCAAAATTTGAATCGTAAACTAGTTTTGAATACCTCAATTTACCTCCGATCCTTATAAGGATTTTATTGATTTGTGTTTATTTTATTAAAGTTTGTGCGAAATTTAATTCTTCTACACTTAGTTCACCCACTTTTATATTGTTATTATTAATAATTTCTCTATGTTCTCCGCCAAACGTCGGCAAAAAAATATCAGGCAACTTTAATTGTGACATGAATATTTTTCACAATTTTTTCGTTTGTTTTTAATTTAAGTCTCAATTTAGTTTCGATTTTTAGTAAATCAAAACCGGTAGTAAATAATTCGGAAGATTATTATCATAATTCGCTCTTTCCTCTTGGCATAAATGCTGCATATATTTACACACTTGATTAATGAGTTCTAGAATGAATTCTGTATTAACATTACTCTCATTAATTCTTGTTCAATTTTCAGAAATTCAGATTCAATTATTTGGCGGTGTTTAACTAATGGACGATAAGCTAGCTCGCTTTCTTTTGGTAAATGAGGTTCAGTGGACATGGCATTTGTTTTCTAGTACGGTGATGTCTCTTGATGCGCCCGTAGATCCTCCTAACGCTGCTGCTTTCAGGTACCGGCACAAATTACTAGGCTTCGACGACGATGTTTTTCAAAGGGCACCCACGGCTTTGGGTGACGCTGTGAAGATACTGCTGCTCCAAAACGGCGTGCGATTACTTGGATAACGATATTTTTACTTCACTGATCTGATTCAAAATGTTCTTGAATCGTCCGGTTCGAAAGTTACTAGTTATTAATTTATCGAAGGACCGTTGATTAGATTAACTGATTTTCACATGAATATGTCATCGCGTTTTTGTTTTACTTGGTTATTGTTTCTACATGACGTGTTTTCTCCTTGCACGCTTGATCTTCTTCTCTTGTTTATAGGATAAGCCTAATTATTAGTGGATGTGACAAGGTTGTGCTAATCTCAGCCTACTTGTCGGCGGTCTCAGTGTCAGATGTTCCTATTTTTTGGGATGCTTGTTTGGAGGTCTTAAAATGTAAAGGAGAGCCTGGGGTTGCGACAAAACAGCTATATTTTCTTTGAAATATCAGATAAATAATAATGGACTGGATTGAAGTGTTTAAAGCTAAGCTAGCTACATCTCAACATTTTAGTAAACATAGATATCCATAACTTTCACGCAGGGGTGGTTGACGTGCACAACCATTTGGGAGTAGCGACCCCAAGTACCCGAGCCGTACACTGTACACACACGCACATCTCTCACACAGACACAATTGGCAAAACATTTCAAAATTTTGATTTTAATTTTTTTTCACAAAAGCTAAGAATTTTATGAAAAATTTGTTTTAATAAAACTTATTCATTTTTTCATTCCCTTTAACTTTTGTTTGAATCGTTTTTTAAAATTTTTCATATTTAGAAAAATATCACGAAAAAGCAAAAAAAAGCGCCTCGAGTAAACATCCACTTCCGGTCTATGAATATTCATTAAAAGCTTTTCAGTTCCAGTTTTTAACGATAAAACCTTAAGTTTGAAGTTTCATCTCAAACCGATAATTCGGTTTCGGACAGACAGACACACACACAGACACAAAAAAATCCAGAAATTAGTGTAATGGACTCAGGGGACCTCAAAACGGATATAATTTACAAAAAAAAAACACGAAAACAATACTTCCCTTATATATACTTCGTATATAGCGAAAGTAAAAAGAAACACACTTATTGGAATTTAAAAATAATTTATTAACATCACACCATCGGGCAGCACGATCCAAATCCTCTTGCAACTATTTCACAATTTTGTACAATTTCCTATCATCCATATATAATAGGTACTCGATTAACCCAATAACTTGCACTAAATTTATAAATAATATTAATAGTACTAGTCAAATATGAGAACAAATACAATTTAATAGTAAAATAGGAGGAATGCCATTGGCCACAGAATAGATGGAATTCATCATGGCCGGCGATTGTAGCGGACGTGAAATTGTGAAAGCTAGTAATAGCAAAAGTTTAAGTGATTGTCACATAAAAACATGTGCATGTGGTTTGATCGCTAAATCCGGTATTCAGTGTGAAAAGTGTAAATCGTTCTACCACATGAAGTGCTTTTTTTTGTCCTCACGAGGTGATGTCGCTTAGCGTCCCTGCACTGCGGTCTCCGTGGTCGTTTTGTGCTCCTCTGGCTGTTTTACTCCTTTTGAACTCCTATATCTTCTAAGAAGTCCAGGAGTTTCTGCCAGGGGATATTCCTTAGCTGTTCTACAGGAAGCATGGGCTTCTCGAGTTTCGCCTTGCGTTCTTGTTTGTATGCTTCGCAAGTGCACAGTAGGTGTGGGGGAGTTTCCTCTTCTTCCAGACACCCACGGCATAGGGGGCTTTTCTCAATTCCCATCCTATGTTTGTGCTTGTTCTGGTCATAGTGCCCATTGACTAGTCCTGTGATTTTTCTTAGTTTCAATCTGCTCAGTCTAGACAGCTTCCGCATGCTGTCAGGTACCGGACCATCTAGGAAGAGTCTCGTATGCCTCAATCCATTTCCTTTCCGGTTTCATGGGGTATACCGAAAGCGGGTTCAGGTCCTTTGAATTCACCTGCTGCTCCTTGTTTAGCCAGCCAGTCGGCCCCCAAGTGTCCAATAATTTTTTGGTCCTTGGGTATACATACTAGCTGTGTTTCTCCTGTTGCCGCCAGTGCGTCCAGTCTGTTTATGCAAGTCATGACGAGCCTGGACTGCACTATCGGTGAGGCTAGCGCTTTTATGGCTGCCTGGCTATCTGTCATAATGATAATTGATCCTCTGTTAAGTCCCGACTCCATTACGTGATGAGCACACCAGTCAATGGCGGCTATTTCGGCCTGGAAGATAGAGGCATGCTTCCCCAGAGCAATCGCGAATTGTTTGCTCCGGTTGCAGCCTCCATAGATACCAGCCCCGGTTCCTTTAGTATTTTTGGCCCCGTCTGTGTACCAGATGGTTCCTTTACTCGTTCCCGGGTATGTTCCATTTGCCCATTCACTCCGCTGTGGTATGATCGTTTTAAATCTGCGGGATGGGTGTACGATTTTGGTGAAATCGGACCTCATTTTGAATGTCTCTTCTTCTTGTAGTACTTTAAATGTTGCCGGTCTTGATGGCCCCATATTTAAAGTGTGTCCATTTATGTGCATCCTATAGGCTGCCTGTCTAGCTTCCATCATTACAAATAGATGTAGTGGTGGTAGCGATAATATGTGTTCCATGGCTGCCGTGGGCGTTGTCCTCATTGCCCCAGTGCACTCTTTCGAGTTTTACTGCTGCACTTTTGGTTTGGGTCTTTTCTCCCCAAACGAGCGTTGCGTATGTCACTATAGGTCTTATGACCACTGTGTATAGCCATTTGGTCATACTGGGTCTCAGTCCCCATGTGCGTCCTACCATTTTACGGGTCGCAAAAAGTCCTCTCATGGCCTTTTTGCTGATGCTCTCTAGGTGGAAGTTGAAGTTCAATCTGGTATCAAGTATGACACCTAAATATTTTACTTCATTTTTGATTGGAATTTCCATTTCATACATACGTAGTGATTTTATGTCAGTGGTTTTTCGTCGTCTAGTAAAAGGGACGATCGCCGTTTTGACCGGGTTTACAGTTAACCCTTCATTCCTACACCATCTTTCTACGGTATTTAGTGCCTTCTGCATCAAGTTTGATACAGTGGTCCCAAACTTCCCGCTTACTAGAATGGTCAGATCATCTGCATACCCTAGTGCATATATGCCCTGGCTTTCGAGTAGCAGCAGAAGGTCGTCCATGACGAGGCACCATAGGAGCGGCGAGAGAACACCTCCCTGCGGGCACCCGCCAGCGATTAACGCTTCTGCTGTTTTTCCATATAGGGTGGTTGTCACAGTCCGACTTCTGAGCATCTTGTTTACCCATTGTCGGACTTGCGGGTTAATTCCTCTCTTCTCCATTGCTGTTGTAATGGAGTTGAAGGTTGTGTTGTCAAACGCCCCTTCAATATCCAGAAAGGCCCCTAAAGCAACGTGTTTGCATTGTAGGGTCCTTTCGCATCTGCTCACTAGCTGGTGGATTGCTAGCTCGCATGACTTTCCCGCTTGGTAGGCATATTGTTGACGGTGTAGTGGTGAGTCCTTTAAAACTCCTTCCCGTATGTGCCTGTTTACTAGTTTTTCTTGTAGTTTTAAAATAAATGATGAGAAGCTGATCGGTCTGTCAGATTTAGCCTGGGCCTATGAATCACGCCCTGGCTTAGGTATGAATACTACCTTTACAATCCGCCAGCTCCTTGGGATGTATGAAAGGGCAAGGCTTGGGATGTATGAAAGGGCAAGGCTTGCTCTGAGAATATCACATAGTGGTTTCCTCAGCGTTGGTATCCCCTTTTGTAGCATGACAGGATATATCCTGTCAGGACCTGGTGATTTGAATGGTTTGAACGTGTTAATTCCCCACTAAACGTCACCTGGTCTCATTATCATTTTCGCTGTTTCCCATTCCCATTTTGGAGCCCCTACGCTGGGCTCGCTTAGGTACTCGGAAACAGGATTGTCAAGTATTGCAGAACCCGGGAAGTGCGTCTGCAGTACTACCTACAGGGTCTCTTCTACCGAGTCTGTGTACTTTCCATTTTTGGTCTGCAGTGAGCCGATGTTCCCAGCATGATCTTTGCTGAGCGTCTTGAGTAGACGGGAGTTTGTGCGTGCCTAAGCCCTATCAAGATCCTTGTTCCACCAGGTGACCCTGGTTGAGGTAGATTTGGTAGTTCTTGTGCAGCTTGCTTCAAACGCAGTATTGATAGAGTCTGTGATGCTTTGCACCATGAGCTCTAACCCATGCGTTGTTCTCGCTACTGTTGAACAGTCCCCGATTCGGCTGGCTAGTACCTCTTTGTATAGCTCCCCCATATAATGTGGTGCGCGTTGGCATCGCATCCAAGGATCAGCGGTATTCCCTTGTGGCTCCCGCTGTGTATCAGCCGCTGAACCTCGTCTGGCGGCGGTGGTCCTGGTTGGTCGTAGGGAAGGTAGCCGGATCCGTGTATAAATTCCCTCCGCGTTCCCCTTTCCACTACTTCCAGCCGTGCTGCCACTAGGTCTCTGCAACATACGTCCCATAATGGCATTAAATTCAGTCTATGTTTTGCTATTATACATGTGCGTGGGTTACACATAGGTTCGGCGACAATCAGTCGCCTTCCCTGTATGTTTAACCCCTTTACTATTCCCTTGTGAAGCCATGGCTCTTGTACAAGTGCAATGTCAATATTTTCTCTTAGGATATATGCACTGAGGGCAGCAGACGCCGCCTTACAGTGGTGTATAATAATCTGTAGTAATTTGAGCATTACTTACCCTTCGGCGATGCGGGCAACGGACTGTCGTCCATTGCTCCCTCTCCGGGCACTGGAATTCCTTCCATTGCTACCTCTTCGGTCTCCTCAGGTCTGCCGACGGTTTTTGCCGCCAGCGCTCTGAGGGTGATGGTTGAAAGGCCGAAGTGTAACTTCTTCCCTTCTGCTTACGTTGTTCTGCACCGATATTCTTTTGAGAAAGGTGGTTGCCTCTATTGGTGGTCCTGGAGCCCACGTTAGTACTCTCCTGGGTTCCGGTAGGTCCTTCAAATTAATGATCTGAAGTTCCTTTTCGTTCCTCAGGAGATTCTTCTCCTTGGCTATGCTCTCGAGCCATGTCCTGGTTGGAAGGTCGGAGCATACTATTCTCAGGAATCCCCCTTTATAGGTGCATTCCTGAAATTTCAGTGAGGCTTGTCCTTTCACCGTAGCATCAATGCTTTGGATTATCGAGGCTTTGATAGCCTCGGCTTCCTCTGCATTTATGCTCGTCTCTGGGTATCCTTTCGGTATTATAGCGAGCGCTATTACCGTCAGTGTGTCACTTAAGGTTCTCTTTGCCGGAGGCCCTTGGCCCCCTTTCGGGGTTTTTGCCGGTCTCTTTTGGAGTCCCGGAGGTGTGCTGTCGCTCGACAGGTTTCGCTTCTGCGTCCCTGACGAGCCGGGTGCTGACGCTGGTGCAGGGCGTCGCGGGTGCGACCCCTCCCCTAACGCTTGCTCTCCCTGAGGTAGGTTACGCTTAGGCGTCCCTGCCAGAGAGAAACTCGACCAGAGGGTCGAGTTTCTCTCTTCTCTGGCGTAGTCTGGCCGCCCCCGAACGCTGCTTAGGTCGTTCAGGTTCAGCCGTGGCGGCACCAGGGGAGGTAGGGTTCTCCGAAGAGCCCCCTATGGTAGTTTTTGTTTTTGTATTTTGGTGGTCCATTATTGTTCCCACGAGTACGGAGGAAATAAGTGGTCGCTGTGGGCAGTGCCCCGATACGCACAGAAGGCTCAACTACGTTGGGAGGTCGCCCGGTGTCCCAACGGAATCGTTCGCGACACTTAACCGTGTGCCATGCAGCCCTAGGCACGATGTCTGTACGCCGTAGCTTGGGGGAGTTGGTTCGCGGCAGCTGGTTTAGGCCGGTCATGAGGGGGTGACCCACCTGCCCGACCCTATGCCAGCTACTGGCCGATTTCTCGGTCACGCTCCTATCCACCACCAGGAGACGCGCTTGGCAGCCTCTACCTGCAGCTGTCGGCCGACTCCATTGCTGGTGCCGACCGATTTCCGAGACATGAAGTGCTACTACAAAGTAAAATGTTGATGTGGCCATCATAGTCCTTTCCCTATATTTTACTCGAAAACTATGAGGTTTACGAAAAAAAGTTATTCTTTATAATTTGTTCAGTTTTAAATTCTCTATAAATATTTATTATAAATTTTATGCAGCTCCTATAGTTTATAAGCAATTGGCAAAAATTATTAAAATTTAAAAAAAAAAATTAAATATTTTATGATAGCTATGTTCAGATTTTCATTGTCTTTAACTTTTGTTAGAAAAATTTTGTAATATTTTTCATATTACAAAAATTTATCGGAAAAAAACAAAACAATGCCTGGAGTAAACACCCACTTCCGGTTTATGAATGTTTACTAAAAGCTTTTCAGTTCCAGTTTTTAACGATAAAACCTTAAGTTTAAAGTTTCATCTCAAACAGATTATTCGTTTTTGAGATATAGCGACAGACACACACACATACACAGACACAATTTTTTTTCCAGAAATTAGTTTTTTGGGCACAGGGGACCCCAAAACGGATATTTCCGCAAAAAAAAATTTGAAAAAAAAGATCACGAAAACAATACTCCCCCTATATATACTATATAGGGAAAGTAAAAATCCTGTTCTTACTTCGAAAATGAAGCGTACATGAACCTCAATGAGCTGGTTCGTGAACTAAAGTTAAATAATTATTTCCTCCTGGAAAAAATTGAACGTCTAGAAGAAGAAAACATGCAACTTAAATCTGAGGTTAGTGTTTTCCCTCCTTCTCCACTAAATAATATTGTAAACAATCATGAAGTTTGCGACGAGGTTGAAACATTAGTAGTCTCAGTGCCTGCAACTTCTAAAACAACAAATATAAAACGCAACTTCGCCAGCGACTCGACAGCAGCTGGAATTAAACTAAAATCCCCAACTCGGAACATCAACAGGCAGAAGAAGAGTGGAAACAATACCGGTGAGCAGGTTATAAACAATCAGCATAACCTAGAACGGGCAGGTAATAAACCTGAAGATAATATAATTGCCAGCAAACGGAAGCGGAATTTAAAACTGTAACGTATAAAAAACGCAAAAAACCGAAGACACATCTTATCACAGGTACCGGCGGTTTAATTGTGTCCAAATTGGAGGCCGAGCCCAAGAAGACTTGGTTATTTGTAAAGCATGTTAAAAACTCAGTAACTCTAGAAAATATAAGGGAACATATTTGCCGAGTTATAAGCAATAATAGTTTCACCTGGGAAAAAATAACCTTAAAAAATTATACATATTCTGCGTATAAAATAAGCGCCGATTTTAAATATCACGAGTAGTTAATTAATCCATCCAACTGGCCAACTGGCAAAATTTTAAGTAGATATATTTTTAAACGGGCCAGTTCCCACGATCGCGGAAAATAAACCGAAGAGTGATAACTAACTCGAAACAAATATCAACAGTATTAATCTGTGTTTTTTAAACGTCCAGTGTCTGTGAAATAAAATAAATGAAATCTTGGCCTTTTTATATGAGAATAATGTATATGTTATTATGTTTCTGTGAACATTGGCTTAATTCCTTGGAAGTTAATGCGGTACGAATCGAAAACTATCACGTGTCATCATATTTTGCAAAAAAACAATTTATTCAAGATGGAGTGATGCAGCTCACAAATAATAGTATCCAATCAACAGATATAGATAATATTACACGGATATCAGTGGAAAAAACATGATAGCAGCATTATTTCTCAATGAATATAGTATTATATTAATAAGTATATATCGATCACCATCCGGCAACATCATTACTTAACAAACTTAATATGAGTAAATTAATTCGTGTGGGAGGTGATTTTAATGTACACTTTAACTCAGATGATAGTAGGGCTACTGTAATATGTGATTTGTTTTTGTCATATGGCCTATCGGGGAGAGTAACATTTAATACTAGGGGTAAAAGCTGTCTCGATAACGTGTATCCCGGTATATCTGAACACATAGGGATTCATGTTCAAATAATAAATAACGTTAATCATAAAATATCTCCAAGAAAATCTAAAGTGAGACCTATAACAGCATCGGGCAGATTCATGTTATATAAAACAGTATCTGCTTGTGATTATAATCTTGTGGATCAGGCAGACTGTCAAATAAATGAAAAGTTTGAAATATTTATGAATCATATCCAACACTGCATCAATGTATCTTTTCCAGAAAAGAGTGTAATAACTAATTTTACAAATAAAAAAGTAGCTTGGTTTACAGAGAATCTCTTAGTAAGAGAGGCCAGTATAAATAACAAAGATACGACTACATACTACAAGCAGCAAAAACAAAAATACAAAATAGCCTTAATGAAAGGCGCTTGGCAGCCAATTGTAAATTCATAGAGGATTCTGGTAACAGTCCCAGTGTCATGTGGTCACTTATTAAGTCACCTAATTCTAAACTTAACTGTGATAATGACTGTGATATTGATGCAGATACCTTTAATAAGTTTGTTTGTAATGTAGCAGATAATATTATCAAATATTTACCAAAAGATTCCTGCGATCCCATTACTACCTAGTACCAAACACGCATTATTTAGGTTTCATGAGGTTAGCCAAACAGCTATTTGTACCATTGTAAGTCAGTTAAAGAATTCAAGGAGCCGGGATGTTTACGGATTGGCTACTAACCTTCTGAAGAAGGTAATTGACACCATAATTAGCCCTCTTACTAATTAATTCATATATACGTTCAGGTATGACTGACTGTCTTAAACGAGCATATATTATACCCATTCATAAAAAAGGAGGTAATTCTGATGTTAATAATTTTAGACCTATCTCGCTCCTTCCAATTATTTCTAAAATTTTGGAAAGAATTCTCTATCAGCAAATGGTGGGTTATTTGGACAGGTATAATTTGTTATCTGAGAGCCAATATGGATTCCAAAAAGGTAAATCAACTAGGGATGCAATCATTGCTTTTACCGCTCAAATCTATGAAAATTTTGAAAGAGATTTACATACTTCTGCTACCTTCGTCAATCTGAGTAAAGCATTTGATTGTGCCTCTCATGATGTACTTCTAAGGAAGCTATATTACTATAACTTCCACCCAAGTAGCTGTAAATTATTAAGCTCCTATTTGAGTAATTGAATGCAGTGTGTTAAACTAGGAAACAGTGCATCAGAAGGTATGGTACTAAAACATGGGGTACCACAAGGATCCATCCTTGGACCCTACTGTTCCACATATATATATAAATGATCTTCCCAACCAATTAACTGCATCATCAGTTACAATTTTTGCTGATGACACATCTATTGTAGACATATCTGACAGTAAAGACGAGGCCATGTATAAAAATGCACAATCCGTCAATAATGCAACAAAATGGTTTACGGTTAATAAACTATATGCAAATCCGGAAAAATCTACAAATATAATTTTTCCCTTAAAACAAATACAATTAAAAAGAGTACCAAGTTCCTTGGAATCCACGTTGATACCAAATTATCCTGGCACAGCCACGAACATGACCTTGCCAATAAAATTTGCTCTAAAACATATCTGCTGAGAAATCTAAAATTTGAACTGCCTTTAAGACTGCATATTTCGCACTGTGTCACAGTCACCTGGCTATGGCATTCTATTATGGGGCCACTCTAGTATAATGCCCAGACTATTTGGCCTACAAAGACGTGCTGTCAGAGTGGTGTCATCCTTAAATTGCAGGGATTACTGACTAGAATGTTGACTATATGTTCACAGAAATAGGAATGTATACATTCAGCACAATGATATTCAAACATATGAAACTAGATCCAGTGAACATATATTTCTTGCTAGTATGCGCCTTACTATCTCTCAAAATGGGGTAAGATACTGTGGGCCTAAATTATTCAACGTACTGCTACTACGTTGAAATCACTTCCCACACCAAAATTTAAATTTATTCTAAAAAATACTTACTCCGTAATGCTTTTTATTCTATTCAAGAATGTTTATCATTAAGTTTTGCAAATATTATAATGGGCTCATTAATATAATATTTTTTATATAATTCTCACGTTCTTAATTTTAACCATTTGAAACGTTTAATTTATTATGTCTTTTAAGTTTATTTTGTATATTTTACCAAATAACTATTCGTATTTTAATATGTTGTTCTGTCCTGTAAGTTTATAATTCCAATGTTATTTTATCATTTTATCACTCTAGTAAACCTAATCTTGTTTTTTTGTAGTTTTAGATAATACAAATTATAGCATTTATTATTATAGCTACTGTAACCCAGTGCCTTATTTTATATTGTCAACAATTTCAGTGTGTATATTTTTAAATTTTCTATACATTTGTATTTTTTCCTTACATATATTTTTAGTATGCTTTTTTGTATTTTATTTCTACAATAATTTTAATGTGTATATTTTTTTTAAAATTATTTATATAATTTTATGTCTCCATTTTTAATATGTATATTTTAGTATATTCTTGTATGTAAGTATGGAGCAAGGGTGTGTGTGGTCATGTATGTATGCGTGTGTGTGTATAGTTTTAAAATATTATATCATTTTAATAAGATTATTATATTATTATACTGTATTCATTAGATTCACTCACATCTCATATATGTATAATTATAAGTAACAGTAGAAAATATCTCTTATGTGGTAGATTAGCAAATTATTAAGACGTATGCAAGCCCCGTGTAATAACATAAATAAATTATTATTATTATTATATTATTAATTCTCCGACTTGACGTTATGGTTAAATACTATTTCTAGGGAAACAAAAAAAAAACAGAGAAATTCTTTATTTAAAGATTGTAGTTGATATTTACGAGGTGTGGATATTAAATAACCGGACTGAAGTCATAATACTTTTTATTCGTCACCAATTTCGGCAGAAGTTTTATCACCTTTAATGTATTTTCTTTGGCGATCCCTACACCGCTCCATACGACGTTTCCATTGTTAAAAGCAGAGCTGGAAATCCTCTTCTGTCAGCTGGTTGAGAACCTCAGTCGCTTTTGCTTTAGCCGCTTCCTCACTTTCAAATCTTGTTCACTTCGGCGCCGACTTGACCTTGGGAAATAAATCACAGGGACCAAGGTAAAGAGAATATTGGATGTTCCAATGTTTTTGTCTTCTCACACGCTCACGCAGGTCATTCAGAACCTCTATATAGAACTGTTGATTTACCGCCTGACCATTTTGCCAATGTTTTTCGTTCGTTTTGAACGTTGATGGCCGCACGTCGTTTCACGCCCTTCTTTAAACCATTTAAACTACTCAAACGTTTGCGTGCGGGATAAACATTAATTCCCGTAGACATCTTTCAATATTGTATAAGCTTCTGTGGCAGTTTTACCCAGTTTAACAAGAAACTTGAGGTTAATCCGTTTCGCTGCCTGATCACTTGGCATATTTCCGACGCGCCACTTGTGCGTTGACTAATTCAATGAGCTGCTACAGTCAAACTGTGACCTGCTTCATTATCCAGCGAGCTCAGGGTGAAGGAAGGATCATTAGACACACTCATGTTCATACACGTCGTGACACGCTCGCAGTTTCCTGAGAGCGGCATCAGTCCGTTTATTAAATAGTCACACCTCATATATCCTCGATCTTTTAAATGATTTGCAAAAAGATTGTTTCGAATATTTTCCAAATATTCTTTATATAATTTTTAAAGACTGGAAAATATTAAAAAACCAAATTAAAAAAAATTGCATGTGCAGACTTCATTTTAGAACTTTTTTTAATAAGGTTATAATTAAGTCATCTAGAAATATTAAGAAAAATTACTTATCGTCGGTGTTTTAAATGGGATATATAGATCCATGCCTTTCTAAACGTAATTATAGAATAATTAAATGGTATCATTTACTATTATTTTAATGTAATTTTGTAACTAGATATTAATTTTTCCATATTAACAATGAATATTGGGAGCTAGTATTAGTAGCTTTAAGAAATTTCAATATGAATATCAATGTCGGAGAAACATACATTTAGAAATGTGTCTCTACTATTTGAAAAGTAAATTAACTGGTTCATATTCATAAAAGAATGTCAATATCAATCGGGAGTTTAGTCCTTATGAAGCGTTTCTCGGGAGCGGAACCTTTCGACCACTTAAATGAGTCTCATTCGAAATTGGGTGCAAAAGTTTGGAGAAACCAGAAAAAACAAAAATGGGTCAATCAAAATCATAAAGAAGGGCAGATAACGTGGATAGTGTTAACCAGTCTGTTCATGACGATCAAAACTTTTTAATTCGTAAGTGCGTAATTGCTTTAAATGTGCTTAGAACGTCAATATACCGTTTTATCTTCAAGAGAGATGTTATAAATTGGTGTCCACGCAGTCTTGATCTAATCCCTATAGACACATCCCAGTGGGATTATCTCCAATCTAAAGTTTTCGCCAAATGGATACTTCTTTGATGTAGAGAATAGAAGCCATTTCAGAGGCTACCTATGGGCATAAGAAATTTTAGTGATCGAACAGTGTCGTGGCGGAGAAGGTTAACATTTGGATAATATTATTTTTAAGAAATATATTCCTAAATTCTATGATTTAATAAATGATAAACATAATTTCGACATGTGGTTTACTTTTACAAATTTCATTTTTCAATCTTTTAATATCTCCTATATTCTTCAATCAAATAAAACATATTGTACAATTCTTATTTGAAAATAAATTATTCAAAGTATTCACAATTGCAATACATATGTGGTTGAATTAGTTGTGGATAGTGGAAATACTATTTATTTGGGACAATTCCATTCCTTTTTCAATTAAGATTCATGCAGTTCATGCAATTCACATTTAAATTACCAGAAATCTTAAATTATCTGCATAGCGAGAGTTCAGCGCAATTAGATGATTAAGTACCCATAAACCTACATTTGAGAACGTTATCCTAGATTTTACGGTATTTATTCAACAGTGCTGTGCGGTTACTTTACGGCCTCCTCGGATTAAACAATTACGCCATTATAAGGATTTCGTAATAATATATTACCACGATCTTCTAATACTATATAATTTTCCGATAAAACTTCGCCGACCTAACAATAAAACAATGATTCCTAATTGCATCGCGATTATCACACAATGCCCGATTAACAATCTGTAAGGACATCTTGATCCTGGCGAAAGTTCGCCGTTCCATTTGTCACGGCCTATAATGAACACATCAGGCAGCTTTTAAGGTTTTAATTAAGAAGAATTCCAGTCTTCCATGCGGTGACCCATTAAAATCACAAATTTTACACGATTCCGCACCAAAAAGCGCTTAATTATACAGCGGAATTTCCATTTCTGGCACTTAGAGGTTGGCTAATTGGCCCAACCATATTTTCGATTCATATTTTGCAATGGCATCGCTATTTATTCGTTATTAGCATTCGGTTTGGTTTCTCTTGCTGATTTACATGCAACTTTTTTCGGAGTCGGCGTAATTTAATCGTCTGCGCCAGTTTTAAATCAGTTACCGCACCCATGTTTAAGTATATATCTATTCTACGATGATTTATGTTTCTGGTATTATTTGCATAAACGGGGACGCGTCTTGTTTTTCTTTCTTAATAAGGAACGATGATCGACCAACTGTCGATTGGAAGTGATGTAAAGCCTCGTATAAAGTTAATAAGGTTGCATAAGAAATATACCGCAAAGTTAGAAATATATAATTTTTATACTTTAGAGTACAATATTATTTATGTGGACAACCCAATCTGCACTGCATAATTACAATTGATGAAAATATTATTTTAGATTCGACCAATCTCTTATCAGAGATTCAAAAAAATCGAAAGAACAAAGACTCTTCATTACCTTTAAATCCACTGCATTCATTAAAAATTATTTACCAAATAAAAAATCACTTATTTTAAATTTATTAAACAATTTACTAGTCAAAAGCAACTCCTTAAAAAATAATCAAACTACCATTTAAATATATAAACAGGCTTTTATTTCAAAGTGAATACATTTTTACATTTATGGAAAATATTGGGCTTTTACATTTTCAGTTTTTGACTTATTAACAAAATTTATATAATAATATTAGAAAGAGATATTTATAAACTAAAATACTACAAAAATCAAAGTAACCTATTTGTTGTTATATAGGTTTTATAATTAAATTTACTTGGTTTGTTTAAAAAAAAGTGAAGATCAAGCTAAAATCTATATATTAACATAATGTTTTACCAAGTGATTAATGAGAAACAAGTATGTATATGATATCTATTTCTTGTTATTAATTTTAAAATACGAAAGATATCGTAAACCTACAAGGATGGGTCATATAAGACTCCAAAACAAATTACTTATTGAAAGAACTACTTGTAACTACTATTTAGAAACTAGTTTAAAGTAACACTAGCTTGTAAATATTTATTTCTGTCAATTAAAGTTCAAGAATTTTAATTTACATGAATAGTTTTTGAGTGAATGAATGAGATGCAATAATGACTGTCAATGTCACAGCTTATATGTCCATATATATAATTTCTGGAAAAATCTTTAAGTGTAAAGTTTTTGAAAATCCATACTTACACTTAATTAAAAAATTTATTAATAATTAAAATACATACATAACTCAAGGATTTTAATATATTTTATGAAAAATGAATTATTTTTTAATCAAAGGCGTTTTTTATAGAAAGAAATAATTTTATTAACTTATGTATTGATAATTTTTTTCGATGACCTTTTGCAATCTTTCGTGTAACATTATGATGCTATGCTCAAAGAACTTCTAGCCTTTTCCAGTAAAAATGAAGCAAGTTCTGTTTGACACCATTGAATTGAATTGTTTATAATTCAGAGTTTTATAAAGATCGAAATAGATTGTAATCGGTCGGTGCAAGGTATGGTGGATGGTCTATCAAATCCCATCTAATCTCCAGCAACTTCTGACGGGTCACTAAAATGATTTGTGGTCTTGCGTTGTTTTGCTGGAACACAACTACCTTATGATTTATCAATTCTGACTGCTTTTCGTGGATGGCTTCATTCAATTTGTCAATTTGGCGACAGTATACGGCCATATTGATGGTTTGGTTTTGTGGTAGCAACTCAAAATACACGACGCCTTTGTAATCCCACCGTATTGAGAGAATAACCTTCTTTTAATGGATAGTTGCTTTAAAAGTGGTTGCAGCGTGTTCTCTGAGCTTGCACCATGATCGTTTCCACATGACATTGTCGCAAACTAACCATTTATAAAGGTTTGAGAAATTAATAATTCATTTTTTCGTATACATAATCAAGGTCCCAGTGGAAGAACAGGGAAATTTTATATTTCATATCCTAAACTGGCACCTTGTGATTTTCATAACTAGTAAGTTTCTCTATTTACGTTAATTTTGATATTTTTAATTATAAAAGTATGTATGTACACTGGTTATGGAAATAAAGGCCTATTATTATTGTCTGTTCGAAGTTTGTGACAGGTGTTTATGTGCTTTGTTAAATAAAGTTTATATGAAACCCAAATATTGAGTTTACTAACATATCCCAGCTTGTGCAAATGTTTTTCCATGGTCGTTTAAGAAATGTTTAATATTTCTGCGGCCTCTCGAGTCGTGTAAGGGCAGTTTGTTTCGAATACTGCCTTTGTTTTATCGCTTCGGCTTCAACTGACCTTCCTGTCACCTTTAACAAATTATGGGAACGCAATTTGGCAAACTAATTTTAACACTGTTGTTCTCTTAAGCAATCTTTCTCGTACACAGCATATAAATATTTGTGGACTTGCGTTTTGTTTTGCCCTTTTCATAAGAAAACAGTAAAACATAGCGATATTTCTCGATTTTCCTACTACTTTACGACGACTACTAAATCGATTAATTTACTTTTTTAAATAACAATTGTCTCCTGTCAAATGGTATTTAAGTTAGATGATTGCACTGAAGATAGTTAGTTAAAAATAAAAGTGTAGCATCTGTTGATCGGAACCGAAACGACTTAAGGCTATAGGGTGTTCAGAATGTAAGGATGAATTGGAATTTAACGCCATTTTGTCATATGACGTTTGGCTTGTTTCATGTTTGTTATTTGCTATTCTTCCCATTAACAGCCTTATAGCTTTTGTGTGGTGAGCATTGTAGTTTGATGTTTATTTTCGCTATGAACCAGATGACAACTAAGCAACGTATCCAAGTGATAAAAAGTCACTGTGAACGGCAACAGTTAGAGAAACATGTTTTCTTGTTATTTTTCACAGTTGTTGATGAAAATGACAATTTTTCGATTCAACAAGATAGTGCGATATGTCACACAACTCTTGAAACGATTGCTCTGCTGAATGAAAAGTCTCCGCAAAAAAAATTATCTCTTTGAGCAATCAGGAATAACTTGCCAGATCATATGATCTTAGGCCTTGTGACTAAAGAGAAAAAAATTACCTTTTGAATGAGGTCATAGCCAACTATGGTTTCCATTTAAAAAAATGAGGGTTTGCATCATATCTCGGAAAATAATAAAGATACAAATTTTCTGATTATTTTTTATTAATCTGCATAAAATTATCTAAAACTGTATCCTTTACAGTTTTTTCTATCTGTTATAATAACCGAGATATATTGATTTGAAAAAATTGGCACTTTTTACTTTTTTCAAAATATCTAGTTACCCTTGACTTTTTTGAAAACTTTGAAAGTGGAATTCTTTTCGCCTCGTAAATTTACACTTCTTTCCCCATTTAACCGTTTCTCTATCTCTTATAGTTTCCGAGATCCCCATAGAGAACATCGAAAAAAACTCACCCTGTATATAAATGATATTTTTGAATTAAAAATCAGTGGAAAATTATACATCTATGTTGACGACACTTGTATATTGTATAGCGGTAAAAACTTATCACAATTAGAATGCCTAGCCAATAATGACATAAAAATATTAACAAAGTGGTTCTCAGAAAATCAATTAACAATTAATGAATCTAAGACGACATATATGCTTATAGCACAGCAAAATAAAACCATTAAAAATTCAAAAATTCAAATCGGACACTAATACATTAAAAACAAATAAAACTAAATACCTTGGACTAACAATAACTAAAAACTTTAAATGGAATAAACACTTAGAATATCTAACAAAAAAGACTAGTGCAGTAACATGAGCAATATACAGAGCCGCAATTTAATAACAAAGCACTGTAAACATCTTTTATATAACACATTATTCACATCTAACATAAATTATCTGTATCATATGGGGCAGAACAAGTGAAAAAACATTAACACATTACAAAGACAAGAAAATAAAATTTTAATACGTAGAACGCCGCGTCATTCATAAACGTCTGACGGCTATGTTTCCGCTGGGGCCCCGTCACCCATAAACGGCTGACACCTTTGTTCGTGTAATTAAAATAAGATTTTGGTACTAGCTTATAGTACTATTATTTATATTACAATTTGATGAATATTTGAGATAATGTAATAATTTATTTAATAAAATTTTACAAGCAAACGAGAAAAACACTTTAACATGTTGAACGCCACTACAAAAGGATGGGTGACGGTTATGTTGCCGCTGGCGACTCATCATCCACAAGCGGGTGACACTTTTCTTCGTGAAATTAAAACATTGTTTTGCTGGTAGCTTATAGTAATATTATTTGTAATAACACTTATCGCATTTCCTACTTCGCCCTTTATAAGGCGCATTGTATACTTCTTCTAACCAATTTCAACTAAAAGAAAAAACTTACAAGGTTTCTATGAACAAAATCATCTTTTAGTCAACAAACTCAATTTACCCAATAATTTTTGGGTTCCCAAAACTTCTCTTCTCTTCTCATACGCATATCTGCGTATAAACGTTTTATAAAATAAACTATACAACAAATACTAGAATTATTTTTTAAATAATTTCGGTAAGAAAATTTTGATCAAATACGATATTGCAGATTTGGGCCCCGGGAGAAACTTCACCGATTCAAGCTGGGTGTTCAACGTGTTAAAAATAGTTTATACCTGAACATATTTATACCCACAAAACAATTATATCAACTAATTCCAGAATTAATAGTAAAAAATAAATAAAATTTGAACGGTGGCTCTTAATACACAAAACAAAGCATAGTAATAATACACAGGTTCTACTAAAAGAGTTAAAACAAATTCACGATCACACACGTAGGCGAAGTAATTTAGTAATTCAATCTAACACAACTGAGGTCATAAAAAATAGTATTTACGTATCAGGGGTAAAATGTTACAATAACTTACCAAAATTAATCAAAAATATTTCCGACCTTAATGAATTTAAAATTAGTTTAAAACAACATTTTTTGCATTGCCAATAATTTGTAATTAACAACACTAACCTTTTAGTACATACTAGTCAAGGAAGAAATTATCCAGTACCAGAATTGATTTAAATAATCAATTTCTGTTGGAGATACATTTCTAATAGTAAATTGGTTATAAATAACCAAAAAAAAACAAGATTTATTTTGTGACTATAGTTTCAACGTTTATGAGGACATTTTGAATATTAACATTTTGATTAAAATATAAATAATAAATATAATAAATATAAAGGTTGAAACTAGAGTCATAAAATCTTGTGTTTGATATCAAAAAAGTGTAGTTTCTTTTAAAGTTACTAATTACAAGATATATTCCACCATAATTATTAATTAATTTAATTTAATGTAGTGATTTCTTGATAAATTCAAGTTACGCTCGTCAGTAAAATATATCGGTATTTGCTGAAAGCATGCCATTAAGAAATTTGCATCTAATCATCTCCAACTTACATTTGTTATTTTTAGTTAGTTAGTTTCTATGAATCCTACTGCGTTATTAGTCATATTTGACAAGCATTCATTTAAAGTTTTTTGCAATTGAATGCGAATTTATTTTGACATCTATTGTTCTGTAAAATATATTTAAATTTTGTATATTTACGTTTTGAACTAGCAACGATTTAATATGTCATAATCATAATAGTAGTCTTTTCTTGCTTTTTATTGTAAATTAATTTAATAAACAGGTCGATAGACTATATTTATTTTAGGCTCTTAAAATAAACTTAAATTCATATTTTTCCACGCCAAGGACTTTAAAATTACCAGATAGATCGAGTGCGATAAAATAAAACATTTAAATAAACTGACGATACTTAGTTATAAACAGTTTAAACAATTAGGTTATGCAATTCTGTTCCGGGTACATCTTGGTGGCATTAGCTCGAGTCATTGACATTAAAAAGTATAACGGAAAAATGCCGAACACTCATTTGTCCACCATTAAAACATAACATCGCTTTATTAAGAATATAATAAATTAGATAATTAGTACGATTTCTTAAAACTAACATTAAGAGATATCTTGAAACATATTTTAATAATTATGAGAGAAATGTAAAAGGATTATGAGAAACATAATAGAATAAATCTATTATTCTTTATTCTTTGTATTTTGTTCACCTAACCATCTTTCTACTTTTTTGATATATGTTTTATATATTCGCACATTTATTAGAATATAATTTATTATAGGATACAACATCATTTTTTTAAATTTTCTTACAATCTTAATATTCCATATTTTACAATTATATGATTTCAAATAATGTTAATAATTGATAGTGATTTTCAAATGATTGCCTTGAGCTGGCCAAATGGATATGTATCCGAGATCATATTATTGCTAAATAATATTAATGAATTTTAAACTTCATTTATTTATTGTCTAAAAATAAATGACGAACGGAAAATTTTAAAAAATGTGACATGCAAAATATAAGATAATATAATTGTGGAGGCGTTTACTTTGTGGCACATCTTGAATATAATAAAGAATGTCACCAATAAATTATTATATTTGTAACATACAATTATTTTTATAAATATTATAATAATATAAATTAACACCATGGTCAAAATTCGCCTCTGCTTCAAAACGGCAGTAGAAAAGCACTATACTGGGCGGTAATTAGCACTAGTTTCCTAATAATTGATTATTAATTTATTAATTAGTAAATACGTTAAATATATTAATTGGTTTCACCATATATTTCAATTGGTTATTTTCGACTATCAAACAATGCAAAGAGGCTTTAAAATGAATATGATGTACGGCTTTACTTAATTCAAATTAATATTTTTTGTGAGATTAAATTGTTTTTAATTATTTTTCTTTTCAAATATAATGTAAAGTAAAATGTTCTAATCATTACTGGTTAGATGTCTTTATTGAGCTATATGAAGGTAACATGCTTCAAAACGTTCTCTAATGGCTTTGGCGTGGTCAAGGCAGTTGTGTATTGGAGTGTGTAAAAAAGGAAAAATTTGATACATTCTTCACTACCACTGGTTTTCTGTCTAGTATAATTAGTATGTGAGCACTTATTGTCATTACCCAGGAACTGAAGATTGGCCAGAAATCCGTTTGGAACAATCCAAGCAAATGGTACCTTGAAATAAAAATGGGTTAAATATGAAATCAAAAGTCGTGAGCCAGCTCAAATGATCGCCAAGCTCTGATGATGAACCATGAAGGATTTTCTGTGAGTTAGACAAGTTTGGAAAGGAATAATTCACTATGGGCTTCTTTAATCTGACTAGAGTGGACCAAATTGACTAATAGAAAGGGTATTGTCGGTATTTGTTTCACCAAGAGAAGGGCAAGCCGCACACATTAGATTTTTAGATTTGAGAGATTGAATGAGAACTCTTTCGCATCAGCCGTACATTCGTATTTTCAAGCATTATCGAGATTTTTTCAATCGTGAAATTATAAAATGCTATTCGTTCTAAATCAGATCATTCTAAATATGTTAATTAAATAGATAAAATAGTTATTAATAGTTACTTAGAAAAAATAGCTATGTGGACAATGAAACAAATATGGCGCTGCGATCTTTTGAAGTTTATCTTTATTTTAAACCATTCTTGAAATTAATAATTCAACCTCTATGGTGAGTGTCATGTTTAGAAGACAATAGCGGATAGGTAGAAGGATTAAGGTGTAACGAGTTATGTATATTTATTGCTTGATTTCCGGATTTTATTTATCTGTTATCGGTTAATTTCTGGTTTTAAACAGGTACTGTCTCCAGTATACCTCGGACTGGTCCGGTATTCTTTTCTTTAAATTTACCGATGAAGTCCAATAATTAATCAAACAATTAAAATAAATATATATTAAAGAACAGATCTATATGAAAATGCATGAACATGAAATCATAATAACTTAAGGCCTTCTCCGTGGCTCAATATGGCGACGTCGGACTGGTCTAGGCGGCAACTCCTAGCCATGTCTGACTCGCATCGGTCTGGACGGTGAACGGTTTGATAAAATTAGGGCAGGCTAGGACTGGTACGAGGGTTAAAAATCCTTTCAATTTCTGGGACGCGTTTTCTTGAGCACTTCTTCTTTAGTAGGGTGTTTAGCCAAGAATCTTTTTACTGCTTTGACGGTTTTGCGAACCTCCTAATAGGGTGGTAATAGCCTGGACTTTTTCCGGATCGGTGTGTATACCTTCAGACGTTATTATGTCTTAGATATTTTAAGTTCATTTGTGCAAATTTGCACTTATCATTGTTGATTTTTAAACCGTATGTTCTTGGTTTCCCCATAATGATTTCCAGATGACGAAGATGTTCTTCGAAGGTAGTGCTGAAGACTATTATGTTATCTAAGGTAGCATAGTTATCACATTCGGTGCCCACTATGGAGTCCAAATATCTATGGAAGGTGACTAAGGTTGACTGAAGTCCAAAGAGCATCACCTTGAATTGAAATAATCCTCGTCTTGGCGAGGTGAAAGCTGTTATAGAACGGCTAATTGCGGCTAGCGAAACTTGCTAATATCCGTCCTTTAAATCTATCATACTTAAGTACTTTGGACCTCGAAATTTGTCTAGTAGTCCTTGAATATGCGGCAACGGATATGCGTCTGGTTTACTTGCCTGATTTACCTTTCTAAAATCAATACAGAAACGATTTTTACCGGATTTCTTCCATACTAGCACCACCGGCGAGCTTCAACTACTACTGGAAGGCTCTATAATGTCTCTGGCTAGCAGTTTGTTAATTGAATTCCTTGGCTAATATCTCTGTTTTATCAGTTCACTCTATTTCTAATTTACCTTGTTGATCACTTGATAATTCCTGTATACCCACCAATTCATGTAAATATTCACGTTGAAACGTTTATTGGTGGCATCTCCCAGCAAAGGAGCTGGAGTCATGATGAAAATGAAATAAACAATAATATTTGGACAATCCAATTGATACATTTAGTCCTGTTTAACCTACATATACGCTATTGTATTTTGAACAATTGATCTGATATACACTAGATTTTTCAAAATAATCGACTTTATGTTTTGCATTGAATAATATGTTGAATAACTTTTGGGGGTTAAAAGCTACTTATTCATTCTGTTTCCGAATAATATTAGATATTTGTATTCAATTGTCAATGACAATTAAAATTATTTTATTTAATTAAGCCACTCAATTAAATAAAATAACAATTATTAATAATTATTTGTACTTAAAGAAATGAAAAAAACTCAATGTATGAGAAAGTGATATGTTTCTAATTTGTGTGACGTAGAGTGATTTGAAGAAAAAGGAATTGTGAGATGTCGTTTGAGGCATTTTCTTTTGGATTTAACTTTAATACAAAATTAACATTAAATTTATTATATATGTTTACATATAAACAAATTCAAATTTGTTGTTATGTAAATTAAAGTTAAATCCAAAAACAAAACTTTGGTGTTATTTTCTGCCTTGAGAATGACTTTAATTTTTGGGTGAATATTGTTAATTAGATTTAGAAATTAATTCAATTGACATGTTGTGTCACTGAAACATATTATTACATCTTCAACATATCTGCAGCAAAAGGAAATATGAATTTTTGCAATAAACAATGTGTCTGCTTAAGTTCGCACCATATGAAAATCTTTTTTATTATTAATTTTACGAAAAAAAGTAATTCTTTATAAAAAGTTCTGCATGGTCCAAAACTTATGCAATCATCAATTATTAAATTTATTCTGTTGTATACGCGGTTTCTCAAAATATAATGAATTTGGCTTAAAAGTAAAGTGTTTACCTTTATTTTTGACAATATCGGAAAAAAATTTTCAATTATCTCTTTATTCGTTAAAACATTGATAACCTTTGCAAAGATAATATCTAATATATTTTTTCAGTTATCTTTTTATTTGATACAACTTTGATAACCTTTACGACTCCTAATTGTGTAACAAGCATGTAATATTTTTCATCAATTCACTATTGCTACAACGTATCCGCCTTCTCTTACAATACAGGTTTCTGTTCTAGAAGAAAATTCTCTCAATACATTTCTAATTATATTCGGAGTTAAACCCCGAATTGTTTCCAAATGTTTTACGTATGTGAATAGCCTATGTTGATATACCCTTTCTTTTAAGTAACCCCATAAGAAAAAATCTAATCTGGCGATCTAGCTGGTCAAGGAATATCATTAAAGATATTTTCAAGGTATTGTCTTACTTCCATCGTACTATGGCATGTTGCACCGTCCTGCTAGTACCATACCTGTTACCGTTCATGTCTTGGAAGGTCACGAAGAAAATCATGCAACTGATTTTGTAACAAATTTAGATACCGTTGAGAAGTTATAGATTTTCGAAGAAAAAAGGACCAATTATTTTATCTTTGTAAATGGCGCACCAAACGTTAGTTTAAAAAAAATTGATTGCGGCTTTTAATCGTAAAGTGAGGATCGGAGTCAGATCACCATCGATAATTTTCCGGATATGGTTTCATTAGATGTAAATGTAAAATTATTTTCAAAAAAAGGATCGTCTTCCAGCTTTCCTTGAATAAGGAAGCAAAAATCTAGTCGTCTGTCGTAGTCCACAGGTTTTAAAGTATGGATACATTGTGGTTTCCCGCAGAAACAATTAAGGTTTTTCTATTGCATATAACATTACATTTAACTTCATCTCCTTACTTGCAACACGTTTTCAACTTTTGTGTGTGAATTTATTTCTCCACATGATTTGAATTTTTCCATCATTCTCATTACTGATGTGTGGTGTATATTTTTTCCTGGATGTCTGTTATTAAAAATTTCAGCTGCTTCACGCTAAGTTTTATAATTTTCACCAACGATTAAAACAATTTCTACTTTTTCTTCCACATTCAATATTACCGCCATGTTAACAAATTTTATTTGATGTTCACTGTCAAACAATTCTTGCTATCAAGAAATCGTTTGTTTATCGTGCATCCAATATTTCGCGTAACTACAATGCAATGTTATTGTAGTAAAAAAACAAGATTTTTTGGATTGGATATAATTGCATATTAAAACATAGTTTTCCATTCCGAACAACTTTTTATAATTTTTGATATTGTCACAGATAAAGGTACTTTACTCTTGAGCAGAATTAATATTTTTTGACATTACTCGTGTACGGCTTACAAAATTGATATCTGATTATATTTTAAGTTTTGGACCATGAAAAACTTTTTATATATAATTTTTTTTGTAAAACTAATAATAGAAAAGTTTCCATATTGTGCGAACTTAAGCAGACATATTTAGTTTATCAATTCAGTGTAATTAATAATAGATTATAATATTTTATTTATAATTTAGATATCATTATTGCAGATATAGCATCTATTTAATAATAAAAACAACAATAAAAATAAGGTAAACCTATATCACAGTACATTCTGTACTTTATTCTCGACCAGACATAAATCATTCATCTGTACACCTAAAACGTAATCGTGTTTGCAGGATAAATCATTGAATAGTTAAATATATAAATTGAAATGAAGGCTACAGTTTTTAAACCGGTCTGCACGCCAGCGTACGATTGATATTTGATCTTTGCCTCGGTAAAGTTCAAATGAAACCTTGACGTGATTGAAAAGTAAATAGTTGACACATTTCAATTATAGTATCGTTTTTTATAAGTCGCCCTCGTAAAAATTCCAGACACGTGGAGAATTGCACTAAATAGCATAAAATTTGAATATAATGCGGTTAAAAAGCTACCGTTCCGTGAAATAGCTTTCGCAAACAAATATCGTCTGACCCGACAGCTACATTAATTCGTTTAATTTTAAATAATAATTTTTTTACTGGGCTCAAATATTTCTAAATATTATTTGTTAAGATAAATTAATTTTTAATAATGAAAAAAATCTATAAAATTAGATAGTCACGTAGACTTATAGAATAATGAATTATCCGTGTTATTAATTAAGACCTCATATATGAATAAAAACCAAGTTTCTTCTAAATTATAATTACAGAGGGTCAATGATGCTAACTGAAAAGCAACTTAATTATCTTTGGCAAATATTGATTAACTTACAAGCAATATGCTTATACTATAATGCAAATTTAAAAGTAGGTGCTTGTGTACTGGTAACCCATACATAACCAAGGAAACATAACTTTAACTTTGGTGCAGTTGATTCATTTTTGATTTTTTTTCCCGATGCTTATTCTAAACACTGATTTGATTCAGTGAGAGTCTATCACAGAAGTCTGTTATAAAAATTAATTGCGTTGACATCAACGAAGTGTATTTTCATTTAATGTTCCTGATTCAAGATGTATCACAAAGTGATGGCTTCAAGCATTAAACATAGTGCGTTATACTGTTTGGTATATAAATTATATTTTCTTAATTTGATAATATATTTCCAAACTGACAAAATATATATCGTAGTCATTATTGTAATATAATGTATCACAATAATAAATCAATGTCCCTATACATAATATTTAAATATTGCATAATAATCCCTTGTAAACTAATTTTCATTTATTTTTTCTAATTAAAGTTGCATTTGAAATTTTTAATTTTTATTAATTATTAACACTTCAATCAATATAGATTAATATTTTAGATTGTATGTTACTGACCACATCATTTATAAATAAACTAAATAATAGGGTTCCAAGATTAGACCTTTTAGGAACCCCACTTGCTGGGCAAAATGTATCTGATATGTAGTTATTATTTTCCACATATAATATCCTGTTTGACAAATAAGAATTCTTTAATACAACCATACCACTACTAAAACTCTGATATGTAGTTATTATTTTCCACATATAATATCCTGTTTGACAAATAAGAATTCTTTAATACAACCATACCACTACTAAAACTCCAGTGCTGTAGTTTCTGTAGTAATATATTATGATTAATAGTATCGAATGCCTTACTGAAGTCTGTGTGGATAACATCTACTTGTGAGCGATGATAAAACGTGTACTTTTTTCCAAAATATGTTGCTTCGTTGTTATTTGGACTCCAACATAATTATATACATATCTTATCAGCAATGATCATTTCAAAAACTTTAGTAAAGTTTTTTTGTTGACACTTTCGTAGTTTTCTACTTGCGTGGAAAATTAATTAAGGATAAAATTAGGTTAAATATGTGTGTTACAGGTTTAATTAGGCTACCGATACAATCACGAACAGAAAAAGATGGGACGTTATCGGTACCGGATGTGCATTTAGGCATTTAATATATCAGATTCGTTGATGGAACAAATATTGAAAGTATTGTAAAGATTAAAATTAACATTATTAATTTCCGAAGGGGTTGAAGCGTAAGTACTAATAGAAGAAAATAATTTCTTGAAATAATTTACTATATCATACTGATGTAAATTCATATAAATTGGAACAGAATTAGGTGCTAGCAATGGCCAAAGTATTGCCTCAATCACATGTTGATATTTATCGTCTGCTATAGGAAATAACAGGTTGAGTGAAAGAACACTGCACTGTGAATTCAACTTCAAGTCGTTTGATTTAAATTTTAAAGTTAGTGTTAATGTATTTTTTTGTATCATTTTGACTTGTAAAGCAAATAAACTAAACTAAATCACACGGGTCATGACGTACGTTTGAATTAACATAATTCCAAATGTTCTTAGGTTTACTTCGCATGGAGTATTCTGCGTGTCTTAATAATGATTTCTGATCTTTTTTGACATTGATTCGAACATCACGCCGAAGATGTGCAAGTTTGTTTTCCTAAACGACTTTGCTATTTATCGCATCAAACTTAATATTTAAGTCCAATAGAAATGTCTGCATTCGATTATTTAGTTCGTTAAATTTGAGCTCGATAAGTGTTTTGAATTCAACTGGATTATCGGACTTGGTGTTCTCCGCAGATGCAATATTACAAAGTGTACTAATTTTACATAATACACTGCAGAACTATTTATCATCTTTATTATTATCGTCACGATAATGTTTTAATTCATTAGTGCTGAGCTTGATGCATCTACCATGGAACCATAGGGCATGTGTATTCTGTATTACGGTAGAAGAAAAACCATTGTCTAACATTGTCCGCATATATTACAATGTACCTTTTAAGGACTTGTGTAAAGCATTAGGGCGTATTGATACATTGCACAATTGGGAAACATGGTTAAGGAATAAAAATACGATTAACACAAATCTTCACACTACGCGGCCCCTCGTAATGACTAATAATCAAAACACGAGACAGCTGATTGAGAATAGACCACAGAAGGGGTCAGACAAGAGAATAGAAGGATACTAAATCCACCTTTATTGATCTCAAATATGCTTTTTAATTTTAAATGAATACAAAATAACAATCAACTAATAATTTACTGAATTGAATTCATTATGTTTTAACCACAAAAAAAAAACACAACACGACTCGAGTATAGAAGTTTAACAACTTAATAAAAACGATAAAAATCGAAGATTCATATTTATACAACTGTATTCACAATAATAATTTGTGACTAAACATAGCGAATTTTTCAATTCGATGTAAGTATATATAAGTAAGTATAATACCACGTAGTGACGATCGCAATAATTCCTTTTATTAACCACAAATTACTTGCTGAAACCACCTAACTAATTTCTCGATAGATATTGAATTATACAAAAGTAATTTGCGTGTTACAGATAGCATAACTAACATATCAAAGTAGTTTGAATGCAAAAATAAATAAATGTTTCTATTGCAATTGTAGTTTCATAGATATACTCTACAATTACATTATTACCACAGGAATTTACATTAATTCAACGTTTTTGGCAAATTCCTCATTTTTTGGTGAAATATTTATTCGATTTATATTTTGGACAGTGAAATTGCAAAATACACAATGTAATCAACAATATCTATTTAACAATATTATCTACATCACAGAAGTTGCTTATGAACAAAATTTGGTTTCATTTTTTAGCTCTATTATCTAGATTGAGACTTTAAAATATTTAAAAAAATATTTTTATTGCGTTTTAAAATAATCTCCGTTAGGATCTGTACAATTTTGCATGCGACTGAACTATCCTTCAAAGCCCTTTGTCAAGGCAGAAAATAGTGGCTCTAAAACATGAGTTTTAAAGGCTCAATCGATTCTTTGGGCGATGAAAATCGTTGTCCACACAGTTAATCTACTGAGAAGAAGAATGAGTCATTGAGTGCCAAGCTGGGGCTACAATGCGAATGACCCATCAATTAGATCTTTTGTATGCCCAAATACTCGTTTGTTGTATATAATGTGTGTGAGCTCACATTGTCGTGATGCAAAACAAAAATGTCGTTTTGGTTTGGTTACTCTCAATTTACCAAAAACTTCAGGCAAACAAATTGACGCATTTCACTCCGAATTAACGGTCTTTTGATTTTCGAGAGCCACAGTTACCACATGATCGGTTTTCATGAAGAAAAACGCCACCATTTGCTTCTTCACGCTTCGAGAACGAACTACTTTTGTTGGCGTTGAAACACCTAAACTGCCGATTGGCCATTTCTTTCTGCCTCATGCGCATAAAACCACGATTTATCACCTGTGCTATATATGGCTTTGGATGCACCACTGTTGTATTTTGAAATCATTTTACGGCTCCAATCGTTACAAGCATTTTTTTGAGCATCTGTCAACATAGGTTGAATCCAACGCGTGCATAACTTCCGAACACCCAAATGTTCGTGCATAATCTCATGTATGTTGGTCATACTAATGCTTAAATATCACTCGATTTTGTGATATGACACATAACGATCTTCTTCAATTAGTTTTCTCACAGCATCGATACCTCCTTCACAACGACTTATTTTGGACGATCTTCGTCCATGAGTGAACTACTTCCAAGTTTGAATCAGTATATCAGCGTTATAAAGTGACTGTATATGCGCTTCATTGTCATTGCAATTGATTGATGCACTATTCTTGGGTTAGATCACGTCAAAAGTCAAAATACCTCAAACATTTTCGCGAGATAATTCCATCTTTTGGCCGAGATGAACTTTTTAACTTACTGTAAACAACACAACATGTTCTGAGTACGTATAACGTAAAAAATATCAAACTTTACGAAGAAAATGTCAGATTTCACCTGACAATACCAGTGTTGCCACTTCTTAATACATAAATAGCGATCCTCGTATGTCATTCACTATTATTATGCAGAGATATGTTTCCAAGATTTAGTGTAAGTGTGGTATTTCTAGGAATACATGAAAATATTGTGAAAAGACAAAATAGAATTTACCATTGGTCTACAGAAAATGCACGTATATTAAGAAGTAATTCAAGTACTTAATAATTAACACGAAAATACTGCACAAATCTACAACAAATGAGTCTACAAAAAACAAATCACTTGTTGAAACAACTACTTCTCGGGCTAATTCCTCGACAGAAATTGAATGTTACAAAAGTAATTTGCGTGTTACAAATAGCAAGGCTATCAAAGCAACACTAGTTTGAACGAATTTATTTCTGTAAAATAAACTAAAAATGGTTGTAATGTATAGTTTGTGAGTGACTATGGTATGATAAATTTAAAACAAGAAATGAATTTAGGTTGATGTAATTAAAAATAAATTAGCACAAATAATTAAATAAATTTAACACTCAAGTTTATAATCATCTGCTGATACATGTTTCGATCTCTTTAGTTCAGATTTATTATAAAATTCATTTTAAATACAAGTAAAAACATTTACTAAAATAAATATAATGAAATATAAATAACTTACTCAGGTATGTACGGCAACTGACACAGTAATGAAATATAATCGACTGAAGGTCTGTATTTATACCTGAGATGGATTAGTGAATTCTACAGAAATTATATTTCATTATGTTTTGTATTTAGGTTTATTTCAGTCGTAATGAATACTAATAATCACAATCACAATGCTTTCTTTAAGACGAAATATTAATCCTAATATCATATAAAACATTGTTTAGTTATTATACTCGCGATATTTATTTATTTGTCACTATAAATTACATATTTAATAAAGCACTCGATAAATTTTAAAATAAAGATTACTGCTAGTCCTGATAGCATTAAATAAAAACATAAATGTTAAAATGTGAGAGACAGTGATTGTTTTTAGCCTTTGGCATATATATATTTTAAATATTTTTTTTACTATCGAAAAATTAAACTTTTTAGTTTAAACGACATAGGCAAGTTAACGGCTTAATTCGTTTTTCAATTGTCATCACCGACACAGATTTTTCCGAGGATTTTTGGATTTATGTTTGTTACGATTGAAATCAGAGACTTACACTTTTGCTTTCAACTCAAAAACGGCCACTATTATCAACATTTTTAAAGAGTGATAAAAGTTTCTAAAATAAATATTCTATTAAAATGTGGAAACATAAATGTAGATTTATGAGCAAACAAAAAGTTCTGTGAAAAAAAAAATTAGAAACACCCTGTCTAAAGAATTTACTTGATGTTGGTTTAGACTGTACCAAATTCCAGCAGTCTACCACGAGCGGTATTGAAAATATTTAGAAAGATGTGTTAAAATTTTTTAACTTTGATAGCCTGTATCTTGGTCATTTGAAGACCTATAAAATATTCCTTTTACGAAACATCATAATTTTCACTCTAGTATATGTTGTAATTTTATTCCCCGAGTCACAGAAACTCCCTGTATATCTAATAAAAACGTAATCGATAAATGGAATAAATAATAGTAGTATTTTTTATAAATAATGTATTTTACTTACACTTAATAACATTTATTGTATAATTAATTATTATTCAAGTTAATGACTATTGGAAATTAATTGATTTTTATAGTGATTACTACTTTTTAATTGATTCCTTTTAACAAATTGCAAAAAGTAGTAAGTTATTTATAATGACCAATTTATGTACTTCCCCACTATATTATAATATTTGTATAAAATATCCACACGACTTTTTACTTACTTATTTCACTGTTTTACATACAATAGTGTTATATCAACGAGAATGTTTGAAGGAATTATTTATATATTTGTTGTTGGCTTAATATTCCAGTATTTATGGTCCAGAAGAAAATTATATGTGTTGTCAACAAAATTACCAGGTCCACCCGCATTGCCTTTAATTGGCAATGGATTAATGTTTAATTGCAAAAGCGAAGGTAAGTAATATTAATTCTTAGGAAGAAACTACACTGAGTTAATATCACAAAAAAAATTATTCTGTGACTTTTCTTTCAACCTTTATAAAGGCTTTAAATTATCGGTTTGAGTAATTTCGGTACGGGCCAAGAGGTATCTACACTTGTATTTTTAACCAACTATATTCAGTCTAATCGTCTAAGTAGTGGTCGAAAGATGGAAAAGCAAACTGAGGTATATGGCTATGCATTACTGTTTTACTTTAGAAAAGGAAGCAAACAAAGCAACACAAGTCCATAAAAAGTAATCTTCTGTTTTTTTTC
>OZ018390.1:40734430-40842420 GCA_963969525.1 Ontholestes murinus
GTACCAAATTGCAGCAGTCTACCACGAGCGGTATTGAAAATATTTAGAATTTCTTAACTTTGATAGTCTGTATCTTGGTCATTTGAAGACCTATAAAATATTTCTTTTACGAAACATCATAATTTTCACTCTAGTATATGTTTTAATTTTATTCCCAGAGTCACAGAAACTCCCTGTATATCTAATAAAAACGTAATCGATAAATGGAATAAATAATAGTAGTATTTTTTTATAAATAATGTATTTTACTTATACTTAATAACATTTATTGTATAATTAATTATTATGCAAGTTAATGACTATTGGAAAGTAATTGATTTTTATAGTGATTACTACTTATTAATTGATTCCTTTTAACAAATTGCAAAAAGTAGTAAGTTAATTATAATGACCAATTTATGTACTTTCCCACTATATTATAGTTATTTATATAAAATATTCACACTACTTGTTACTTACTTATTTGTTGTATACAATAGTATAATATCAAGGAGAATGTTTGAAGGAATTATTTATATATTTGTTGTTGGTTTAATATTCCAGTATTTATGGTCCAGAAGAAAATTATATGTGTTATCAACAAAATTACCAGGTCCACCCGCATTGCCTTTAATTGGCAATGGATTAATGTTTAATTGCAAAAGCGAAGGTAAGTAATATTAATTTTTAGGAAGGAACTGCACTATGTTAATATCACAAACAAGATTTATTCCGTGACTCTAGTTTCAAACTTTATAAAGTCTTTAAAATAAACTTGAGTAATTTTGGTTCCAAGAGGTATCTACACTTGTATTTTTAACCAACTATCTTCAGTCTAATCGCCTAAGCAGTGGTCGAAAGATAGAAAAGCAAACTGAGATATATCGCTATGCATTACTGTTTTACTTCAGAAAAGGAAAAATGCAACACAAGTCCATAACAAGTTATGTGCTGTTATTCACAGGGTTATTAAAATTATGACACTTGTTGCGTTCCATGTTTTTATTGGCAGTTTCCTGACACGTGTTTCGAGTTTTTACACTAATTATCAAAGGAGTACAAACTTAATACTAAAGTAGAAGGTGTAACATTACAATATATATACAAAAATTACATCATTAGGTGTCCCCCCGCTGCGACTTCCTGGTGGTTGTTTACGACTGTTTTGCCCTCTTTAATTGGGCGTTTAATTTCTAATCCCTCTAATAGGTTTAGTTTAAGTCCCTTTTCTTGGATGTGTATCGGTTTTATTTTTCCCGGTTGGTGGTTGTTTGTGATACAGTGTTCGGCGATCCCTGTTTGTAGATTATTATGTAAGATGGAATGTTTGTGTTCTTGTAATCGTTTTTTAAAAGTTCTTCCAGTCTGGCCTATATATATGGAAGCACAATTTTGACAGTCTAATTGGTATACACCGCTTTTAAGTAGTGGGTCTTGTTTGTCCAGTTTATTGTTGATTAGTAAGTTCCCTAGATTTTGTTTGTTAACTTGGATTGCGATAATTTGGTGTTTTTTTTTAACTTTTTACTAATCTTGTTGCTTGTATAGCCTGTATATTTGATTGCACAGTATTTTGATGTTTGGTCGGCGTTATGTGTTCCTGCATATAGGTATTTAGATATTAGCTTGTTTGATTTCCTTCTTATCAGTTTGGAAACTATCTTGTCATTATATCCGTTGTTTGTGGCTATGGTTTTTATGATGGCTAATTCTTCTTCAAAATCTTCTGTGTTCATTGGTACATTTAAAAGTCGGTGGATGCATGAGTTGATTGCTGCATGTTTTAGTTGTATGGATTGATGGGAGTCGGCTGGTATAATGGTATCTGTCGTGGTTGGCATTCTGTATATTTTGTATGTTAATTTATATTTCTTTCTAGTTGTCGAGATGCCCAAAAAGTTTAATTTGTTCTCTTCTTCTACTTCCATTGTAAATTGAATTTTGTGGTTTAACTGATTTAGTTGAGTTAGAAAAGTATCTAGTTGTCTTCTAGTACCGGTCCAAATGCAGAAAATATCATCGACATATCTGCACCAAAAGAAGACGTTCGACATTAGGTTGGATGTATGTGTGGATAATATTTCTTCAAAGTGTTTCATATAAATTTCTGCAATTAGTGGTGATAAGGGCGATTCCATAGTTAAGCCGTCTTTTTGAATGTAATAATCGTTATTGAATTTAAAATAGTTTTGGTTGAGGCAAGTGTTGATTAAAGCAAGTATTTCTTTTGGGTTTGGATGTTTTGTATCTATTATTTGTTGTCGAAGAATTGTTTTGACTTCTTGCACGGGTATAGACGGGAAGAGATTTTTAACATCAAAGAACACCAAGATGCTGTTGTGTGGTAATTCCAGATCCTTTGTTCTGTTCACAAATTCTAGGGAGTTTTTGACTGAAAATTTGGATGTACATTGGAAAAGTGAAGGTAGGTGAGTGATTTAGAAAGGAACATATTTTGTATGCAGGTGCATTCATGTTGGGGACCACGGCACGTATAGGAAAATTCTGTTTGTGAATTTTGATTAAGCCATATAAGGTGGGAGCACTTGGGTTGATCGCTTTGTAGCGGAATTTGTTTTTAGGGTCGATGATGGACGGAGCGTTTTTTATATTTTCTATTATTTGTTTTTGAAATTTATCGGTGGGGTCCTTTTGCAGTTTATTAAAGTTTTCGCTGTCCAAGAAATCATATACTTTCGAGATGTAATCTTCTTTTTTGAGGATGGTAATTGTGTTGCCTTTATCAGCTTTTGCGATTATTATGTCTTCGTTCTTGCATTTTGATTGAATAGCCTTAATCGTTTTCCAAATTTTGGGAGTTGATTTTGGTTTATTGCTGTTTGTGTTTATTGTATATATATATTGTAATGTTACACCTTCTACTTTAGTATTAAGTTTGTACTCCTTTCATAATGAGTGTAAAAACTCGAAACACGTGTCAGGAAACTGCCAATAGAAACATGGAACGCAACAAGTGTCATAATTTTAATAACCCTGTGAAATACCAGTTCCATCAAGAGTGTAGCCTAGAAAGTATTAATTATATGTGCTGTTATTGTTTCCCATATGTCAAAAAATCGAAATTTTAATTGGCAGATCCAATATGTCGGATCAAATATTCATAAAGTACAAAGGTAGTCAATGTCCAAATCTATCAAAATGGTTATATTAAGGTTTTTGGTAAATGATGTACTGGAAATAGAGGAAATAGACTCCGAAAACATAAAGAAATGGTGTAACTTCAAAAATCACATTCCCATTCGCCTTCTTTTACTTTGCTATCGCTTTCATTATATACCTCGATGTTTTCATTTGAAGGTAGTATAAGAAATAATTCCGCAACTTCCGATGGTAGTGGTTTACTATCACCTGGTTTTGGAGGTTACAGAAAAGAAATGAGTTGGTCGGACGATATGAGGAGATGGTTGAACACATCTGTCTTTGTTTTTACACGTAAACATTTTCTCGATATATTTTCACACAAACGTCTTTATTCCACACTTCCTGCACTTCCTTAGATAACTGACCAATTGGAAGTGGAAAAGCTTCGATGATGGCGTAACCCTAAATTAACACAATGTGTACGGAAGTCGACATGGGATACCACGAGTAATTCAACCCGCTTGACATCGCTTGTAACAAAACCTTGCCCATTGCTATAATGTTTCCACCGATATCCAATTATCCGCAGTTACTGGCATGATAAAAAAAACGTCTAGCTGTGTTACCATCATTTGATGTGCCAAATCCAGGTTTTGGCACATAAATAAACAAACAAAGACGCTGAGAAAATTGTTTCTGGGTGGCTGGTTTACGGATTGCATTGCAGAGCGGCATTGCCATTTTTTTAACTTTTCTTGTCACCACTCCATAAATCTAATGCATGCATTCAATGACGAAATCCCGAAACAAAGGTACTTTTAATTGATTTATCTACTCGCAAATGCATCGATGTTGTTTTTAGAATCTTTGGATGTTGCAGTTCAAATGTAAAATCGCTGAGACGATGCAGTTTCCGTAACAGCTTTTTTTACATTTTTACATTAAATTTACATTTGATTTGATTTTCAATGTGAAAATGCTCGGAACGACACACTTCAGAGGTCTCCTTCAAACATTGCGACTGAATGGGCCTACAAAATCGCATAGAGGACGGTTTTGGATTTATCCAAATATCAACTTCAACAGCATTACAGTCAAAGTATTACTGGAACCAGCAAACAATATACATCAGTTTTGTCTTCTTCGGTGTATTTTTGTTTATGCTCTTTACCCGAAGTTCTGTCGAACCCCCATTTAGCAATTAATTTATCTATAGCTACAGTAGGTTTAATTACATCTTTAACTACCCTAATAAGACACTCATAAGTGTGATTTAGCAATGTTTGTAGCTGAACTTCCGCAGTTGTTTTCGTTACTGTGATTGCTGACGATGGTGGAAAGCAAAGATTCTTAGCTGCCAATATTTTGTCGTATGATGGAGAAATGGACTTTAACTTTTCATTTGAAGAAATATATATTTTGAGGTTTTCCCCGTTACTATCAAGTTCAAAGCAAAGTAGGAGATATCTCACTCGGTTTCCGTTTTTTGGGCATGTTGGTAAGCGTTTAGAAATTCTAACGCACGGTCCGGTGAATTGAAAGTTACTGCTCTTATAATAGCTGACGCTTGTGGGGCACCCAATAACAAAAGACTCATCTGAGCAGGGTAGGTCAACTTGGGTGTGCGTTTAGAGGAGTTCCTCCGCACCAGGGCACTTCGTTCGAACTCTGGAGTTCTCAAAGTCCGTAGTGTATGGACCAGAAGTTCTCCTTTTTTTTCCAAATCATTTTATAATAAATATGCTGTAACAGGTATAATATATTGATTTCTAAAACAAGTAAAATATTACTATTGCGTTAACAAATTAAACGATTAAATGAAAATAATTTTTTTTTACAATAAATAGTTGTATAAAAACTTAAAAATTATTTCCATTTACCCTTTTAAAATGAACTATCACATAGTAATACCATCATTTTTAACAAATTAAACATTACAAAATCGAAAGAATTAGTCATTTGAAATGCTCGATATTTTAATTTGGCGCCAAATCCACTTTATATATTTTCGGTCACCAGGTATATGTATTGTCTGTTGACAGATAACACGATTCCTGCCAACTATACTTGCTCCATAACGTGGCCCTTAGTTAAGTCGAGTTTATAAGTTTATTAACATGTATTAGCAGCTACTTCTTAGTTTCTCATATTGTGTATACAAATACAAATTATTTTTAAGAGGAGAAACGCGGAGAAATTTGCCTATTACCTCATTTGTAAATATTTAGAATATATTTCCAATGCGGAAATAAACTTAAAAAGAACGCGAAATTTGTGAGTGCAATCGATTATTGGAAGCGACATATCAAGGTCTGAATTCCGAATTATGATTATAGAACCCTCCCAATGGCAGCTTTCAAAACGACTACTTTTCACTGTTTATGGTTGGCTTAACTTTGCCCGATCATTCAGTAGAATTAAGTAGATTGGCGACATCAGTACCCTCTACATCTAATTTTATGAACTAGCAATCGGTTGGTTTTTCATTTTAGCCAGGTTTTTCATGCTTTAGCCCACTGTGTGTCGGTGCAAGAATTGGTTTGTCAAATTCCGTTCCGGCAATTTCAATGTCAAAGATGTCTCACGTTCAGGAAGGCCAGGTGAAGCCGAAGCCGCTAAAATTAAAGTCTTAATCGAAGCAAACCACCGTTACACTACTAGAGAGGTGGCAGAAATATTTCTGAAAATTCTTAGAAAGAAATATGCACAAGCTGGGATATGTAGTAAACTCAATGGGTTCCACATGAAATCAAAGAAATTCTTGAACACCTACAAGAAACTCTTGAAAAATAAAAAAAATTATCCATTTCTCAAACGTATTGTCAAAAACGATCATGGTATCTACAAAGAGAAGGTTATGCTCTCAATTTTATAGGATTACAAAGGTGTCGTGGACTTTGTGATCTGCTACCATAGAACTAAATCATTTGGACAAATAAAAAAAAAACAATAATGCGATTTTAAAAAGATTTATATAAATGCTTTGATAATAGGCGTATATATTAAGTCAGTCCGATCGTTAGTTAAGAGATTTTCTGGATAACGTTTATATGTATAAATTAAGGATCGAGTAGCACAAAGTTTCAGGCCTTTTTCGGCGAATCTAAAATTTTGAAGTGCACATGCAATATATTTATTTTCAATTAAATGATTTACAAAAGTGAAGTTTGTTTAATTATTATAAAAAAAATCATATGTTCTTTTTGGCCAATTTCAAAGATTGTCATAATAAACATGGAAATCAAAGTAATGATAGCTTAAAGCACATGTAAAGGATAGTAATACTACATCTTCCTTTTTATTGCCAAGCAGTCATATCTTTACCTAAGGGCTATTTGATATTATAAAATATACAGTGGTCTAAAAGGGGAGCTTATTGCTAGTTTGTTTGTAAATTTTATTATTGTATGAGAAGTAATGTTATGTATTTAGGTATTTAATACATATTTTATTACAGGATTTATATTCTATTCTTCTAGAATATTATTGATTTGTAAGATACAATCGGATAAAGGATTTTTTGAAAACATGTTGGAAACGTCGAATAATAGTAGCTTAAATTTGTTATGCATGTGGAATACTTTTAGTTTTGTTAACAATGTGGAGTTATTACTACAATTAAATAATTTAGTGTTTTAAATATATTACTAAGTTTAATTAATACTTTGTGTGCGGGAGAAGCTACATATAAAACTAGTAGTCTTATGGGCAATTTTTTTGTAGATTTTCATTATACCATAGTCTTTTTGGGGTTGGGATTCACAGGAAAACGTTTTACATAATTGAAATCTGAAAAAATAATAACTTATTTAATTAAGATTTTTGATTTAGATTGGATTTTAGAAGTAGTATTTGATATAAGTTCAATGATAACATTTCTATCTAGGAACTCATTAATATTGGTGTTGTATGCAAATTTTATACTATTATCTATGGGATTGAAAATTCTAAATTTTTTGTTATTATTTAGAGCAAGTGATGATTTTGGGGTAATTTTTGGTGTAATTTTGGGCCATTTTCAGTAAATTAAATTCTAAATATATGAAAGGTGTGGCAGTTAAATTCACCAGGTCTTCTTTGCAATGGCAACATCTTTTTTGTGTGCAATTGTGTTTGTTTTTATTTTTATTTGCCATAGATGTTCTTCTTCGTTATAGTACTTATACATTATATTTGATCGTCTAGTAGATCGAACTATATGGGCGAAGATGGGAAGTGAGTTCAGATATCTCCTACATAGAACCAGAACTTTGCCTTCTCTTTCAACCGTCTTATCTGCAGTGGCAACAGTTTCTTAATTTAAACCGATGTTAAGAACCGCTGGGCTAAATTTAAGTATATTTTGTTATATTAAACTATATTTTTTGTGATTCATTATACGTTTGATAATGGCCTTATAAAGGTTAAAATTAGAGTCATAGAATAAAGCTTGTGTGTGATATAAATAAAGTGCAGTATAAATTGTTAGTGAAACCATATTTTTTAGCAATGTAATATCATATCTACCGGACTGTTCTTTAAAAAACTTTTGTAAAGTATACCTTCCGAAAAACAAAAAAATAGCATATCAAAAAATTAAAAAAAACTACATTTTTTATTCGATAAAGTTAAATTGGTACATGGCACATTGGTGTTGGTTTTAAAATTATAAGTTTATATAATTCATAACAACTTGTTTTTCTACGCTTTATTATTTATGTACGTTATTTTAATCAATTGAACTGGCAGACCAGATTAAATATTAAAAATTTATTGTATAATTTAATAGATTTCTATTCATTTGTAGAACTTACTAATCCTTTTTTTTTAGATATTTATGATGTTTTGGTTAAAATGATGCGACAATATGGACCTGTAATGAGATTCTGGTTAGGACCAGAATTGGTTGTAGTTATGTATAAGTTACCATATGTTGAGGTAGGTTTTAATTTTAAATATATTAACATCATTTTTAAGAGAGAATAAATCAGCAGCTGCCATCTTGTTTTACCATACATTTGTTTGCTTGTTATACCATACATTTGTTTTGAAGTACAGTGATCATATTTCTTGAACATTTCTTTGGACAAAAGACTTTTTTAAGGTGCTTGTTAAATTACCCAATGCAAATATTCTTTTAACATTCCAATGTTCATGCAATATTAAATGCATTCTGGACCCCCTAATTTTCGATTCAACCTTACACAATTATGATTAGTACCATTTTTTAGATTTTTACAAGGTAAATATATACATTTCTTTGGACAAAAGACTTTTTTAAGGTGCTTGTTAAATTATCCAATACAAATATTCTTTTAACATTCCAATGTTCATGCAATATTAAATGCATTCTGGACCCCCTAATTTTCGATTCAATCTTACACAATTATGTTTAGTAGCATTTTTTAGATTTTTACAAGGTACACTACAGTATAAATACTAGTAACTAAAAATTAGGTTTGTTTATTTTATTCATTTAATAATTAGTTTGATGCATATGGCAGGTTTATTCTGATATTATTTATTCCTTGACTTGCCAGCAAATCATGTTCTGGTTGCATATTTATTGTGTTGATAGCTGTATGTTTTTTTTAAAATTATTCTAGAGTAATAGTTATCTATTCATATTTAGTTTAATGAAACCATTTATATAGATATATTATGTTTAGTTATTTTAATATTTAATATTTTATATTTAACGTATAATTTAAGAATAATATGTACCATGCTACATAGCACAAGTATAATCTCTGAAGTAATGTTTTTATTTTTCTTTATTGTTATAATAATTTCACTCAAAATGGGACAAGTGCCTACTTCTTTCTAGAGCGAGCTTTCTTTATACCAAACAAATATATTATGTTCATGCAATCTATTTGTTGTTAAAAAAATATAAAAATGTAATATAAAGAAACTTTGTTTTGCATTTTTATAATAATATACAACTAATGAAACATTCTGCTAATTATACAACTGTGATCTGAATTAACAGAAAGTAAGATAAGGTTGGCCACCTACAATTAAATTATTATGATGTATACAATAAATAGATAATATTTTTCTTTATTTTTTAGGTAATATTATCATCAACCAAAATAACATATAAAGGAAGTTTATACAAATTTTTAGCTGACTTGGGCGGAGTTGGACTTATTACATCCTCAGGTAACATACTTTTAAATTAAAAAGTTATTATTTTTGCAATATTTTTACAATTGTTTAAATGATTACGTAATTTCTTTAAAGTGAAAGGCTCGCACGATAATAAATCGATTTCAATCAAATTAAATTATCGCAATGGATTTATTTTCAAGGCACGTCTGATATATATAATTAGTGTTCATTTCATAATTTATCAGCGATTTTCGATAAAAAGACAATAACAAAAAGTCACATTTCGGTACTTGACAATCAGGAATCTCATGAAATTGATGATTGAAATACAGGACCTTCTATACATTTAATAGAAATAATTTTCATTTTTCTTTGATAATATTAGTTGTCATGATTAGCTTTTTGTAAAATGTATGTAACATATAATGATGATTAAATAAGTTGTCAGGAAAAAAATCTGCTGAAATATTTATTTTTAGCATATTTCTAAATAAATGGTTGATAATATATTGCAGAAATATGAAACTGAGGATAAGGGTTTAAGAACGTATAATGATGTAATAAAGGTATAAAATACATACATAATGACAATAATAAAAATAACGGAGTGTTGTTGGCTACAATTTCTTTGTAGTTTAGAGACTTGTTTCCAAGGAAACCGTCTATGGCTTCTACGAAAGAACTCCATACTTAAGATACTCCAGATTTTGAGGTTCGAATATCAGGGCCTACATATTTTTTTCTTTAAGTTTAGCTTCAGAAAGTGCAATAACTTTGTCGCATAGGTATTTAAAGCAGTCAACTTGTTTATTTAAAGCTTTGCTTCATCAATCCTAACTTTATGTGAAGGGGAGGCAAAAGAACTAATTTTGGGTCAACATTAGTTGATGGCATGGATATTATTTTGAAGTGTCCACAGAGTTGCCAACAATATTCGCTATACATTATCGTATTTAGCAATAGCTCAAGATTCTCATACGTTTCTTTGAGATGCACGGAGTGAGGAACAGGCACCGAGACATAAGTATTACCATGGTGCAACAAGACACCCTTCAGACTTCTCTTAGAAGAATCAATAAATAACCTCCATGGTGTGGAATCGTAATTGTCAGCTCCCAGTTTCATGACTACCTCAGGATTATTATTACAATATACCAGTGAACCCTCTTGAGAGAAATATTCTGCGAACTCTTTTTCACGATGCCTATACCACCAAAATGTGGTTCCTGGCCAACAGATTTTTGTCTTTCAGTCATGATCCTAAGATTTGTGCAGCATCCTTCGATACGCCCCAGTCTCTCACTATGTCATTTAGTTCAGCTTGGATAAACTGTTGAGGTTGGTCTATATCAGGATTGAATTCGTCTTCATCGGCTTTTTCGTTTGAACTTTCATTTGATGATTGCTGTTGGATGGTGTAAAGAAAAGTTGGAGGAATGGGAATTTCTGGTCTATGAGGTACAGGTCGTTTAGCAGACTGTAAATCAGAATACTGAATAGTATGTTTATTTTTCGAATTGAAACCGATGGAGTAAACGTAACAGTCGTTTCCATGTTTTTTTTGTTACCTCCATACCATAGGAATGCCAAAGGGTAAAGAGCTACGTGTCATTTTGTCTATTTGTGGAGCCCAAGGTTTGTCCTGATCGCCAAGCTTTACATTCAAGTAAGCATGTCAAGTTTTCTTGATAAATTCTGTTATGTTTCGTTGATGCTTTGCTATCGTTAAATAAAGAAATATCATAAATGTACTTCTTTGCTCTAGTACAAAATATTTTATATAATAAGGCTTTTTAATTTTGTGAAAAATCTTGACGTGATGGGCTCAAACCAAATTCACATTTTGAATCAACGTACCCGTATTAGCTAAGGACACTTATCAAATTCAAAACACCAAAAATCAAGTCGGCCTGTGTAATCAAAATATGTATTAGATCAAATAAGGAAATTATATTATAAAGGAAGTAAATTAATGATTTAAATGCTTGCAAAACTTTCCCTAATTAGGTGGGTACCCCCCCAATTATTATAGGGTGATTTGTGTCAACAGCGAGGGACATCAATTATAATGCATTGAGTGCAATGCTTTAGATAATCTATATTTACAAGTACCTGGGGGAACACGGAACAAAACAAAACTTTTATTTCTTTATAACTCATGTCTTCGATTAAAGACAAAAAGATCGCCCGTCGTAAAGTATTCGAAGTCCGTTATTTTACACGGAATTACATAACCTCTCTTGAAGTTGGAGACGAACTACGTAGCTAACGTTAAAATTAACATTATTTTAACGTTAATTAAACAATAATTTTTAAGAGCGATTTAAGATCAAGTATGGAATTAAAGGATTGATTAGAGAGACAATCAAAGAACTCATGTTTATATTTAAAAATATTCGTGCTTTGCACCTTTTATATCAAAATTAAGAATTTGTACTATATGATCTGACAGTGTTGTGTGCAAAACTTGCGCTAATGTTTCAGATTGTACATTTGTAATAATATTATCTATACAAGTTTAAGCTGTCTTACATATTCTTGTGGGGTCACTTATCAAATACTTTAAATTAAAAGAATTTAGTGTGTATATAAAATCTAACGTAATATTCGAAGCTTTTAAGAAGTTTTTGTGTCTGTTGAATAGTTCAATTAATAATTGCTCATAGAGACCAAAATATGTATTAATATTACCTTTTGAAGTTCTATATGTACAAACTTCAATGAATGTTTCTCCCTTTGTAGTAATTTGTGCACCAGAGCACTCAAACATTTTCGATTGTGAAATTGGACGCACTTGTCTAGTGTGTTGGATGACCGGTCCCTAAATTCTTGAAGAGTTTTGGCCGGCACAAGTCCAACAATACATTAGTATGATGTATTTACTCTCGTCTTAAAAAAAACTTGCCATTGATCAAAACCACTAGCGGGTGATGATATCTGGATCTAGATCGAGTTTGCCAAGGGAGATCAAATCATTGACCAGAGCACCAAGGCCTCACTAGGCCCGTTGTGTTTCCGTGGCTGGCACAGCCCTCCGTTGTTCTATCACTCATTTAACCACCCAATGTGACAAGCAAAGAACAGCACAATGCTTGGAGGAGTTTCTCTAATGTTGGCCATGCTTGGCCAGAGCTCCTCTAGCATGGACTCTCTAAGGTGGGCGAGAGCTGGGCAGGTGGTTAACACATGTTCCACTGTCTCGTCCTCTTTTTCACATCCTCTACATTTGGGGGTTTCCACCAGGCCCATAGAAAACAAGGGTTTCCTTAGCTGACAGTGACCCGTAAGGATACCTGTGATAAGATGCAGATTCCCCCGGGACAGTCGCAGATAGTATTCAGCTGTTTTGAGATTGGGTGGGCGTATTGCTTCCTTATCCTGTCTGCAGAATAAGGTGGGATGACCCCGTTGTTTTAGCGATTTGAGAGTGTTCTGTTTGAGGATGTCAGCAAAGCATTTCGGTGTTCGCGCGATCGATGTCCCGTCAGTGGTATCACTGAGCACCGATAAGGGCCGCTCCAGCTCGTCTGCCTTGCTGTTGCCTTCTTCATTACTGTGTTCCTTGACCTAGCGCAGCTCAATACTGTTTGATTGTGCTGCTTGTTTCAGGATGTTAGATTCTTTTACTAGTCTTGAGGTGATCTTGTGACCACTAATTGCTAGTATTGCTGCCCTAGTGTCTGTAAGGATTTGGATGTTCCTATCACGGATGTCACGGTCTAGGATTTCTTTTGCTCCATTGATGATGCCAACAATCTCTGCTTGCAGATTAGTTGTGTGCTTCTCTAGGGGTAGGCTAGTGATAGATCCTTTTGTTGCGAGTAAATACCCGCCCCGGATCCTCATCGGTGTAAATTCGGAGGATTTCTCCACCCTCTACATTACCAGTTTCTCTTTTTGTCGATAAATTATAGGGTCTATTGAATACGTAGCAGGGTAACAAATTATCTGTCTTCCTTCCAAGGAAGGGTGTTTTCTTGGCAGCCTCCTCTAAAAGGTGACAATTTCTACCAGCCCTCTCTTCTTTGTACCAGAGTCTAACTGAGTTTAGGCGCAGTGCTACCGCCGTAGCCATCTCTTCTAGGTATAAGTCGAGAGGTGGAAGGCAGAGTATTGCTTCCATTGCTGCAGTGGGTGTGGTTCGCATTTCCCCAGTCGTGCTGAGGCATGTGTCTTTTGCAACTGAGTAAGCTGCCTTGTTGGGGTTTTCTGTCTGGCTTTGGGCCACTAGACTAGTTTTCCATAGATTAGCATTGGTCTTACTACCGCTGTGTATAGTACAGCCAAGTGGTATGTTAGGAGATAGCCTCCATATCTGCTCCACAGCCCTTCGGCATTGCCAGAGGGAGAAACATGCTTTTTTACATTTTAATTTGAGATGTGGTTCCCACGTCAGCTTGCCGTCGAGAATCACTCTCAGGTATTGATGAGCTTAGGAAGCTTTAGCTTACCTACTTTCCTTTTCCTTGTAAAGAGGACCATTTCAGTCTATGACGGCTTTATGATCAAAGACTGGTCATTACACCAGTGTTCAATTATTTTGAGGGCTTCCTGCATCAAGCTGCATATCACCGTCTCAACTCTCCCTGTTAGCAGGATGGTTATGTCATCTGCATTTTCTATGGTGTAATGCCATTGTAGTTAAGTCGCTGCAGTAGGCTATCAACAACTATGTTCCACAGGAGTGGTGAAAGTATTCCACCCTGTGGGCAGCCTTTAGCAACGATCTTTCTGACAGTGGTATTTCCTACATTTACTGTGACTGCCCTATTCTCCAGCATGCTTTTGATCTACCCACTAATTTTGGGGTTCACACCATGCGTGGAGAGGGCAGTTTCCATAGTGCTGAAGGTCGCCTTATCAAAGGCACCTTCTTTGTCAATGAACACGCACAGGGTGGACATTTTGTTGTCCAGATATCTTTCAATTCGGTCTACAAGTGTATGCATGTTGGTTAGCGTGAATCGGATTCGTAATCAAAGTCGTCTCGCGAATTAATGACGTTAGTCTAATCTGGCGTTATGATTTGTATAATCTATACGACCAGGTTTCGGTATAAACCTATACTTCTCTCTATGCTATCTGAATGGTTGTATCTAAACGTAATACATGCCCTGAAGATTCTGGCTAGGTGGGCTGATAATATGTCCAGTCCCCATTGGAGGAGGGTCGGGAATATATGGTCCATGCCTGACGCTTTAAATGGTAAGAAGATTTTGATTGCTCAGGTTATTACTTCAGTGAGGTAATCTCCCGCCTCAAAAACCTCCTTGGTGGGGTATGTGGGTATGGATTCTGACCAACATTCATCGGAGATATCCGTACATCCTGGAAAGTGGGTGTTAATGAGAATTTCAGCTGCTTCGGATAGGTTAGAAGAATAACTCCCATCCTTTCGTTTTAGGCAACCTATTTGTTGTGAGGTATCCTTGGAGAGGATCTTTTTGAGCCTTGCAGCTGCTGAGGTGGTTTCAAGCTTCTCACAAAAAGACCTCTAGGCTGCCCTTTGTCTTTGACTTATTAGTTTTTTATAGTCTTGTTGGATATTTTTATAGACTATCCAGTCCGACTGATGTTTCGATTTCTTCGCTTTATTAAAGGATTTTCTCGCAGTTCTTCTGATATGGTCGAGTTTTCCGCACCACCAGGGTGTGGCATTCCCGGAGTCTTTCACCTTTCTCGCAGGGCAGAAGTCCTTGTATGCTTTTATAGTGGAGTATTGAAACGTATTTATATAGACTTTAATGTCTTCCATTAAGTTGGCTGGTAGCTTTGCAGGTTCGCAGTCTCCTCGAGAAGTTGTCTGTGTAGGCATTACTGTCCTCTGTTTTGGGTTGCGAAGGTAACGTGTTTTCTTACCGGTTGTGTGTGTTAGTGTATATTTTATCCACCTATGGTCCGACATTGAGACCGACGTTGATACATGCCAGTCGTGGATTTTGTTTGAGATTCCGCTAGTCGCCAATGTAATATCAATTACAGTTTGGCTTCGAGTTGTCACGAACGTGGGTTCAGAGCCTCGGTTTAGTATTTCTAAATTGTTACAGATAATAAATTCGTGTAGTGACTTACCTCTGTTGTTGGTGTTCATGCTGCCCCACATGATATGATGTGAGTTAGAGCCACAGCCAATGACGAGGTGTAGTTTCTCCATCTCACAGGGTAGCACGAGTTGCTCCAGCCCCCTGGTTCGTGCAGGGGCGTCGTGAGGAGATAAATTGACGCCAGGATGGTGTATTTATTGCCGTCTCCTGCTGATAGCCTTACCACTGGGATATTACTGGCGGAAAGCTGTGGCATAAGATATGATGTTATGTGCTTAGTTATATAAATACATGATTTAGGCTTACTATTTGTGGGATGTGTGAATATATTCCCATTAAACTTACCAAATCCACAAACCCTGGATCTAACAATTCATGGTTCTTGGATGACGGCTATTGTGTCCTGCATCGTGTCAAGGTGGCGGCAAAGGGTTGCCACGGCCGTCCTACAGTGATGCAGGTTACTCTATATCACCTTTACGGCTGTGAAGGCTCCTCTGGGATGGAGGTCGCCCACTCCTGGCTTCCGCCCGATGTGCCTTCATCCTCCGTTTCCATCGGGACCTCTCCCCGAGGTGCTTCTGTTGTGGATGAATTAGCCAGTTTGATGGGGAGACTTTTTCCCTACCCCGATGACAAGTAGACGCCCCAAGGGTTCCTTTTTCTCCTCAACGTGGAAGACGCACGTCTTCACCTCCATTGTGCCAATCGCTTCTTTACCAGGTCTATGTCTTCCGGTTGCCCCGAAATCCACAGACGAGCTTTCGTTAGCGTTGGTAGCTGATCCACCTGGACGACAGTTAGTTTGGCCCCTTTCCGCAGTGGTGGTAGACGGGCGACTTAGTCCTAGAAATGTATGGATGTAGTTTGAGGAGTCGAGCATTTTGTCCAGCTCCTTAAACATTGCTTTTTCGACCATCGCCGCCTGTTCCTTGGTGATTTTGTCCAAGGGGTTGTTCTGATCGATAGTGGTTACTCGTGTGCCTAGAGGCAGCCTCCTTGTAGCTGGTCCCGTCGCTCCTTCCTCTCAAGAGAGGTGGATTCGGGGCATTCTTTCGGGAGAATCTCCCGTCCGCCTTTTGTTCCACCTTCCTGGGCTGACTGGGTGATAGCTCATGATGATGATGGGCATTGGGTTGCCAACCTTTCCGTTTAAATACTGTGAAATGAATTAATTATAATTAATTGACAAATGATAGTCAACTTTAAATTTTTAAATAGCTGCATATACTTTGCTTCTTTTTTAAATAGACATTATTTTTCTGAATCCAATGATGTCCACTTTGTTGATTTTAGTTTAATATTTATGACAGAAAAAAACAATAATAAATCTTATTCATATGATATTTTCCAATATATAGTGTGCCTTGAAAAAAAAATCAAAACAAACAAATGTCATTTGTTGTAAAACTTAGACTAATAACAAATGGTTGACATTACTTTACAATAAATGACATTGGAAGTGGTTGTTTACTCGAGACTCTTCTTCTGTTTTCTGCATTTTCAAAAATACTATTTAATTAAAATTTCAAAATTTTCTCGTTTACAAAAAGAAAATATAAAATTTAGATGTAGCTATCAATTAATTAACTTTGTGATCATTATTAGATATTATTTATTACACAAACATTGTCGGATTAATACGCTTTTGGTAATGTACAACAAAATATTTAAATATTACTTTTTATATGAAATGCAGAGAAGTTTTAAATTTTGGTATATTATTATTATATTAAGAAAAATAAGATTATTAAACTTTAATGTTATTTTAAAATTACTAGTATAATTTTATTTTTAAGGGCCCAAATGGAGAGAACACCGGAAATTGATTCAACCTATGATAAACCTTAAATATATCAATTCACAAATCATCATTATACAAAAACACGTTAAGAAATTAATTACATTAATGGAAAAATATGCCGACAACGGAATAATAGATATCTTTAATCTTATACATCCGTGTTGCTTTGATATAATAGGGGGTAAGTTAAATGTTTTTATATAAGTTGTTATTATTTTTATATTTTTAAAGTGAAAATAAAATCATTCGATTATTTTCTATATTATTAAAAAAATATTACACTTTTTATTGTGACTAGTTTCGGGCATTTTCAAATGAATACAATAAGTGGAAGTGTTATTATTTCTTAACCTACTTCGTAATCAAGATGTATCACAAAGTAGCGGCTTCAGCAATCAATGATATTTTTTGCATTTGGAAGGGCACAGGTAGACAACTAGACGAAGTTCGAAGTTTAAAAACACTAAATTCAATCAACTGAAACATTCAATTCACAATCTAAAAACAAACTAACGGAACTGTTTGGACCTGAACATTTCAATAGAAAACAATACATTAAAATATTCTATATACCGTAAACCCACCATCACAGACACAATCATCTCTTCGACTTCACAACAATCAGAACAAATAAAATCTTCCCCACTAAATTCATACATTCACCGTCTAATCAATATTCTGCTAAGCTAAGGCGACTTTAACCAAGTATTACACATAATATACGAAATAAACAAAGGTTATGGTAGCCATATAGGATTTAGGATTTATTAGATTTAAAAGTTTCCAACAATGTATAACATACCTGAAAAAATGCTAATATAGTAACTAATGCAATGTATTAATTGACATTATGATTTTAGAAGCTATATGCGGAATTGAAACCAATACTCAAGAGGGTAACAATCTTCAAGTGTTTCGTCACTTTGAAGAGTTAGTATATAATACCTAATTATAGTACCGACGTATTAAAGTATATGTTTAATTTACAGGTTTTATAACAATGTTTTCACACAAATGTTGAAACCATGGCTGCATTTGAGTGCATTTTTTAACTTAACCCACTACAAGACAGAGAGGGATATTATAAGAAAAAATACTAAAGCTTTTTTTAATGAGGTAGGTTATATAAAAGTTATATATTATTTACAAATAACAGTGAATTTATAAAAATTTAGCTTTACGACTATGTAAGCTGAGGTTAGAATAAATATGTAATAGATAGTATAGACAATATTATAATTATTTATCTATTAGAAAAATTTTTGTCTTGTAAAATGTAAAAATCAAAATTGCAAATAAAAACCATTTAAAATAAATATTATCTTTGTTAGAAAAATAAGGTAGATTGTCACAGATTTATTTTATTATTTTACACTTTGATCACAAAGATCTCATAATGTTTTGTAAATCGTTTTTCTCATGTTTCTCTAAATTATTTTCACTTCTAAGACTCAAATCAGGACTATGCGATTGCTAAAGAAATTTTGTTTCTTTGCGTTATTAAAATTTCTTAAAGATAAAATATTAGGATCATTTTTATATCTAAATTTATATCTAAATCTAAATTGATGGAACCAGATATGTTTTACAAAAGTGTATTAACTTTGGGCAAAATTATATTCTTATAAACCAGAAATGTTTTATTCACAATTATTATTTCAAGCTCAAATGTATGCATATCCAATAAATGCTTAGTACTTTTCTAATTCCATTTAATATATTGCTGCCAAATTATGCACTGAAGTGATTTTAGGTTGAGAAACATATATAAAGTAAATAGCACTTTCAAAGTTAAAACTTATTTTCCTTTTTATTGCAACTCATCCAGATTACGTTTCTCTAAAAATAAGAAATAATAATGCGAAAATTAGGGGACCAAGCTTTACTTTTATTTATTAGAAATAAATCTCTTTTTTTTCTTTTCAACAAGTAACAGCCTCTTCAGTCCAGTATTCAGTATTTATTCCTTATATTTATTTTTGTTTTTTAATATTTCAGATATTTAATATTTCTAGAAGAAGGATACAACAAGACAATGATTTAGTAACCGATGAATCGCCAATTATTGATAAAATTACTCTATACCTTTCCAAAAATCCCAATTTTATGGATGAACAAGAATTATATGAACACATGATAACATTGTATTCCGCTGTAAGTATATATTTAATTACTTCCTTAGAAATGCCTATCAATGCTAACCTGGACTTAGTTGTTTTTGCTGCTGTTGCTGTTGAGATGGAATGAGAAACTTTCTTAGAGCTTCTTTTCCGTCTTCTTGGGATGGAGTACATTTCAAAATGCAAGTTTTTGGCTGATCCTGTATACTTAATTTATCTTTATTCTGATAGTTTAAAAAAAACCCAAAATTTTTGTATCTTAACATTTTTCGCTAACTATCTTACTTTAGGAGATATCTGACCATTTCCATACATATCAGCGACCCTCTACACGAAATATAATGTAAGAGAAATGACATCTGGCAGATAGTAAGAGAAGATAGAAGATAGAAGGTTTGATGTAATAATATTAATAATTATTTTCTAATAATTAAATTAATAAATAATTAACAATGTATTATCTTCTAGCCGCTAGGTTACTTTTTGATTTAAATAAATATTTGACATTCGGTATTATTGTTACATATTCTAAATTGTACATTTAAAATTTAAATTTAATACGTAACGATTAAATAAATGTTTATAATTTATAAGAAGATCAAGGCTTTTCTTTCGAAATGGAATTCTTGATTCCACTTCTTCTTCTAATTTATCTTGTCGATCTTAGATGTTTCTGTGACTCGAGAAATAAAAGTAACCACATATACTAGAGTGAAAATAATAATGATTCCTTAAAACAACTTATTATAAAAGTCTTCAAATGACCAAGATATAGGCCACCAAAGTTAAGAAATTTAGCCCATTTTTCTAAATGTTTTCAATGCCATTTGTGGTAGTGTGCTGCAATTTGGTACAATCCAAACTAACATCAAGTAAATTCCTTAGGCAATTTATCACTTTGATCGGACCACAAGAACCATGTTATACAGGGTGTTCCTAAAATTTGTTTGTTTAGAACTTCTTTGTTTGCTCTTAAATCTACATGTCTTTCACATTTTAATAGAAAATTTATTTTACTTTTCACTCTAATAATTTTAATAACAGTAGCCGTTTTTGACTTAAAAGCACAGGTGTTAGTCTCTGATTTCAATCGTAACAAACAAAAAACAAATATCCTCCGAAAAATCTGAGCCGGTGATGACAATTGAAAAACTAATTAAGCTGTCAACTTACCTATGTCGTTTAAACAAAAAGTTTAATTTTTCATAAATTAATTTATATGAACTCTTTGGTATGCCTTGGTGAAAATATCGTGTGATATATGTGCAATACGGCTATAATTCCGGTTTATTTGCTATTTAAAAATTATTCAGGAATCTTTAACATCGTTATACTCCTTCCTAATACAATAATACAAAATTTATAATCTAATACTATAATCTTGAATGATTTTCCTGTTAGGAAACTGATAAATTAATTATGAAACCAAACAAGGCTTTAATTTACAAGTCCACTCCTGTGATATAAGGTAAGGTTGCGGTCATTGAACCGGCGCTTTGATCGGACCACTGCTATATTTCTGTAACGATACTACCTTCAAAGCGCTTGGTCGCAAAAACTATTATTTATTAGGTTGCTTTGGACACCATTGTTTATACATCTGCCAAATACATTGTTTTGCTTAAATATTAAGTACTGTTGCAATTTCAGAAGAAAACATCTAATATTTTGTTCAGATTTATACAAATAATAGTTACATTTGAACGTAATTGTGGCTAATTGAAAGAGCATTTAATCATGTGCTCAACTTGTACATTAAACATGTATCAAATGATTCAATTTTATTTTGAAAGAAAAATCTAAACTTATGCACAGTTGCAGTAGTTTCTATCATTGGACCGCTCCAAGAAACTACGACATAGCGTTAGACCAATTATAGAAAAAAATAGGCTACAATGGCAAAAAGAGGTTAATATTATAAGTGGGATGCGGCATACATGAAGAATGCTTTACAAGAATTGAGGACAACACAAATAAGCTTAAACGAGGCTAGCCGAAAGTTTGAAGTTCCGAAAGGTACTTTGATACGTAGTCTGCATGGGAAAAATGTAATAAACAAGGAAGACTTCAAAGTTGTTGGGTTCTTTGAGTGATCTTGCGTTAGAGTTTAAAACCTAGCTGTGCAAATATATACTTGAGGTGGAAACTGTGTATTTGATTTGACGCACACTGAAGTTAGGCAGTCGAAAGAAATAAAATTAAACGGCACCTACAGGTAAGTCTTCGACAACCAAGAGCTACTTCTTTTAATAGAGCAACAGGTTTTAATCATGTTGCAATTAAACAGTTTTGAAATATTAAAGAATTGCATGGACACAAACATATTCAATATGGATGAAACTGGAATCTCTACCGTATAGAGAAAGACAAGAAAGATTTTAGCACTAAAAGGTAAACATCAAGTAGGGGCCATTGCAAGTGGTGAGAGCGACAACAACTACATCTGTATATTCTATTAATGCTTCTGGATTTTTTTGTACCACCGCTTATCATTTTTAAGCGAAAAAGAGAAAAGAATGAACTAAAAGATGGAGCACCACCTGGTTCAACATTTGCTTTCAATCCAGATAGTGGATACATAAATAAGAAAATATTTCTCTTATGGTTACAACATTTTGTGTCCAACCAACTAAGGATAATAAAGTTATCTTAAAGTTATCTAAAGTAATATTGGACGGTCATACAACTCATATAAAATTTGCTCAAGAACATGGTATAGTTATGATTTCACTCCCAGCGGATACCTCTTATAAATTGCAGCCTCTTGATGTGTCATTTTTTAAGCCTTTAAGCAATTATTATATAGAGGAAACAGAAAAGTGGATGCATTAAAAACCAGGAAGATGTAACAACATTTCAAGTGTTCCAAATTTTCGAAAAAACATATTCTCGAGCAGCCACTGTTGGTACCGTCATAAACGGATTTCGGAAGACTGGCATTTTGCCTTTAAATGCATCTATTTTTGAAAGTTTAGAATTTGTAATAGTATTTGAAGGAACACTAGATATGCCTACAACGGCAGATTCAAGGTATGAAGTTCATATAGATCAAATATGTTCTAGTGCCAAAAACGTTGTGCACAAATTAAAAGAAAGAAGCAGACCTACTCCATGTGCTAAAGAAATAACATCCTCAAGCTACTAATCAACCCTATAACCAACGAACAAAATATTACCAATACAAAAGCGAAGAATGAAGACCCACAGTTTAAATAATTGGTATTGTAAATTGTGTGAATAAGCTGTGAAGGAAACATGATAAGATGCCTTGTTTGATTAGACTAGATTCATGAAGTTTGTGCAGGTGTCAGCAAATTTTTCGAAAAGATATATTTGCGATACTTGCAGATCTTGAGTATTTACCTGGTCAAAATCAAAGAAAACTACTTCAATTTGAATAAAGTCTTTAATACAGACATTGCAACTAGGCGAAATCACCATATTATATACAAATTTGCAGTGGTCCAATGATAGCAACTTAGTGGTCCAATCAAGGTGCCAGTGGTCCAATGATGGCATCACTTATTTTTATTAAATACTGTAAGAACTGTTAATTTGTTTATTTATTAATTAGTATATTAGTACTACAATTTGGCGTCTATTCAAATTACTTATTAAGAGCTTTTACTACTTTCAGTTTATGAGTTACCTATAATGCTAAACAATTAAGTGGTCCAATGATCGCAACCATATCCATGAATGTAGCAGCAGAAGAATTAATTTCATTTGAAGTTTTTTTAGTACACCTGACAAAGTTTCTTCTTTCTTTTCATATATAGTTTCGCTATTTCATTTTATTAATTCTTTTCTGTCGTTTTCATCGAAACTGATTCTTGTGTTTTCATAATTAATGTTTTGCGCAGGATCTTCATTTAAATGCATCTATTCTCAGTTGAATCGTTATCAGATTGGCTAACGTTTATTTTATTTGGCAGAGCCGTTTTGTATTAATAGGATTCACTACTTCGTTCCTTTTTGCCTTTTAGCTTCACATTAAGCAGACTGTTTAATTAGGTAATCAGAAAATTTTTATGGATTAAAAATTTCTTAAGAAACATATTTCCTGTCCTCAGGACAATAGTTTTGTCCACAACATTATGTTCGGTGTTGAAAAATGAGCCTTCAAAATCAATTGTAGCTTAGATATGGAATTGTCTCTATTTTAGAATTTTCACACCATAAAAATACTTTGATAGTTCCTATGGTTAATTAATCGCGACATTTGTCGTGATATAAACTCTCATAAATTGCACATTTGGCACCACTAACAACTGAATATTTAAATTTACCAATTTTATAACTTATAAAAGTCTATACAACATGATTATTTCTTTTAAAGATCTAAGTGATTTGTTTTGGTGTTATATTGCTATTTTTGTTTGATTAATAAATTAATTTCTTTGAAAAAAGCATATATAAACATTATTTAGAATTTTAAATTCGAATAAGAATATGCACTTTAATACCTGATTTTTATAATTGATATCAATAATTTGTTTATTTTAGAGTGAAGATACAGCATCATTGATTGTCTCATCTCTATGCTTATGTTTCGGAATGTACCCGGAGTACCAAGTATGTATACTTCTACATATTATGTGTTGATTTATTTTATAAGAAGGGCTTCAGATTTAAATGCCTAAGTGGATACGGTGAGTACGCCAAATGAGAATAAGAGAAAGCCTAAAAAACTTGGGGCATGATGAGGAAGAAGTGGGCAAAATGATATGTGAATGCTGCATGGTGTAGAAAGAATAAGGAATTATGCATGCAACAAGAAAGAGCAATGGTTGTTCCTGAAGCAGATTCTAGGCGTTAAAAGATCAAAGTCTAGGTACATTCTGCTTCAGAAAGCAAATAGAATGAGTGTGCATGGGACGGCAATGAAGGGAGTGGTGAAGTATGAGATAATTGGTGTGAATTGGATAATGAGAGATTGGTGAAAGATGTATGGAGAACATGCATGGGAACAAGGTTGAGTGAGTGGAGGATGGAACGCAGAAGTATTTGTGAAAGAGCAGTAGTGTCCGATAATATTGTGAATAGTTGGAGAATGGGTTAAATGTGAAGGCGTGGATAAAATAGAAGTGGAAGGAGGTTAAGATGCAGAAGAGACAAGGTTGTATCGGGAGGAACTCATTCAATCCAAAGTATAAAAGGTGACAGGTGTATGGGAGAGTGGCATGGTACTTGACTTGTAGAGTCTTCTCAAATGAAGACAAGATACCCTGACGTGGGCCAGATGCGGGTGGGGAGAAAGAGGAATGAGATTTATCATTTGGGAGAAGAGTGTGCAAAGTTGTGTGAGAATTGAAGGTAACAGAATGGATGAGAGAGGATGGAGTTGGTGTAAAAGTTTTAGTCAGACTGGGTGTGAGAGAGAGGTAAAGAGAAAAAAGAGAAACGTGTGAACAATAGAGTGTTTTTATAGGTTAAATGTGGTAAGTAGAATAGAATGATGTTTTTATATGTTTAAGTTTTTTATTCCAATGGAGGTGTTTTTATTGTTTTTATTTTTATTTTTATTTTAGAAGAGAGATTATACACATATACACATTTATTTAAAAAAAAACAAATAAATCAAGTAAACAATTCAAGTTTAATAAATATTTATGGTCTACTGAATTAGAATATAATTTTCTCAAAGTGTGTAAGAAATTTATTACACATTGTTGATTTGTGTTAATAGTAGGGCTTAACTTCTTTTCTTTTTGGTATATGCAAAATCAAATATTATGACCAATATTTTAGCCAGTATTACTGATTCGTATCTAGGAATCTAAAGGAACATGCTTTAGCAAACTCTTTGATATTTTATTTGCTTTATATACACAATATTGAATGTCAAGATTATACATTTATATTTTGAATTTTTATACACTATACATAAATGTATTTGATAATTGATTTATTTCGAAAAATTCTTTAGTGAACATTATGGTTGTTGAGTTTGCTTATCCCTTTTTGCTTATATTTTTATTATTATTTTGGAATATAAATAATTACATGTATCACAAATTAAACACATTTTTACTTTGTTTGTATAACTGAATTAGATGTATAACGAAGTAGAATCCTCCATCGTAAACGAGTTAATTACATTTACACTAAAACATTTAATTATTTTATTAAAGTAACGTAAATTATATTCAGTAATTTAATATCTGTTGTTGTAATTAGTTTTGATATTGTAATTTTCCTTTTAATCTTAAAATTATTAGCTAATTAAACTGCTAGTGAATGAAGAATGTATGTTGTCATTCATTGTGCATTTAATTATTAATACATGTTGTTAATGAAAGGAGTGTTACTGAATATACAGACAAATGCTTTTTTAAATATTTTGTAGTATTTTGTATAAGTACGTAAAAGAATTTAATATATTTTATTAATAAAACTAGCTACATTCAAGAAATTTATATATGGTGTTTGATTTTTCTTAGGAAATTGCAGCAAATGAAGTAAGAAATGTTTTGGGAGAGACTCCACGAATGATAACTACTGAAGACATTAGTAAATTAAAATATTTAGAAATGTGTATAAAAGAAACTCTTCGATTGTTTCCAATCGCGCCTTTTATAATGAGACGTTGTACTGAAGAACTTTTCGTTGGTAAGATTAAAAAAAATAATAAATTCAGTTTAAATCTTAGGTGGTGTTGGTAAAATATTATTACTACTGACAGATAATGAAAATATTACTCGCAAATCTAAATTAATAGTTATTTGTACAACAAGCGTGGAAATGCTACTCAAGGAAACTCCATCACTTTACACACTGTATATAATACAAGTGTGTTTGACAAGTTATGTTTAACATTGACATATAAAAATAAAATGTATAAAATGTAGATATTTTAATTAGGTTATAATCACTTATAGCACGTGTTTTTTTTATATATTACATAACGTATGTAACTGACTTTGACATTGATTAATAGTAAACAAAATGCGGCATGACATTAATCGAGGATATATGCTAAGTGACTTACTAACACATTTATTTAACATTTAACAATGTTTAGAACAAAATATGATGATATTTAGAAGGGCATCAGATTGTTTTTTATCTCCGTTTCAGGTATGGTAGAAAGCAACTTTAATATTTGACATAGAATCTAGATTTTATTACAGAATTCTAATCTACAGGATAATTATATGTGATAAAACCTCATATATTTTACTCGTTGAATATTGAGGCGCCTATTTTTTAAAAAGTCATTATTACTTAATATAATAATAATAGTAAACTATTTATGATTTTCAACTTTTTATTTTATTCACTACAGTGTAGCGAAACAATTGTAGTGAGTAAAATATAAAGTTGAAAATCATAAATAGTTTACTATTATTATTATATTAAATGATATATTTTACTGTTTTTTTTTTAAATTAGAATTGGGTACGAAATATTTATATTTTCACGTTATAGATGTATTCCGTGTATGTAATTCTTCACTGTATGCAAATGCGTGCAAAATTTTCCATAGGTTATTTGACTTTAGGTAGTCGTTCTTAATAAAAGTTTTATTCGTCTGAAACCCTCACAAGTAAAGAAAGATATTTGCCCTCAGTAGTATATCACCATTACCTCAGGTTCATTAAGACGGGAAGTAGGGACCGGTTATGTAGCCATTGATATATATATATATATATATATCAAACATATTAATTTTTGCATGTTTGTAATGATGGAATTCCATCATATACCATGATTTAATTGCTATTTTTAATGACATTAATTTCTACCAGAATATGATAATTAATCTTCATCTACTTTTCTACAAGGATTTAATATGTTTAGTTTTCGGTCTTTACCTTATTTTATTAGCTTTGCAACATGAAAGTTATTTATGCTTTCTTTATACCACTATGCTTATTAAGTTTTATTTTTTATAACGTGTTAGTATTTTAAATGAAAATTAAAATAAAGTTTAGACCATAAATAAACTCTTAGTAAACTACGCCACCATTTTCAATAAAGTTGTCATGCGATGTGGGCTTTGTTCCGAATAAGAAACGAGAAAGATTTCAGCAATATAGAATTGATCATTGACAACGAAACATAAAGTCTTTCTTTATTCTTAAGAGTAAATTATAAAGAAACTTCTTGCGTAAACATACTAAAGCTAAAATAATGCATTTTGTGCAAAACCGTATAATTTCCCTCAGTTAAATGATATTAATGTGGTAGAATGATTAGTCTGAAAGAACTAATCCAGCTTCAATTCACGATGTTGTTGATGAAGAACGACGATTATATTTTGGGCATCCTAGACGCACTACTGATAGAAAGTATCAAAACTTTTTAAGATTGGCATATTAAATTGGGGCACATGCAGTGTGTAAAGGCAAATGGAATAAATTCATTAATTCGGTTACTGTACATACTTAAACAAAATCCCGAAACAAACTCCGGGTGGCAGTTACAACTTCCAATTTTTTAAATGGGAAGAAGAGGTTTGTGTCGTATCGTTTGAAAGGTCTCTTCATTCTCTATTAAAAATGTTATTATTTTCAATTTTATTGCAAAAATTAACATTAAAAAAATAAAATTATCTGAGTACCGAAATTACACTAAAACCTTATTTCTTGTTTATTCTTAATAATAAGAAAGTAAGGAAAAACCATATCAGTATTTTTATAACAATAATTAAAAATTCTATAAAAACTTGCTATTGCAATGTTAGTTTATTTAAAAAGCTTTAGCAAATTAATTATTAGTATAACTGCATGGCAGTAGTTGCCACTGTGATAAGTGTGGTTTGAGTTTTGTTAGGTTAGGTTACATAGCCCGCAGGGATGGTTGACGTGCACAGCCATTTGGGAGTAGCGACCCCACGTACCCGAGCCGTTCATTGCACACACACGCACATCTCTCACACACACACACACAACGACACTGATACCCCGTGATGTTATGCCTGACGGCGGTTCCACGGGGTGGCACACACACACACACACTCATCATACACACGCACACATCACCGACACAGACGACACCTTACACCCCGTGAAGTAATGCCAAACGGCGGTTCCGCGGGGTGTCAGGGCGACTGTGGGTATACCAGTATAGTTCTGTGGACTCCCACACTCAGTCTATAAAAGATTTTCCACCTCCCGGCCACACAAAAAAAAAAAAAAAAAAGGTTAGGTTACATAGGGCTAGGGGGTGGGGGGGGAGTCGAGTCTGGACAGGCATGGAAGGGATCTACTGGACATTCAGAGATGGAAGGTGGACGTGGAACTCGGGAGCATGAGTGACCACCGCCACATCACCTTTGAGGTGCTCAATGAAACGAGAATCCTCGAACCTCTCTGTAAAGGGGCCCCCTTTGGGAGGTGGTGCCCGCTCACTGGGACATCTTTTGGCATGCCCTGGATACGGCCAAATCTTAGGACACCGGTGAGCCGGACAAACTGGCGGCCGACGTCTCGACCAAGCTGTGGGCTGCCTCCGATGCCGTAATGCCCAGGAGGAGGCCATCAATGAGGAAGAAGGTGCTTTGCTAGTGTAAGAAGGTGACTAGGGCCAATGGCCGCGGACTACCGGCACCAGAGATCGAGAGGGCCAAGGCTCTCGCCTGCACTAAGCTACTGGCCACAACGCGTGGAATGGGCGTAAAGAACGATGTCCACGGAGGCGGCTGAGGTTCTGGTGGCACCTTCCTCCGCTGACTTGGAAGTAAGGTGATGGCGAAGATATTCTCGACAACGAAAGACATAGTAGGCCGGATGCTGGAGGACGAGCGGGCAGCCATTTCCTACATATTTTACCAGAGGACACAATACCCTGTCATGAGTCCTGTAAAGATTTTTTCAGCTCGTTTCTTGTCAGTTCAAGCACCTTATGGCTGCAATCGAGTTTGATAAGTTCGTTTTGATTAATGTAGGCCTGGGATAGTTCCAGTTCCAATTTTTGCATCACCTTTCTTCAGTGCGCCATGGGGAGTCCTCAAAACGGTTCTGGTTCTATAGGAGTGGCATTTGCGGCTCTTTTGACGAGCTTATCTGCTTCTTTGTGGCTTGAACGGCTTTTGGTGCGGCTTGTCTGTCTGAGCAAATGTTTATATGTACGCGTTTAAATGCCTATTCAGGTATTCCCTGGCGCACATATCAATTGCAATTGCTTCCTCTTGCAGAATCATGGGTAAAGTACCCAGAGCTCCTGTGGGAGTTAAATGCCTATTCCTGTACCTTTGTTATTCTTGGAACCATAAGTGTACCAGGCTCATATTCATCGACCAAACTGATTTATTCTCTTCGGAGCCATTTTGGAGTCTTCAATCAACACCTTAAACGGTATTTTGAATTCGAGCCTCCTGGTCATGATGTCCGTTAGGTTGAACAGGAGGACCAGGTCGATTTGCTGCAGAATTTTTAAGTGTCATGTCCAGTTTTCCCGTGGTGTTTCTTCCTCTGGTGTAGTTGGAGGCCGCACTCCGTTTGTACTAGTAGATGTAGTGTAGACCTATGATTGCCTCCATTTGGCGGTAGGGGTCGTTTGCATGGCCCCGGTGATGCTTATACATGCTTGACGTTGAAGCCTATCCAGCTTCTTTTGCGTATCTAGTTTTTAGGGTTTTGGTGACCACATAAGGGCAGCATAAGTGACAATGGGTACTACAGCTAATATGTGATTTTGGGCTTTAATCCCCAGGGTTTTCCTATTAGCCCCCGGCCATGATTTTGTCGACATGCTAATTCCATGTCAGTTTGGCATCCAGAATTTTACTTCACTTCGATGGAGAGTTTTATTTTTATTCCATTCAGCGAGGGAGCCTTAATATGCAGCTTCCTCCTACACGTCGATGGAACTATTATCGTTTTATTCGGGCCGATATTTAGTTCTTCCTGATTATAAGAATGCCTCCACGCAGTTCATCCAGGGGACCGTTTACCATTGACCACCGTGTGGGGGAAAAAACTCGCCCATTAACATTCGTTTATTTTTATTTTGAACATTATATATTGAGTGTATTGGAGCAAATTTCGGTAATCAGATGATTCAATGTTAATTTTTGCAGTAAAATTGAAAACATCTTTGCATTTTTGAATAGAAAATGATAAGACTTTTTAAACGATATATCACAAGCTCATCCTTACCCATTAAAAAAATGTGGTTTGTAACTGTCACCCGAAGGGGACTGAAGGTAGGGATCACATTTTCAAGGTCAATTTATAATTTAAATTTAAAGTACTGTCGGATTTTCTATAAACATGTACAGTAGGTTATAGGTTATAGGTTACATAAGGTTCTAGTGAGGTGTGTTAGCCTCTGGTGAACTGGCATCTAACAGATCTATTGTTGTATCCTTAATCAATCACTTCATAAGCAGTCCCACGTCCTCCATGAACCTGGTAACTTTCTTGGGGGCTCACTTCTTCGTGGGATAATCGGTCCCTACCGAAGTGTGAAAAACGCGACACAAGTGCATAGTATGTGGTCGGTCGTTAATATATACAGTAACCGAAATAATGAACTTATTTCATTTGGCTTTTCCACACTTTAATAGAGCTTTAATTACGCCTGTATCATAGTATACAGCAACAATAGTGTAACGTGAGCTTCCATTGGAATGGTTATTTGAATCATCTTTAATGAGTTTATGAAAATTGCACATTGGTTAGAATACTCAATTTGTAGTCTTCTATATGAGGGACTGATCTTACTTAATGTGTAATTATGTAGTAAATCTACCGTGGAAGCAAATCTCTAATAGCAATTGAGTAAGTATTAAGTACAAATCGATACATTAATAAAGCGCTAGACCTAGTATTACTGTAATCTATGTAATAAATACAAAATTAAATTTTCAATAAGATAATGGGCAAACCACAAGAATTGATATGGAATTTCTGCTTCCATTGCTACACTTACCAACAATTAAAAATATATGAAATTTGGTAGGATATAGAATACACGATCTACATTCGCCATAAAGGGTATAAATGTACTTCAATCGCAGAGATTTTAGAAGCTCGGGATAGCATAGATTAACTCATTGCAAGGGTCGATGCATTATTACTGTTAACAATATTTGTATCTTATATATGTTCTTATTTTAGGAGAGTACAGAATTCCTTTAGGTTGTGACGTAACAATTCCCATAGATTTAATTCATAAAGATCCCGAACAGTGGACACGTCCGAATGATTTCTATCCTTACCACTTCTTGCCAGATAATGTAAAAAATAGGCATCCATATTCTTTTCTTCCTTTCAGTGCTGGACCTCGAGTATGTATAGGTACGCATATTTTTTTATGGTAAATACGCATTCTACGTAATTAAGATGTTTTAATTTCTGAGCACAATTTTGATTTAGTAAAATATCAAGATGTAATTTTTTTATTACAGGAAAATATTTGGCAATGCATATGTTAAAAGTTATGTCAGCTGTAATACTACAGAAATATTCCTTTGAAGCAGAAGGAAAATATTCTGATGTGAAGTTTAAGAGCGATATTTCCATAAGAGTGAAATCAGGATATCAAGTAAAGATGTCAAAAAGAGTTTGGTAATATGTTTATGGTAGATTAGTATGTCATATTTCATAATTAAGTTTGTGTAACAAATGTGTAGAATAGAAATGATTTAAAGATTTTCCAAGAAATAAATATTCTGTATCTCTAAACCGTGCTTTCTTTAATGGTAAAAGAAACTATTTAAAAAAAATTGTAACAAGTCGTAGGAGCAGTACTTCTTCTTTAAATTTGTTTGTTTTTCCATGTATTCATTAGGTATATAGTTTATTTAGCAAGGAAAATATTATATTTTAATATGTTATTATAAGATTTGCGAAAGATGTGATTTCGTTGACTGTTGAGGCACTTATATTTGGAAAATTCATGATTACTTAATAATAATACAGTGCACGCCGCTTAATGTGATCACAACGGGACTCGGGGTTTTTGATAACAATAAGCGATTGATAATAATAGCCGAAAAAACAAAACTTTATTTTAAATAAAAATATATAACGTAACAAACTATAATAACGTAACATAAAAAATTATTACTACATACAATATGTATTTCATTTAAATTTGAAACAAAATAAAAAACAAATTCATATTAAAAAAAACTCATCCAGCGTTGTCGGTCTCTGATTTTCGCGGAGCAAGTTAAAACAAAACTGCTGTCAAAATGACATAATAGACTTTGTCTAAAATATCACACAAAAGGATCAAAAAGGAGCATATTTGCTTAAAAATAATTAAAAAGAACTCCGGAAATGGCGATAGTGTGTCACCTGTCTACGGAAGAACGTGGGTTTGAGTGGAAGAACATTGGTAAACAGCGAACTCCGCCCGTGACTCCTGTGTCCTAAATTATTTGTGTATTATTTGATTGTATGTATATTATATATTTTTTTGTAATTTGTAAGCAGGAGAAGCAAAGATAACAATGAAAAATAAAGAATAAAGAATAACGAAAATTTCATAGACGTAATGTGTCTGAAAATCAGATGACCTGTGCTGCACACCACGTCGCAAAACTTCCAGCGCTTTTCTCATTTCGCTAATTGTTGGGGGTTGCATTGCTCATGACGAAAACATTTTTAAGAAAAAAATGATAACATAAACCGAAATCATGATTACTATAAACGAATATTTTTGTATGTAGTATTACACGTCCGGTCCGTTCTTCGCAAAAGTGATAACAATATCCGATTGATAACATTATCCGTGATTCAAATAAGCGGCGTCTACTGTACTAGTAAAGTATTGATGATTTTCAACTTTTTATTTTTCTCACTACAATTGATAAATAGTTTACTATTATTATTATATTAAGTAAAAGATGTGATTGTATTTATTAGCTAATAATTGAGAAGCTAACGATGTTAGTTACATTAATAGGTACATTATATGTGCATATTTGTTATCATAAATTATTGTAATATATTTTTGGCATATTTTGTCTATACAAATTAAATGTTGGTGGATTTGACACAGTTTCAAAGCGACTACGTCCTCGACCTTCTTCCTTCAAGGTGCATGACATATGACCGAGAAGAAAACTTGGATGTGCACATAAAGAAGACGGCAAAAACGAGAATGTCGTTTTCCGTTGCCGTGATTGGCATACCCACTGAGACCGTCAGAAACGTAAACATACCTGGACAGCAAGAAGAATTACCCATGGAAGTCAGTAGCGCCACCACTATGACCAAGCTTGATTAATTTCAAATAAAAAAAACGGACGTTCGCATTAATCAAAACTCACAAGAAGAACAACGGCCGAAGAGGGAGGTAACAGGATAAATTAATTAGTCGGCCACCTAGCGGAATAATTTTCTGCACGCTCAATCATTGAAAGGAATCCTTTATGCCACCTGCTATAAAGCTTACATAATATACCGCTGGAAATTTACAATTTAAACGACTAAAAATCGACGTATACAGTTAGTGTGGTGGACGTGTTTGCAATACGTACCAGTTTCTTTATAAAAAACAAACTGTTCGATCGGATATCTTTTGCAGAAGGTAAAGTAGATGTGAACCGCCATTTGAATAGGATAGATATTAAAATGCTTGACTACAATCAAAGTAATAATTTTAAGTGCAACTTTTCACCTTAACTGTGTGTTATTATGCCTTGGGGAACTGTTTTGCCGAAAATCTTTATATTTCTATAGAGTTTTGAAAATAAAATGCTTTATAATTTTTAAATTGTTTTGTTATTGCTTAATAAAATACTGACACAGTATATGGTTTCAAAAATGTTTTTATTTCTGCGACACCACCTTATACTCTGGGAGGTTTCAACATGTAACAGCCTCACCAATCAACTATTTATTTTTATTGGTTATTGTTCACTCTTTATAACAACAAGCTTTTATTTTTAGCTCCTAAGTGGGTTCTTCTAAATAAGTTTTTATTTTAATTTAAAATAATGTAAAAACTACAAAAACCAACTAACAGTTAAAACAACTACACCTCATACTAAAGCACCACCAGGTATTGAATTACATAACTGTTAGTTGTCGTTACCTGCCTGAAATGACATTCAGCACCACGTAACAATTTTTGTGGTGTCGAGGTTCCTAGCCACGTCATGGAATTGTTGTCACTATCCGCAGATACCTGTTTCGCTGTATCACAGCTCATCAGTTCAGCTATGTCACAATTTTGATGTTCGATTTTTAAGGCGAGTTAGAAAAACGATGTCATCATAGATAAAAAGCCCGCTCTTGTCATTTAAGTGGTGACATATTTTTTTAATGCGCCTTGAAAATTGAACATCAAAGTTATGACATAGCTGCGCCTTCGCGTAACAAATATAATGAAATTCTATGTTCGAATTTATTTTACTACAACATAATGTAGTAACAGTATTAATCTGTTTGAATGTGTATATACATGAATCAAAATATATTATTATATTTAAAATATTGTAAGAACGATTAATTTGTGGTAGTAGAAAAAATTTAAATGTTTTTTTTTTGGCTCTAATTTTAATCGAATTGATTGTCTTATATAATATAGGCAAATTATTTATTGGAATTAAGTCCTAGGGCCGAGATGGTTGATCTATTTTTGTTAAATAGTAATGTCTTTTTCCATATTTATATCTAGAAAATACAATTTAATAATTTATCTATCATTCCAGCCTAGAGCATTAAATCTACTAAAAAACATTATAATTATTCTCATTGACATGTTAAAGTCTAAATTTATTACTTAAACATTGACGATTATTATTTAATTATTATTGATTTCAGATTCATCGACACTTACGTTCGTATTAAAATTAATCTTGCATTGCCCTTTTATTGAATATTATACATTTTGAGCTTATTCCATAGTAGCATATATATCAGAGGCACAGTGTTGGAGAAGATCAATTCCTCGACGTTCTCAACAATTGGGGTTATTTACAACTACCAACATGGCGAATTTTTTCTATTTTGCGTAAGGATTTGGATTTGGAAGGCATTAGTGGTGAAAAACATTTTTTTTTCAGACGAAGTCCATTTGCATTTGTTTGGTTATATCAACAAGCATAATTGTCACATTTGGTCGTTATATGTATCTGCAAATTTAACTAATAGTTTTAAAGATACAATTTAGAGAATGCCTGTACGCATTGGTCAAGAAATTAGATTAAATTTGGAAGAAGTATTTGGTAAAAATGAAGGATTTTTAATCATAATGATGGTTGCGACTGCTACTACGTGGTAATTCGTAATGAAATTTGAATAAAACACTTAGTATGTTTTAACCACTATTATAATAAATTAGAGTGGTTAAAAACATAGTAAGTGTTTTATTCAGTTTTCACGAAGGATTTTTAATATAAAATAAAATAAATTTGATTTTGAATGGCGACAATGTCCCCAATTTTCAAATGAATTCAGCCATAATAGCTAAATTTAAAAATGTGCCCATAACAAGTGTGGATGTGAAGAGGAGCTATTCCGCCTTCAAAAATTTATAAAATTTATTGAGCTACAGAAGGCATAATTTTACAATTGAAAACTTAGAGCAACATTTAGTGGTCAATTGTTTTAATGAATAAATTTTAGTTATATTAAATGTATACAAAATTACAATTTAATTTTTAAATATAGTTAGATAATTATAATATTACTTAAAGAAAATATGTTTATTTTAGTTTGAAGCAATTACTTGTAGAATTTAATTTATATGTAAACCATATTCACAAACGTATTACATATTAAGAAAATATAGATTTCTTTAATGCTTTTTTTCATGTTTTTATGCTTTTTAAATGCATTTTTCTCTATTCTGCTTTTTTAAGTGCTGTTTTCACATTTTTCAAGTTTTTTTTATCCGGTCTCTAGTCATGATAAATTAAACTGTATATAAATAATAACATTCGCAGAAATTTTTGTTATTCATTGAAAACATAGCCTCACATAGCTTAGTAGTAACATATATGTATTGATAAATTTTGTACATATTTACATTGAAATTATGAATAATGAATGTAGTGTTAATGTATTAATTTGTAAAAAGGCTATCGACCAGATGCCTTTCTGCCTTGATTTTTTTTCCAGTCATATGGCGTCAGTTGATAATGTGTAATAGGACGAAATGATAAGATAAAATCGAATATGGTTGAATTGGGATTTTTAAATTTAGGATTTATACTAGGGTTTCTAGGAAAACAAAATAGGGATAATATATAGAAGTTGAAAGGATTTTTTGAGAATTTTTCTGATAGGAATCGAAGGCGTTCTAGGATGGGGATACTAAAATAGTATCATAAAGGAGCTTGTTGTTTAAAGGATTAAGAGGAGTTTTGTTAGGGTGCGAAGGGATGTTCGCTCGCTAACTTCAATATTACGGGAGGTTGGATTGCTGGCATTGGGATAAAGGGCACAACCATAGTCAAGTAGTGGGCGGCAGATCATCTTATATATTTTTACAACTGTTGTTGTATTTATACCATGATTTTTGTATGTTAAACTTCTAAAGCATTTTGCCTTAGAAGTAGTTTTGCTTTTTATTATGGTCGTATGTTTTTTAAAATTGATTTTTTGATCTGTAGTTATGCCGAAGTACTTAACGGAAACAGTTTGGGAAATATGAACTTTGTGAGGGGAATTATTGCTGCGATGATAAGAGCTGTGATTTGTGGGGATTGATTTTAATGCTCTATTTTGCAAACTATTATGTGTGATTAGAACAGTGTCATCTGCAAATTGCAGGAGGTAATGGATGCATTAAAGTAGAGAGGATCAGGGTTGTAGACATCAGCACAATTTTTTTTTATAACAGAGGTGACAGGGGAGAGCCTTGAGGGAGTGCCTATTCAGGAGTAAAGGATGAGTAGAATGAATTATGGATTTTGACTTTTAAGGATCTATTAGACTGGAATTATTTAATAATGTCCCATAGCCTAATTTCTGTTGACCAAAGGTTGTATATTGAAATGGTAAATTCACTTAACATGAATTTTGTTATGAATTTTCCTAAATTAGGCCCCATCGTAGGTAATAATATAATTTTATTTTTTATGAATGCACAAATATCAATGATTTAACTTTCTAATTTTCCATATAAATTATTTAATGTTATTAATGTTTAACTTCAACAATTTTATATGTATTTGTTTAAAAATATAAAATAATGTACAACGAAAACATTTCGTGAATCTACAACATTGAGTCTTACTAAGACTACAAAACAAATTAATTTGAAACAACTACTTCTCTGGCTAGTACCTCGACAGTCATTGAATAAAACAAAATTAATTTGTGTGTTACGAATAGTACAACTATCAAAGCAACACTAATTTGAATGAAATTATTTCTGTTGAATAAACTAATAAATGATAAAATGTATTTTAGATTGTTTAAATATGACTATAACATGAACAATTATGCACACAAATTAATTTAAACTGATTTCATTAAATTAAATTAGAAAAAGCAATTAAAAATGTAGCATTCAAGTTTATAATCATCTGTAGACACGTGTTTCGAACTTTCGCTCTCTTCTGTATAGCTTTATTATAAAATTGATTTTAAATACAAATAAAAACACTTACTAAAATAAATATAATGAAATACAATAATAAATATAATGAAATATAAATAACTTACTCAGGTATGTACGGCAATTCACACAAGAATGAAATATAATCGACTGAAGGTCTGAATTTATATTTATATTATATTTTTTTATTATATTTCATTATATTTATTTTAGTAAGTGTTTTTATTTTTAATTTTTAATTTTTTTCTCGCAAGTTTAAAACTTTATCAAAAATATGGTTTATTAAAACTTGTTCAGTTTCTCATTTCCTTTAACTTTTTTGTTGACAAGTTATGTACTATTTTTCAAATTTATAAAAATTTCGAGAAATAACAAAAAACGCCTCGAGTAAACATACACTTCCTGCTTATGAATATTTACCAAAAGCTCTTCAGTTCCATTATTACGTTCCACCGCGAGCCAATGATTAGCCCTAGAGCAGTAACGTTGGAGCTCGCTTTACAAATGACAAAATTTTGCTTGAAGGAAAAAATTTAAAAAAAAAGCAAATACAAAAGAAAATAATCACGTTCACTCGAATTCGTTATAGCAACCAGTGTCCTCCCCTAAAGTAGGCTTACCCTGCTGTCAGCCGATAGAGTGGCTGGGTTCAAAGTTGTAAAGGAGCGCCACGAGCTTAAAATTAAAGTCTACTCTCAGGAAGGTTGGGAGGTAAAAGCTCGAAACCTATGTTGTTAAATAAAACGAATGAGTAACCAAAGAAATAAGATATTTAATTCCAAACGCAGAATATTGACGTCAGTTATATCGTAAAAAAAAAAATAACTCAAGATCACTTAGGTAAAAAAAAAGGAATAAATATTGAATCCCTTAAACTCACCACCCTGATATGAGAAGGGTTGCAATATACACTGGCTAAGTAAGGTATGAACGTACTCACCAAATATCCGTTGACCTGCGGCAAGCGCTTACTGCAGATCCCACGTCGTTAACCTACAACAAAATTTACACAACGCGAGAACTGAGCCGGTGTAAATTACTGATAAACTGGTGACTTTAAGTTAACACGTTAAGTAATATAAGGTAACTATATAATATGCAAACTAAAAGATCAACACGGTAATAAGATGTAATGATCAACTACGAACGTATAACTGACTCAATCTCAACTTGAATAACATAACATGAACATAAAACTGATTAACGTAACTAAATTGAAACTGAGTGTCAAACTAAACTGAACGTTAATAATATATATGCTTAACTGAACTAAATAGCATAATCTGAACATGAATGACATATGTTTAAACTGAAACTGAGTAACGTAGACTAAACATAAATGATGTACGTTTTTAACTGAACTGAAAACGTAAACTGAGCATAAATGATATACGTTTAACCGAACTGAGAGACATAAACTAAATGTGAAACGTTATACATTAAATTACAACGGAATAACATGAACAAATACAGTCCCCGGAATAGAAGAGCTGCAGTGCGCTAACGCCTTCTTTCGCCGTGTCTGTCAATCCCTCCGATCAGCTGAGCGAACACCACGATGATATGGTCCACAGGCTACGATTACGTCTGCACCCCTGGCGGAATGACGTTTCGCAGTGGACTAAGGCCAACTGAAGGACGGGCTCCGTAATCAACACGGGTATCCAATTGGACTGAAGAATGAAGAAACGAAGGAAGAAAAGAAGCCAGGTGGAAAACCTTCCTCTCCCGGCTCCTTTTAGGTTAAGTCTGCACGTGGAAGTAAATCCGTCGAAGACGATGGAAAATCTCGCAGCACCCAAATTCAATGCCAAAAACAACGCACCACGCTGGAGAATTCCAGTACACGGGTTCAATATAATAGGCCACTACTTCGGCTAATTATTTCATTACAAACTGAAACTATATGAACACGTGCGTTCCACTGCATAGAACAACAATAAGAATAAAGGAAGCGGAAAATGAGAACCTAATACGGTTTAGTAGTGCCCTCTGTCAGAGAGATCAATTATAAATATGTAAATGAGGTTGCCGATATTACGCATCCTTAATCGAATTAAATCAATGCGCCGAAAAGTAACAGCACTAAGAGATAAGACGGAGAATAAAAGGCAGTGCATTTTCGCACCGTAACAACTCCCCCTTTACTCCCCCGAGAAAAACTTCGTATGAAGTTTTTCGAAGTTAACGAAACCTCGAGAAATTCAACATACAACAAAATCATGGAATGACCTGGAAAAATGGAAAACTCATACCAAAAAAAAAGAAAGTCTACGGGATTAAAAAGCGGACTACTCCTCCCTGCAAGAGTAGAACAAGCTACAAACAAGAGTAACTATATTCTCAACTACTAGGTACTACTGATCCAATGGACCTTGACCTCGTGAGAACCTTCCGCAGCCTAAGACAGTGGTTTACCTACCGCACACTAACCTCACCAGCACTATCGAACTCCCTTCCCGAAAGAATAAGGGTCTGGCGTAGTGAAAGCCCCGCATACGGTAAGCTCCTATGCCCCAATAACTAACAAAAGCAATCCCACTACGGCAAGATTACCAAATTCACAACAGGCCAAACTACAAATAGCCCCCCCGAATTTCCGAAGAACGGAGTGAAGCGGCAGATCCCACTCGACTCCCCGTCCTGAGCAATGACGGTAGGCCGATCACTGGTCCCTCGCTGCTGGTTGTTAATGCTGCGCCGTTGGGATCCAATGAACATTACCTAACCCAACCGACATCCAACATTCAAGGGTGACAAGCGAGAAGTACAACAACACACCTCCCTCAAGAAATCCTCAACTCCGGTAAAATATAAGAAAAGTCACATCAAGTATAAAGTCACAATCGATACTAAATATTATCTCATGCCCTACTGACTACAGAGATTGTAGTCGGAGGTTTTATTGCCCCGACCTCGCAATAAAAGATGGAGTCCTAAACCAACCAAGACAACAACTCCTCTCGCGTTTATCCAAACTTAAATAACAAATGTGGGAATACAATGGACTTGGAGAGTGACCTGTGAAACTCACAACATGGAATTCGATTTGGAAAGTGACCTGTGAAACCCATACAATCGAAATGTACAGCAACACACCTCCCTCAAGAAATCCTCATGCCCTACTGACTACAGAGATTGTAGTCAGAGGTTTTATTGCCCCGACCTCGCAATAAAAGATGGAGTCCTAAACCAACCAAGACAACAACTCCTCTCGCACTGCATTGCCATTCAAACGCCAAAATTAATAAGACCGTATTCTCTTTGGTCTAGCCCCTATGTAGAAAGAGAAGAAAAGAAACAATGACTAGAAGAAAGAAGAGAAATAACGAAAAGGGTTTTCTTGGAACAATGTTTTTGTCGTACCTAAATATCCGCCGAAGCGTTTTATTACGGGTCTTACTACTAATCTCCAAACAAATTCCTAAACCAACTCACCGCGTAATAAACTTTGTCATGCAATTAAAACCAGCAAAAACTGAGCTCATATAGAGCGCAATGTCTGCATGACGAAGTACTTAACATTATTCCAAATTTCAAGATACACAGAGATAGAACGAGTGAATGAAAGAGAGAACCAAATAAAGAGAGGAAATGCTATGATGGCGGACCCCACAAGATGACAAAGAGGGAAAACAATCAAAGAACTAAAGCAATCCAAAAAAAGTTAAACTCCACCTGGATCATCGGGTGGGTGAGCTTTCAAGTCCTTGGCATGCCAGACGCCGCAATCTCGATTGTCTTTATCACTCAAGCGATACGACCAAGGCGAGACTACCTGAGAGACGGTGAAAGGACCAATAAATTTAGGAGCAAATTTAGATGTGAATTTCTTGCTGGCATCTGACAGTACATAGTTACGTTTCCATACCTTCTGACCCTGTCGAAACCGTACATCTCTACGCCGTAAATTATATTGCATTCGAGCGCGTTCGTATGCCCGTTTTAATTTATCCTTAACGTCGGCATATATTTTTGTGAAAGCAATTTTCCTTTCCTCTAACAAGTTACTGCCACGATCTATCTGAATATCTTGCGGATCAATCGGCGGTTTGCTACTACGATTATCTAAATAAATCTCACGGCCAAACATAAGGGAATTAGGACTAAAACCAGTCACTTCATGTTTCGCAGATCGAATTGCGAACCCAACCTGAGCGAGATATTTATCCCAAGTATTATGCTTAGCTTGCACGTAGGAAGCAAGCATGGTTTTCACCACACGATTCACCCTTTCTGTAGGATTAGCTTGGGCATGATAGTTAGCAGTGTACGCTACTTTAACATTGTAAGAGGACGTTAACTTCTTAAAGATATTGCTTTTAAACTGCACTCCATTATCTACGATCAAGACAGAAGGAGCACCAAAGATTAAGAATACTTGCTCTTCCATAACTTCCACCACCTTTTGAGCAGTAGCACTTCTCAACGGAAACAATAGTACAAATTTACTGAAACTATCCGACACTGCCAAGATATAACAGTAACCTCTCGACGTCCTAGGCAATGGGCCCATAAGGTCGGCACAAACCAGTTGCCAAGGTTTATCTACAGTAGGTGTTTTACTTAACATCAACCCAGCAGGACGCTGCTGCAAAGGTTTCGTACTGATACACACGTTACAACGATTCACAAACCGAGCTACATCTAATCGAAGCTTAGGCCAATAATACCTATCCGAAATTCGGGCAGCTGTCTTGAAAATACCTCCGTGACCACAAGTAGGATCATCATGATTAGCCTTAATTACGCTTAGTCTCCTTTCTTTTGGAAGCACAATCTTCCAACTATAACCTTCGTCAAACTTGGACAGTTTAGAGGGGACATACTTATACAACTGAAGATCTTGGACCCGCCACGTAGGGTAACGGTTAGGAAGCTTACGTACGTTTTCCAACATTTTCAAATACCATTGATCGTTGACGGACTCAGAGACATCGATCGAGTTAACGTGTGGAACACTGCGCGACAGAAAATCTGGAACCACATGTTCCTTCCCTTTACGGTGTATTAGCTCGAAGTCATAAGGCTGAAGGCGTAAGGCCCATCTGGCTAAACGACCTTGAGGATCCTTCAGACGATGCAACCATAATAAGGAGTAATGGTCGGTTACCACTTTAAAGTGATAGCCTTCCAGATAATGACGCAACTTCTCAATCGACCAAATTACCGCCAAGCACTCTCGTTCAGTAGTGGAGTATTTCCTTTCCTGCGGAGTAAGCGATCGAGATAAGTAACTAATCACTTTCTCACCTTCAGGAAACTGTTGAGTTAACACAGCGCCAAGACCAAATGCGGACGCGTCGGTCTGCAGCACAAACGGACGGTTAAAATCCGGACAGTGGAGTACGGGAGCAGAAATTAAGCATTCCTTAATTTTGTTAAAAGCTTTCTCACAATCACTCGACCAATTAAATTTTACATTCTTTTTCATTAGACCAGTCAACGGAGCTATGACTCTCGAAAAATCAGGGACAAATCTTCGGTACCAAGAAGCTGTACCGATAAAGGACCTAACTTGTTTTGTGGTCTTAGGTGAGGGAATATTCACAATCGCCTCAACCTTTTCCGGGTCTGGATGCAGTCCGTTAGCATCCACCACGAATCCTAAATACTTAATTTTCGGACAACAAAAATGACACTTATCAAAACTCAGCACAAGCCCTGCAGCATGCAACCTCTCGAAAACAACTGACAAAATTTTTAAGTGAGATTCGAAATCCTGTGTTACGATCACGATATCGTCTAGATAACAAAAAACCTTATCACCCAAATCGTTCCCTAATATTTGATCCATAAGTCTCTGATAAGTAGCAGGAGCATTTGAAAGACCGAAGGGCATCACTCGAAACCTATACAACCCAGAAGGTACAGAGAAAGCGGTATAATCCCTACTATCCTGAGCAATGGGGACTTGCCAATAAGCACTTTTAATGTCTAGGGTGCTTAAGTACTTTGCATCACGAAGCATATCTAAGATAGACGAAATCAATGGCAGAGGATATGCGTCCTTCTTAGTGACAGCGTTCAGCTGGCGGTAATCAACACAAAACCTATACGAATTGTCCTTCTTGGTCACTAGACAAACCGGTGAAGACCACGGACTCTTGCATGGCTCTATCACACCCTCCTTCAACATTTTCGATATCTCGTCATCAATTAGCTTACGCTTGAACGGAGAGACAGGATAGAATCGCTGTTTAATAGGCCTAGTGCCAGGGATAACCTCGATTACGTGCTCTACTAAGGTAGTGCGACCCAAAGAAGTACTCATCAACTTGGTCACCTCAGAAATTAACTTATTGAGGGCACACCTTTGCTCCCAGCTAAGCGAGTTCTCGCTTTCAATGCTACTCACTTCTGCGATTTCCTTATCACCAAGGAAATGCCAAACATCTTCCCTTAAATTTGGGACAATTCCCATAGATAACCAAAAGTCAATACCAAAAATTAACTTATGGGACAAATCAGGGACAACTAACACTTCCACAATACGGGTTTTCCCCATTAATTCAAAAGGAACATACACAACACCAATTACAAGACACGAAGTACCATCAGCTATAGTACAGCTACTACTTTTACCACTTAATTTAAAACCTAAAGTCTGAAGAAAAGACCATCCAGTCGAACCTACAATGGTTTTGTTCGCACCGGAATCAAGTAAACCTAATATTTTCGCTCCAAAAACACTTACTTCCAAATAAGGACGCTTATCGGACGACACATGCGACAGAACATAATCCAAAATAATTGAATTGGAGGTATGAGCAAAGTCGGTCGAGGGTTTTGCTCTGGAGGAACCAATACGACCGTTTAGGTCCTCCTTCGCACGTTTCCCGAATTACAGGTTTTGCAAGTGAGGACAGTAACGTTCTCAGCACCACACCGATAGCAAACCTTCCTCTTTTGGTTAGGACAATTGCGCGCTACATGACCTTTCCCTCTACAATTATAGCAAACAATGGTTCTGGATTGACCGCTAGAACTTTCAGATGATTGGCTCTCGTGGACAGAGTTCGAACTAGAAGGAATTACGGAATCCACAAAAGCTAAGTCAGGCTCAACATATTTGCTGCGAGATTTGGATGGGGGTTTATAATTCTCGGATCGATATCTTTTTACTTCGAGTTTCAAGCATTCCTCCTCAAGCTCTTGCAAGGTACATACAGTAGGTAATTGCATAGTATAGAAAGGAGCTAAATTCCGAGTGAGAATATTCAATTTAATTTCCTCAGACATACCAGCATATCTTCGAAACATGGCCGCCATACAAGAGTAATATTCGATAAAGGTTTCTGAGGGATCCTGAGTACGAGATAAAATATCATTAAATAATCTAGAACGATAATCAGGCGGTTCGAAATGTTTTTTCAACAATCCAACTAAACCAGTCCAATCGTGGAATCGTGTTTTATTAGCGCGAAACCACATAAGCGCTTTTCCCTCAAAAAGATCGATTGCGGACGCAAACAGTTGTTCATCCGAGACGTGCCTAGCACACTTCAGCTCTTCGACCCGTTCCAAAAAATTATGCAAAGATAGTTTGTGATCGCCACTGAATTTGACATTCCATTTCTCTACTGGTTGTGATCGACAAAGGTAAGATCGATTCCTAAGATTAGGAGTTTCAACTAGGACGTCATCATCATCGTCATCCACCTCAGAGTCAACATTCTCCTCATCATCCAAAAATATCATACTCATACGTTACTGCTCTAGGGCTGATGATTGGCTCGCGGGGTAACGTAATATAACTGGCGCCCAACGTGGATTTTAAATTTTAACCCCACAACATAAATATTTTTCGGCCGAATTTAGTTGTTTATTTTTCGTGTGTTAGTAAAAAAAAAAAGAGGCCTAGTCAAATCTCTTTTTTTTTTTTCGTTGAAGGAAATGGCGGGAAATCTGGAGTTAAACCCTGTATATTTGAAGAAGGATGAGCTAAAGTACGAATTATTAGTTCGTGGTGTGAATGTGTCTGCTTCTCAAACGAAGTCTGATTTTATCTCTTGTTTAAAAACTTTGTTGGTTTTAGAACAACAGCAGTTGTCTTTGACATACCCGAAACTAGATTTAGATGTGACAAATGAATTAAAAATTATTTCTGAATTGGTAGTAGAACTTGATAGGAAAATTAAAAGATTTGTCGAGGGGAACAGTAAGTTGAAAGTTGAAGGTTTGCAAGCTCGTTGTGCCCATGTTATTGGCCGTATCAATAGATTAGCTCAGCTTACATTATCGAGTGATCAGGAAGCTCAGAAATCTTCTTTGTACTCGAATATCTTATCATCTGCAGGTAACATTGTAAAATCTAAATCTGTTAGTGCTGAACCAGACAACGCACCACGCTGGAGAATTCCAGTACACGGGTTCAATATAATAGGCCACTACTTCGGCTAATTATTTCATTACAAACTGAAACTATATGAACACGTGCGTTCCACTGCATAGAACAACAATAAGAATAAAGGAAGCGGAAAATGAGAACCTAATACGGTTTAATAGTGCCCTCTGTCAGAGAGATCAATTATAAATATGTAAATGAGGTTGCCGATATTACGCATCCTTAATCGAATTAAATCAATGCGCCGAAAAGTAACAGCACTAAGAGATAAGACGGAGAATAAAAGGCAGTGCATTTTCGCACCGTAACACCATTTTTAACGATAAAACCTTGGGTATTTTTAATTGCGCTCTTTTTGATGTAATAAAATTTTATCCAGCGTGTCCCAAATATGAGATATGACGTCATTATCTATTTTTTTAAAGGCAACCCTAATTTTTTATCGCTATTCTTAAAGTGTATATCAAGTTACACATGTGTGCCAAAATTCAAATTTTTATATCCTGTAATTTACAAGATATTTAACAAACATTATCATATTTGAAATATTATTTCAATTTAACAGTCTTTCTTCAATAAATGCTCAATATGTTGTCCATTTTTGTAACTGACAACACCCTAAATTGTTTCTATTCGGGACGTCAGCTTCTACAGGTCAAGGGAACAAAATAGCCAAACTCGGAATTAGCTGATTCTCCAAAAATTGTAAATATAATTATTATTTTGAGTTCCCTATCCACTACCTAGAGGAGACATGATGATTTTTCTCAACATAGAGAAGTAAATAAATTTTGACATCTTCACTAAGCGCATTACGATGATGATTATTTGTTTTTCTTAAATGCACATTTTCCCGAAACTGTCTTTCAATCTTGCTTATGGTACTTTGCGATATGGCTGGTAAATCAGAATACTCCTCTCTAAATAAATAAATAACTTTAGTTTGTGTTCTTGTCCTATCTCCATAGCCAATTATTAAAATTTTGATTTTATGGGTTTCAGTTACGTACGCCATGTTGGTATAACTTTTTGACAAACGGTGAACAACAGTCAATACAACAGTGGAACGACTAATACTCTCCTTGCTCAAATAAGCGTCGAATGTAATGCTACACTTGTTACTTGTTGTTATAACTAAACGTTAAAATGATAAACGATAGTTCGACAAAAATGATAAACTAGCACCTTTTGGCATTCCACTTTTAAAATGCATAAAAATTGAATTAAGTTGACTTAGATTCATTGTTCAAATTAGATGTTTGTTAAAAATCTTGTAAACTTTCTATGATTTACAGAATTTATTACAAGTTATAAACTCGTCTTGTATATACTATATAGGGGAAGTAATTAGGGGACAGATAGTTTAATTGAAAGAGAAAGGCTGTGAAGATATACACATTTTAGAAGATAATATAAGCCTATTAGATTTAAAACAATGACTTTCGTTTTTAGACCCTAGTAGACGATTATAACATTTTAACGAGTTCGTCACTCTTTTTCAAAAAATATAAATAAGATTGATTTGTAAATGAAATTTTAACACTTCTTTTATAAATAATGGATAGATTTATATATTGCAATCATCACAAGTAGCTCTAAAATTTTTAATCTTTTAAAAAATATTTAAAATATTATTTTAATAAATGTAGGTCAAAGAAGTATTAATTTGTATTTGTAATCTGAATAAATTGCATTTTAGTTCTACAATCTATTTTCATCGAGTTTTAATTTATTTAATCTATACCATCTGTCATAATGATGTAAACTAGATATACTTTAAACCATTAGACGATACTTTCCTGTATGTTTTGCCTTCTTGTCTTTGTCACATGTTTCCATTTTATTTTAATTTCCTTCGATTTGATGCCATTTTTATATTCTTCAGAATTACTTCAGGGGTTTATTAGTGTTAAGTATATTTAATACGGAAATATATTAAGGGGAAAAACATCTGTTGACACTTTATATATATAGAGCTATTCAGGAGAGATGGCGGTCGGGGTGACATGTCCGTCCGAATCAAGTAGTGTCCGTTGCAATTTTCCACCATAGGCGTGCGCGGCTAAATAAAATGAATGTCACAAATTTGTTATGTTTTCATATTAGTTATTTCATATTTCATTTATATTATTGTATTAGAATAAGTATTTTTGTATTAATATCCATTTCCACATTTGCTAAAACGTATGAAATAAATTCATTGAAAATATATTTTCTGCAATTACCCTGCGTAATTGCAATGCTTGACTAAATCGCGCGCGCCTATGAAATAACCAGTAAGTAAACGACGCCGTAAACTATTTCTTTCTCCTTCTACCGCTCGGTCTAAGACCGAGCTACGCAGGCCGCGTGTGTCTTTTCTAGATACGGCCGACGAAATCGTACGTCTTGGGAATATCCGCTCGGTTATCAGGTAGTAGAAAAGGATACCAATATTATTTGAATGTTCCGAACTTAGTTCGTAAACCGCCCTTACTCATGAATTGGTCTATAAATGGAAATGAAATACAAAATGAAAATAAAGAAAAGTTAGTTAAATCGAACCCATAATTATTATAATTATTATTTTTTAACATTTCTACAAAATTTAGTCTAATCCATAGTATTAAAATGTACTTATAAAATTTACAATTAGCTTAGTTGATTAGTAATACAATAAATTCATAGTCTATATTATTTACTCTACGTTATATATAATAAATGAATAATACATGTAATTACGTGTAATGTCCACTTATTTTTTAAAATTATAATTAGTCTATGTTTTCAAAAAGTAGTTTAGTTAAATAATTACATGTTCGCTTTTGGGTTTCAGTGTTATTTATATTAGTTATATAGGTTGAAGTATAGAGCTACAACGACCCTGACATGAAATTATTTAGACATCGAAAAATTGCAGAATATTTAAAACCTGTTGCGACCCAGTACTTGTTTTGAAGGACTAAAATATAGTTGAATGAAAATATTATATTAACAGATATTCCTAATAATTAGATTTCTAATTATTAGTGAATTTTCTACAACGTAAGGACTTATATATTTTATTATTAACAGATATTCCAATGATGAGTATTAATATTACAGCCACAGCATTTTCTTGACTTTTCCTTATATTTTAATTAACTTATGAAATTGATAACGTTTTTCGATTTAATAAAAACAATTAATAATGTTTTAACTACTATTAGTGGTGTCTGTCAGATTTACTTATTAGTTATCTGTAAAGTAAATGTACCATTAATTTTTATATCTATTATGGCATGTAAAATCTCGTATATTCGCATGTATATTGTTCTCTAGTAATTAATCAGGAGCAAGTTTCATCACTAACTATTAATATCTGCTTTACAAACATACAGTCTGTATTTTGTTAAGACTTTTATTTGAATGGAAACATTTGCGAACTACTCCGACGCACATTAAGGTAAATTAATTAGCCAACAACGAGCAATAACTTTAAACCATGACAGGGCTGCAATTTTATGTACCGCGGCTAGACTGAGCTATGTTAAGACAAAAGGAATTAATAGTGAGACCATTATGTGTACACTTCTTGCACTAATATTGGCATAAATCACAAGAGACGCCCACGGCGGCTAACTTTATTAACGTTTCTATTTCTTACCGGGCGACGAACGGGGAATGTCCACTGCCAGACGACGCTCCTCCAACTCTCACCATTACATGCTTTACAACGACCATTTGCATACCAGAATATAGTTACAACAAATCTTCACATGGTGAAAACTAAAAATATAGAAGGAATAACATAATCGACTATGTAACTTATAACTACTACAGTTAAGGTTAGCAATACTTCCTGATAACTGGATATTATAAATTATTGACTAGTAAAATAAATGGTTCTTCATATGTCGGTTATAGTATAGAGAGCATAGTTTAATATATTCTAAAGCATAGAAAATATTGGTTTTAAAATGTTACATTTTACGCTATGTCCATATTGGACACAACTTATTGCAATAATATTAAATAACAATTTTAAGCCAAAATATCAGATATGAAATAAATATTGAACACGGTTACACATACATGGAAGTGTTTTCTAATTTTTAAAATTAGAAATTAAATCAATTAAGGTTTTGAATTAAAAGTTACGTGTTTAATTTTTATACAAATAGGTTTTAAAAATAAATCATTTTATTAATTGTACATTTCTATCGCACCAACTTTATGAATTATTTAATTTGTTTAAGAACAATATTTTGTGAATTTTTAAAGGAAATGTTACTAGGAATATAATTTGTCTTATTAATGAGGCAATGACAATCTTCATATTATATTAATTTTACAATACAATATCCTGATTTGTTAAAAACAAATTATTAAAAAATAAAAATATATTAAAATCCTTTAGTTCGTTATAGAAAAATTGACTAATAATTTAAAATTACGAAAACATTTCGTGAATCTACAACAATGAGTCTTACTAAGACTACAAAACAAATTACTTGTTGAAACAACTACTACTAATTTGAATGAAATTACTTCTGTTTAATAAACTAATAAATGATAAACATGAAAGCGGGTTTTCCCCGCTTTTGAGCTTTTTTAATTTCTAATACTTCTCGGAGATTTAGATTTGTTACCTGCATGTAAAATCTTAAAATTATTTTCTTCGAAGAAGTGGTTATATGTGATGCAATGTTTGGTGAAACGAGTGATGCCTTTATTGTCTAATATGACTAAAAGCTAAAATAACCTCGTAAATGAAAACGATGAAATCTGGAGTTCCCCAATTATAACCGCCCTCATTACCTGAATGTACAATTTTAGTATTTAAGTAAAATCATTTTACCTTCAGTACCATTCCTAGATAATGATGTAAACATCGAAACTTGTAGGAATAAATCGTAAATAATTGTGAAACCAACCAAGTGCCTTTATATATACCACCCTCAATAAGTTCATCCATTATTCCATCATGTTGGAAGAATGTTAAGGTTATACCTGTCTTTAAGAAAGGTAACAAATCCGATGTGAATAATTATAGACCTATTTCCTTGCTATGTAATTTTATGCCTTAGTTAAATGTAAATTATCGGCTTACCAACACGGATTTGTTCCTAAACGGTCTACCTTAACTAATTTAATGTGTATAACTCAGCACATATCTTCTAACATGGATGACAGGATCCAAACTGATGTAATATACGCCGACCTCTCTAAAGCCTTTGACCGCATGCCTCATGACATACTCATTAATAAACTTAGATTATTTGGGCTACCTCATAATATTATTCACGTCATTCATTCATACTTAAAGGGTAGATCTCAGCATGTTGAAATTAGGGGTCATATATCACAGAGCTATATTGCTAAAAGTGTAGTACCGCAGGGGTCTAACCTGGGCCCGCTACTATTTGTTTTATTTCTTAATGATATAACAGATGCAGTTAAGTGTAACATATTAATTTATGCAGACGACATAAAAATTTATAAAAGGATCTGCAGTGTTAATGACTGCAATGCTCTACAACAAGATTTAAATAAACTGAGTCAATGGTGCATGGACAATAAACTTTCTCTAAATCCTGATAAATGCTCCATTGTATCCTACACGAGAAACTTTTCCTGTATAACGTTTGGTTATTCTATAAATAATAAACTTCTTAATCGTACGTGTGGCATCAGTGATTTAGGTGTTTTCTTTGATCAGAAATTAACATTTAATGCTCATATTGTTAATTTAGTCAAAAGCTGTAATAAGCAACTGGGGTTTATCATAAGAACAACTAAAGACTTTAAAGATAAGAACACACTTATTTTGCTTTTTAAATCTTTGGTTTTATGTAAAATTGATTATTGTGCTCCAGTATGGTGTCCGTATACGCAATTTTATATTCAGCATGTGGAATCTATTCAAAAAATGGTGATGTGGCCATCATATTACTTTCCCTATATTTTTCTCGAAAACTATGAGATTTACGCAAAAAGGCTATTCTTAATAATTTATTCATTTTTTAATTCTCTACAATTATTTCTTATATAAGTTTCATGTAACTCCAACACTTAATTAGCAATTGGCAAAAAATGTCTAAATTTTCATTTTTTATTTTTTTTCTCAAAAGTTAAAAATTCTATGAAAAATACGTTTAAATAAAACTTGTTGAGTTTTTTATTCTCTTTAACTTTTGTTTGAATCATTTTTCAAAATTTTTCATATTTAGAAAAATATCACCAAAAAACAAAAAAACGTCTCGAGTAAACATCCACTTCCGGTCTATGAATGTTTACCAAAAGCTTTTCAGTTCCAGTTTTTAATGAAAAAACCTTAAGTTTAAAGTTTCATCTCAATCAGATTATTCGTTTTTGAGATACAGCGCCCACCGACAGACAGACAGACAGACACACACACAGACACAAAATTTTTTTTTCCAGAAATTAGTGTAATGGGTTCAGGGGCCCCAAAAACGGATATTTCCGCAAAAAAAATTTTTCAAAAAAAAATCACGATCACAATACTTCCCCTATATTTCATATAGGGAAAGTAAAAAGATTCCTGAAAATGTTATATTTCAGAGATCATGGTATCTATCCCTGTCGCGGTTATCCATACAAGGATGTACTGCAGGAATATAATATGCCATCTGTATCCAGCCACCATCACTTCTTAAATGTAGTTACCTTGCATAAACTGGTACACTGCCAATTAGACTGGGCAATTACTCTTCCGGGTTCCAAAATGTAGTGCAAGAAACCCACTAACTTTTTCATACCGTACACCTAATTCATATCACCACGCAAACTCACCTATTATAAAAATTGTTCGTGCTTACCACTTGATTCAATATGGTGCAGATATCTACTCTCCTTTTTACATATTTAAATCAAAGGCTTTAGATTGCATTAACGCCCTCGGATAGTACTTGCTTGATCTTTATATTTGTTATTATTTTTTTTTCTCTCACTCGTATATGCATTTATTTGTTAATTTATTTTGCTTATGTATTTCATTTTATTTTTATTCTATGAAAATTCCTTTGTAAGACTGTAATTGTCTGTTGGGAATAAATATTTATTATTATTATTATTATTATTATTATTTTTTTTTTTTTTTTTTTTTTTTTTTTTTTTGAGCGGCATCGACTGCTAGGGCCATTAGCCGCTATTCTCTCTTTTTTTATTTAGCTTCTCAATAATAATAATACCCGCCTAGTTGGTGTAAAAAGCCAACTAGGCGAGACGGACTGACACAGAATAAATTAACATATATAAATAGAACCGCTGTCGGGTGTAAATAGCCCGACAACAGAGGGACAATACAAACCAAAATAATAAAATCACTCGACCTAGTTGGTGTAAAATGCCAACTAGGCGAGACGGACATTCACAAAATAAATTAACATATAAATTAAAATTATGACTAGAGACAAAAAGCTTAAAATCACTCGACCTAGGCCAGCTAGGCGAGACGTACAGAACACATCCACCAAGTTGGTGTAAAAGGCCAACATGGTGGAGGGACGACACACAGAATAAAACTTAAAACTAGACATATAGATAAAACTTAAAACTAGATAAAAGCGATAAAACCGTTGCCGGGTGTAAAGTGCCCGACAACAAAAACAATACAAACGAATGCGATAAAATCAATGATAAAAACAACTCCACCAAGTTGGTGTAAAAAGCCAACATGGTGAAGGGACGACACACAGGTAAAAACTTATAATTAAACACTAAGATAAAAACTTAAAGCTAGATAAAACCGATAAAACCGTTGTCGGGTGTAAAGTGCCCGACAACAAAAACAATACAAAACGAAAACGATAAAATCACTCGACCTAGTTGGTGTAAAGGGCCAACTAGACGAGACGGAAGTTCACGGAATAAATTAACAAAGATAATAAATTAACATAAAAAGACGATGCACAACAAATTAAAAACTGCTCAGCACAGTAAACTGGTCCTTATAGTACCCCTAAATTCTGCGTAGAAGATCTGTCGCTTGCAGAAAAGCAACGACAGTTTCTACCGACAAAACAGAATTGCTCAAATCGTACGCTACATTACCTCGGAGCTTCAGCCGTACACGTTGACCTGTGTAGGCTGCACATTCCTCGATTATATGCCTCACCGTTAGAGGGCTGTGACAAGTGTCGCATGTGGGTGCTTCGTCACCGGTCAGGAGATGAGAATGGGTCAAGTTGGTATGACCCATTCGTAGGCGGGTCAGAGCGACCTCCTGTCTCCTACTAAGCGCGACCGGTGACTTCCATGCTGTCACAGAGAGTTTTACAGCTTTCAGCTTACTCTCGAGGCTCTCCCATTCCCTTTGCCATGCTTTGTTGACTAATGCCGTAACGCCGACCTTGACATCGTCAGGCCGGCACATGGCATAGTCAACATGATCCGCGAGAGCTGCCTGACGGGCAGCTCTGTCTGCAATCTCGTTGCCTTCAATGCCGACATGAGATGGCACCCAGATGAAGACAACATTCTTGCCAGAGAGATGCAGATTGTACAGAACAGAAAGGATGTTCTGTACGAGCGGATCATTACTTTGGCTGTCGGCTATACCTTCTAGGGAAGAGAGTGAATCAGACAGAACGAGGAATGTACTACTGCTAGACATATCGCAGTAGTGGAGCGCTTTCAATATTGCGTATAGTTCGGCAGTATACACGGTGGACTTTGGATCTAGCGACCATGACTGGGATGTAGAATCAGCTACAATAGCCGATCCCACCCCAGTGTCGGTTTTCGATCCATCCGTATATATGCAGCAAGAGTCTGTGTATTGGTTAACGAGTTCCATTAGTTTCACCCGAAAAATTGCCGGTGCCGTTTCCTGCTTCTGGTCTTCTAGCAACGTCATAATTATGTGTGGTGCAGGTATCGCCCATGGCGGTACCTCGCACACACCCACCGGCTGTATTTCGGGCAAATGGAACTCAAGACTCTTGCGGAACTCGCGCGCTCGGACACACACCGGCCTTGTGACAGACGGTCGCAAGGCGTATTTTCGGTATGTCTCTGCTTTGCTAAAAGATTTAAAGTTTATGTGTTTCGGGTTACTACGTACAGACGCTTCGTATCGCAAAGCGAACCGAAGACGTCTGTACTTTAGCGGTAGTAACCCGGAATCACAGCAAAGACTATTCCTTGGTGTGGTCCTAAAAGCTCCTGTAGCGTAACGTATACCTGCATAATGTATCGAATCTAGGACTTGCAACCACGAATTACGAGCAGCGGAATATACTGCGCACCCGTAATCAAGCCTGGACAGAACCAGAGCCTGATACAGCCGCAGCAAAACCTCTCTGCTCGCACCCCAATTAATGTTCGAAAGGCACCTAATTAAATTAAGTGCCTTTTTACACCTTGTTTCAAGGTCTTTAATGTGGGGACGGAATGACAGAGTCCTGTCGAAAATAAGTCCTAGAAATCGATAACTGTCGACACATTGAATAACAGAACCATTAATGCGTAGACTAGGCTCCCTGTGTGGCTTTCTCAGACGACAAAAATGGACACAAGCCATCTTTGTCTCTGAAAAACGAAAACCACACGAGCCAGCGTCTCGAACGATGTTATCAATGCTCCTCTGCAATTGCGTACATATAGCCGGGATGGTATCTCCGGCCATGTAGATTGCGAGGTCGTCGACATACAGGCACGTGTTTACGGGGGTACATACGGAAGTTGCAATATCATTTACCGCAATGGAAAATAGGGTTACACTAATTGTAGAGCCCTGCGGTATACCGTTTTCTTGTACGTGGAGAGAGGAGACAGAATCTCCTACACGTACTCGAAAACTCCGGTGCGACAAGAAGGACTGGATGAATAAAGGCAGACGGCCTCTCAGTCCCCACCGATGCAACTTTCTCAGAATGCCATGACGCCATGTCATATCATACGCCTTTTCCAGATCGAAAAACACCGCGACTAGGTGTTTTCTCTCCAGAAAAGCGTTTTGAATGGCATTCTCTAAACGGACCAGATGGTCAATAGTGGAATGTCGTTTCCTAAATCCAGACTGGTAGGGTACGATAAGTTCTCGCGACTCGAGAATCCATACCAGTCGGCTATTGACCATTTTTTCAAACACTTTACTCAAGCAGCAAGTCAAAGAAACCGGGCGATAACTAGAAGCAAGATTCGGATCTTTTCCAGCTTTGAGAAGAGGCACAATAATTGCTTCTCTCCATAGCTCCGGATATTCCCCTTTCTCCCATATCACATTGAAAAGTGACAAGATATGGGATTTGGATTCGAATGATAGTTTTTGTATCATTTTGTAGGGGATATTATCCGGGCCAGGAGAGGAGTCATTGCTAGACCTAAGTGCCTCCTCTAACTCTTCCATTGAAAATGGATGGTTATAATTAAGATCCGAATCTGTGCAAAAGTCTAATGGGGCTTCTAGTTCATTTTTCCTACGCAAGAACTCACGTTGATAATTGGAAGAGCTACTAGTGCTGGAGAATTGTACCGCCAGTGCTTCCGCTACATAACAAGGCTCCGTGATCGTGTTAACTCCATCACACAGACTTATGATGGACGGTAGCCTTTGTCCGCGGATAGCATGTACTTTTCTCCAGACTTCCGTGACTGACGTGTCACTTTTCATTGAGTTCACGTAGCTCTTCCATGAGTCGTTTTTAGATTCAAAAATCTTACGGCGGGCGACGGCCCGCTTTCGTTTAAAAACGATAAGATTTTCTTGCGTAGGATTTCTTTTGTAGACATTAAAGGCCCGTTTCTTCTCTGCGATAACTCGACTAACCTCAACGTTCCACCATGGGACGGAGGATTTACTAGTCGAGCCAGAGGTACGTGGTATAGACTTTTCTGCTGCTTGAGTAATGCTGAGATTAATATTAGAAAGAGTGGAACTAATATCTTCTGAGTTTACGGGAAACCTGACATCGTTCCGAAACTTATCCCACTCTGCTAGATCCAGGCGCCAGCGCCTGGGTCTGCGTTGTATGGCCCTCGGAATATTAGTCGATAAGGTGATCGGAAAGTAATCACTTCCGTGTAGATCATCGAGGGCCTGCCACTGAAGACGCGTGGCGAGAGTGGGCGAAGATATTGCTAAATCTATTGCTGAGAATGCACCGTTGGAAGCGTTAAAATGCGTTGGTAGTCCGTTATTTAAGAGAATCCCTCCCGTGATATCGAGCACTTCCTCGATATACTTGCCTCTAATATCGAGACGAGAGGATCCCCATAATGGACTATGTGCATTGAAATCTCCCAGCAATAGATAAGGTCCGGGTAATTGCCTGATCAGATCAACTATCTGATTACGCTCCCAGTTGCCATCTGGGAGGTAAACGTTGCATATCGTCAGAACTATTGGCGCTTTGATCATACATGCTACGGCCTGAAGATCCGTTCTTAGTGTTAATTGCGTAGAAATACATCCTTCCCGTATCAGTATACCTACTCCCCCTCTTGATCGATTGCGTGGGGCCACATCCTCCCTGAGGATGTTGTAGCCCCTTAGCGAGAACTGTTGTTCAGGTTTAAAGAGGGTTTCCTGTAGGCATACACAGAAAGGATTGTATTTTCGCAGTATGATCTTCAGCTCACCGATATGCGATATGCAACCACGGCAATTCCACTGGACTATTTGTTCCAACTCTTTTAAAATGAATAAAAATTAAGACAAAGACAAAAAATACGATCATTGAGATTAAGTTAAAGACATCACAGAGACTTCACAAACAAGCTAAAACGACATTTTCCGGTGTTGAGAGCCGGATGCTGAAATATTGTCTGGCCCGGACGTGTTAGGTTTGGCTTTTCTTGCCTTTCCCTTTGGGCCAACCAACAGGTCGTTTTGCCTGTTGGGTTAAAACTTGTTTATCACCCTCCCGACTCGGAGAGTGATGGTTGCCTTTTGACGGCAGGAATTCTCCTTCCTCCAAGGGAGTTTTATTTTTGCTTCCAGCGTCCACAACTGTGGGCGCTGAGGTGGAACCTCTCTTCTCCATAAGAGAGAAGAGAGAGGTAGTTTCAGAGGATGAAGCTACAGACGCGACTGTCGTCTGTTTTGCAGATGTGTAAGCTGCAGTTTCATTCTTGGTCTTATTCTCTGTCAATTCACTTCTATTATTAACTAAATCTTCTAACGTTCTCTTGATTGTTTTGTTCAACTATTTTAGAGATTAGGGGGGTAAGTTCAGAGATAACTTGCTCTGCGCTTGATCTTTTAATTGTAGCTTGCGCATACGATACATTATCCACAGGAGATTTAGGAGGGGATAGCTTCTTCTTAGCTTCGAAATAACTGATTTTTTCTTTTTGTCCTTAGTTCCTGTACAGATCTTTCGAAGACTAAAAAGGACAATTCTTATATCTGGCCGAGTGGTTTGCCTCCGCAGTTAACACATTGAAATGGCTCTACGCACTCCGTTCCATCATGGACTGGTTTGCCACAGGGACAGAGGGCCGGACCTTCACATCTTGAAGAATGTGTGTCCTAACCTTCTGACACCTGAAGCATCTCAGGACGCCTAGGAATGTATTGCCTGACCTCCAAACTTGTAAAAAGCGATGTTATATCTTTTTTGGCAAAACTGTCGAACTAAAGGTTAATACTATGGATGGAGTATTAACCAACTGGCCCATCACGTCTCGTCTTAAATTCTCCTTATATCAATTACGTGCTTCTCTTTTAGATCATCCAATATTTCTTCATCGCTGCATGATACTAAGTCTCGGCAATAAACGATTCCTTTGACGTAATTTAACGATTTGTGCACTGTAACGTGGATATTGAAATCTAGAAATTTGTTAAGTTTTAATACTTTGAGCGATTGTTTATCAGTTGCCACTTCGAGCATGAGCCCGTCCTTAATCTTTTTAATCGAGTTAACTTTTCCAATTGCTTGCTCGATGAATTTTGAAATGGCAAAAGGATTGACCTTATCAAAATTCACTCCATCTTCTCTCTGCACAACGAAAAAACGGGGCATATGAGCCGCCGATTTTTCTTGATTTGTTCGGGAACTTTGCGCGTTCCCTGACGCCGCGTCATTTTTTAGAGAGGTTGACTCCTCTGAAGGTTTTTGATTAAACGTTCCCATGAGATTCCCACGAGTAGGGCAGAAATAAAGGTCGACTGCAGCAGTGCTCCCATACTGCAGCAAGGCTAAATGCAACCGGAGTTCGCCAGGTATCCGGAGGACACCGTATGAGACCAACTGACGCGTGGCCATCCATCCCTCGGCACGGTACGATTGACACCTTGGATTACGGATTTTTAGTCGAGGTTTACTCCTCTAGATCCGGCATGTTCTGCAGAAACAGGATCACCTCAGGTAGGTTATACGCATGCCGGTCTTGGGGGCGGAGAAGCTAGGGTGACACCTAACCAGGGCTAGCAAGCTAGCCCCGGCTAGGGCACCTATAAGACGCTACACGCCCCCCTGTGGACAGAACCACTCGATCCCATTATTATTATTATTATTATTATTATTATTATTATTATTATTATTATTATTATTATTATTATTATTATTATTATTATTATTATTATTATTATTATTATTATTATTATTATTATTATTATTATTATTATTATTATTATTATTATTATTATTATTATTTTTTTTTTTTTTTTTTTTTTTTTTTTTTTTTTGAGCGGCATCGACTGCTAGGGCCATTAGCCGCTATTCTCTTTTTTTTTTCAGGTTTAGTTATAATAATAATACTCGCCTAGTTGGTGTAAAATGCCAACTAGGCGAGACGGACGAACACAAAATAAATTAACACATAGTAATAAAACCAATGTCGGGTGTAAATGGCCTGACTTCAGAGGGACAATACAAACAAAAATAATAAAATCACTCGACCTAGTTGGTGTAAAATGCCAACTAGGCGAGACGGACATTCACAAAATAAATTAACATATAAATTAAAATTATGACTAGAGACAAAAAGCTTAAAATCACTCGACCTAGGCCAGCTAGGCGAGACGGACAGAACACATCCACCAAGTTGGTGTAAAAAGCCAACATGGTGAAGGAACGACACACAGATTAAAACTTAAAACTAGACATATAGATAAAACTTAACACTAGATAAAATCGCTAAAACCGTTGTCGGGTGTAAAGTGCCCGACAACAAAAACAATACAAACGAATGCGATAAAATCAATGATAAAAACAACTCCACCAAGTTGGTGTAAAGAGCCAACATGGTGAAGGGACTACACACAGGTAAAAACTTATAACTAGACACTAAGATAAAACTTAAAGCTAGATAAAATCGATAAAACCGTTGTCGGGTGTAAAGTGCCCGACAACAAAAACAATACAAAACAAAAACGATAAAATCACTCGACCTAGTTGGTGTAAAAGGCCAACTAGGCGAGGCGGACGTTCACAGAATAAATTAACATAGATAATAAATTAACGTGAAAAGACGATGCACAACAAATTAAAAACTGCTCAGCACAGTAAACTGGTCCTTACAGTACCCCTAAATTCTGCGTAGAAGTTCTGTCGCTTGCAGAAAGGCAACGACAGTTTCTACCGACAAAACAGAATTGCTTAAATCGTACGCTACATTTCCTTGGAGCTTCAGCCGTACACGTTGACCTGTGTAGGCTGCACATTCCTCGATTATATGCCTCACCGTTAGAGGGCTGTGACATGTATCGCATGTGGGTGCTTCGTCACCGGTTAGGAGATGAGAATGGGTCAAGTTAGTGTGACCCATTCTAAGGCGGGTCAGAGCGACCTCCTGTCTCCTGTTGAGTTTAACCGGTGACTTCCATGCTGTCACAGAGAGTTTTACAGCTTTAAGCTTACTCTCGAGGCTCTCCCATTCCCTTTGCCACGCTTTGTTGACTAACGCCGTAACGCCGACCTTGACATCGTCAGGCCGACACATGGCGTAGTCAACATGATCCGCGAGAGCTGCCTGACGGGCAGCTCTGTCTGCAATCTCGTTGCCTTCAATGCCGACATGAGATGGCACCCAGACGAAGACAACATTTTTGCCATTGAGATGCAGATTGTACAGAACAGAAAGTATGTTCTGTACGAGCGGATCAATACTTTGGCTATCGGCTATACTTTCTAGGGAAGAGAGTGAATCAGAGATAACGAGGAATGTACTACTGGTAGACGTATCGCAGTAGTGGAGCGCTTTCAGTATTGCGTATAGTTCAGCAGTATATACGGAGGACAGAGGATCCAACGACCACGAGTGCGGAGTGGAGTCAACCACAAAGGCTGCTCCTACTCCAATGTCGGTCTTAGATCCATCCGTATATATGCAGCAAGAGTCTGTGTATTTATTCAAGAGTTCCAATAATTTCACCCGAACAATTGCCGGCGTCGTTTGTTGCTTCTGGTGTTCAAGCAACTCTAGGGCTATGTGTCGTGCAGGGATCAACCATGGCGACACCTCGCACACACCCACTGGCTGTATTTCGGGCAAATGGAACTCTAGACTCTTGCGGAACTCGCGCGCTCGGACACACACCGGCCTTGTGACTGACGGTCGCAAGGCGTATTTACGATAAGTCTCTGCTTTGTTAAAAGATTCAAAGTTGATGTGTTTCGGGTTACTACGTACAGACGCTTCGTATCGCAAAGCGAACCGAAGACGTCTGTACCTCAGCGGTAGTAACCCGGCATCACAGCAGAGACTATTCACTGGTGTGGTCCTAAAAGCTCCTGTAGCGTATCTAATGCCTGCATAATGTATCGAATCTAGGACTTGCAACCACGAATTACGAGCAGCGGAATATACTGCGCACCCGTAATCAAGCCTGGACAGAACCAGAGCCTGATACAGCCGCAGCAAAACCTCTCTGCTCGCACCCCAATTAATGTTAGAAAGGCACCTAATTAGATTAAGTGCCTTCTTACACCTTGTAGCAAGGTCATTAATGTGGGGACGGAATGACAGAGTCCTGTCGAAAATTAGTCCTAGAAATCGATAACTGTCGACACATTGAATAACAGAACCATTAATATTTAGACTAGGCTCCCTGTGTGGCTTTCTCAGACGACAAAAATGGACACATGCCATCTTTGTCTCTGAAAACCGAAAACCACACGAGCCAGCGTCTCGAACGATGTTATCAATGTTCCTCTGCAGCTCTCTACATATAGCCGGGATGGTATCTCCGGCCATGTAGATTGCGAGGTCGTCGACATACAGGCACGTATTCACTGGGGTACTAACGGAAGTTGCAATATCATTTACCGCAATAGAGAAAAGGGTTACGCTAATGGTAGAGCCCTGCGGTATACCGTTTTCTTGTACGTGGAGAGAGGAGACAAAATCTCCTACACGTACTCGAAAACTTCGGTGCGATAAGAAGGACTGGATGAATAAAGGCAGACGGCCTCTCAGTCCCCACCGATGCAACTTCCCAAGAATGCCATGACGCCATGTCATATCATAAGCTTTTTCTAGATCGAAAAACACCGCGACTAGGTGTTTTCTCTCTAGAAAAGCGTTTTGAATGGCATTCTCTAAACGGACCAGATGGTCAATAGTGGAATGACGTTTCCTAAATCCAGACTGGTAGGGTACGATGAGTTCTCGCGACTCGAGAATCCATACCAGTCGGCTATTGACCATTTTTTCAAGAATTTTACTCAAGCAACAAGTCAACGAAACCGGGCGATTAACTAGAAGCACGATTCGGATCTTTTCCAGTTTTGAGAAGAGGCACAATAATTGCTTCTCTCCATTGCTCCGGATATTCCCCTTTCTCCCATATCCAATTAAACAGAGACAGGATATGGGTTTTTGATTCGTGTGGCAGATTTTCTATCATTTTGTAGGGGATATTATCCGGGCCAGGAGAGGAGTCATTGCTAAACCTAAGTGCCTCCTCGAACTCATCCATTGAAAATGGATGATTGTAATTAAGATCCGAATCTGTGTTAAAGTCTAGTGGAGCTTCTAGTTCACCTTTCCTACGCAAGAATTCGGGATTATAATTGGAAGAACTACTGGCGCTGGAGAAATGTACAGCTAATGCCTCCGCTACATCACGAGGCTCCGTGATTGTGTTGCCTCCATCACAAAGGCCTATGATGGACGGTAGCCTTTGTCCGCGGATAGCTTGTACCTTTCTCCAGACTTCCGTGATTGACGTGTCACTCTTCATTGAATTCACGTAGTTCTTCCAAGAGTCGTTTTTCGACTCTAAAATCTTGCGGCGGGCGATGGCCCGCTTTCGTTTAAAAACGATAAGATTTTCTTGCGTAGGATTTCGTTTATAGATGTTAAACGCCCGTTTCTTCTCTGCGATAACTCGACTAACCTCAACGTTCCACCACGGGACGGAGGATTTACTAGTCGAGCCAGAGGTACGTGGTATAGACTTTTCTGCTGCTTGAGTAATGCTGAGATTTATATTAGAAAGAGTGGAACTAATATCTTCTGAGTTTACGGGAAACGTGACTTCGTTCCGAAACTTTTCCCACTCTGCTAGAACCAGGCGCCAGCGCCTGGGTCTGCGTTGTATGGCCCTCGGAATATTAGTGGACAAGATGATCGGAAAGTGATCACTTCCATGTAAATCATCGAGGGCCTGCCACTGAAGACGCGTGGCGAGAGTGGGCGAAGATATTGCTAAATCTATTGCTGAGAATGCACCGCTGAAAACGTTGAAATGCGTCGGTAGTCCGTTATTTAAGAGTATCCCTCCCGTAATATCAAGCACGTCTTCGATATACGAGCCTCTGATATCGAGACGGGAGGAACCCCATAACGGACTGTGTGCATTAAAGTCTCCCAGCAATAGATATGGTCCAGGTAATTGCCTTATCAGATCGACTATCTGGTTACGCTCCCAGTTGCCATCTGGGAGGTAAACGTTGCATATCGTGAGATTTATCGGCGCTTTGATCACACAGGCTACGGTCTGAAGATCCTTTCTTAATGGTATTTGCGTATATATACATTCTTCCCGTACTAGTATGCCTACTCCCCCCCTTGCTCTATGGCGTGGGGCTACGTCTTCCCTAAGGATGCTGTAGCCCCGTAGTGAGAACTCCTGATCAGGTCTAAAGAGGGTTTCCTGTAGGCATACACAGAAAGGATTGTATTTGCGCAGAATGATCTTCAGTTCGCCGATATGCGATATGCAACCACGGCAATTCCACTGGACTATTTGTTCCAGCTCTTTTAGAATTCTTAGAAGAAAGATAAAAACAAAGACAACAATAAGATCAATAAAATTAAAATTAAAAAATAAATATCACATGGACTTTACAAACAAATCAAAAAGACATTTTCCGGTTTTGCGAACCGGAGGCTGGATTATCATCTGACCCAGAGGCCTTAGCTTTTCTAGGCTTACCTTTGGGCCATCCAACAGGCCTTTTTGCCTGCTGGGATGTATTTTGTTTATCACTCTCCGACTCGGAGAGTGATTGCTGCCTTTTAATGGCAGGGTTTCTCCCTTCCTCCAAGGGAGTTTTGAAATAATTTTCTCCAGAACCCAAAGTTTCTGGATTGGTTGCCACCGCTACCTTGCGGATGGAGTAGGGTGTACACCCTACTGGGGCTACATGTACAGTGGTTCTCTGCTCTTCCCTAGCCTGAGGAGATTGTGTCGGGGCAGACGTTTTTGTCCCTGTATTAATATTCTCAAGCAGTTTACTGATTGATTGATTGACGGTTTCACTTACGATTTTAGAGATCATTGGCGCTAGCTGGGATATTATGTTATCCACCATTTTTGGTTGTGTGGTTGCTTGCGAATATGATACTCCTGCAGTTGGCGTTTTAGGGATTGATAACCTCTTTTTGGCTTCGAAATAGCTGAGCCTTTCCTTTGTTTTTAGCTCTTGAATGGATTGTTCAAGAACAAAGGCAGGGCAACTTTTGTATCTCGCCGAATGGTTATCACCGCAGTTAACGCACTTAAAAGGCTCTACGCATTCAGTGCCTTCATGTGCAGGTCTTCCGCATGGACACATGGCAGGGCTGTCACATCTTACCGATGTGTGCCCAAGTTTTTGGCACCTGAAGCAACGTAAAACATTCGGAATATACTGCCTTACCTCTATATTGTAAAAGGCTATATTTATATATTTTGGCAGACGGGTCGAGTTGAAGGTCAAAATGATTGATGGGGTGTTTATCAGTTGACCGTCTTTTTTCGTTTTTATCCTTCTAATTTCCGTGACATTTTTTGATTGCAGATTTTCCAGTATCTCCTCATCCGTGCAATAAATTAGATCGCGACAGTAAATTACACCTTTTGAATAATTCAAGGTTTTATGGGGGACTACGTCAACTGAATAGTCCAAAAATTGCTTCATTTTTAAAATTTTCTTTGATTGCTTATCATCAAGAGTCTCTACCATTAAACCTTCCCTAATCTTCTTAACAACACCACATTTACCTAATCTCTCATTCAAGAATTTTGATATGGCGAAAGGATTCACCTTATCAAAATTCAACTCACAACCTCTCTTAACAATAAAAAAACGTGGCAAAGGTGCCACCGTTTTTTCATTAAAATTGTGGGGACTTTGCGTGTCCTCTGACGCCGCATCATTTTTTAACGAGGTTGATTCCTCAAAAGGTTTTTTGAAAGAGGTTGCCATGCGGTTCCCACGAGAAGGGCAGAAATACAGGTCGACTGCAGCAGTGCTCCCATACTGCAGCAAGGCTAAATGCAACCGGAGTTCGCCAGGTATCCGGAGGACACCGTATGAGACCAACTGACGCGTGGCCATTCATCCCTCGGCACGGTACGATTGACACCTTGGATTACGGATTTTTAGTCGAGGTTTACTCCTCTAGATCCGGCATGTTCTGCAGAAACAGGATCACCTCAGGTAGGTTATACCAATGATGGTACGCATGCCGGTCTTGGGGGCGGAGAAGCTAGGGTGACACCTAACCAGGGCTAGCAAGCTAGCCCCGGCTAGGGCACCTATAAGACGCTACACGCCCCCCTGTGGACAGAACCACTCGATCCCATTATTATTATTATTATTATTATTATTATTATTATTATTATTATTATTATTATTATTATTATTATTATTATTATTATTATTATTATTATTATTATTATTATTATTATTATTATTATTATTATTATTATTATTATTATTATTATTATTATTATTATTATTATTATTATTATTATTATTATTATTATTATTATTATTATGCTGACTTTTTCTCCAATATGAGATATTGGGGGTTAATCCAAGTGAACGAGCTTGCGCCAAGTTCACTTAAAGTGGCTATTGTCATTTATTGGCTATTGCTTAAGAAATTTTCTTGTTATGTAACAGGTCTTCAGAATTACTGCCTTTTGTATTTGTATGTGGATGTTGTTCGGAAGGTTTAGTTGTGCAATGTGTTTTTTTTTAAATGTGTGGGGCGTGATTCCGGTTGCCGATATTATGAATGGAATAACGATCACATTTTTCTGATTCCAAATCCTTTCGACTTCAATAGACAGCGGTTGATATTTTTCTATCTTTTCGGCATATTTTGTTGTTATATTTGTGTCGTTCGGTACCGATATGTCTATTAAGTATGTGATCTTCTGGTTTTTATCCTGTAATGTGATATCTGGTCTGTTATACGGAATTGTCTTGTCTGTGTAGATTGTCCTATCCCAATATAATTTGTATTTCTCATTTTCTATAACGGTTTCTGGAGTGTATTTATAATACGGTGTGTTGGTTGTCACCAGTCCGTATTTTTGCGCTATAGTTTGATGTATGATTTTCGCAGCTGAGTTGTGTCTCTCCGTGTACTCTGTTCCCGCAAGAGTCTTGCAACCCCCTGTTATATGGTCTATTGTTTCTTGAGCTTGGTGGCATCTCCGGCATTTGTCGTCTGTGATAGTGGCATCTTTCAAGATGTATTTTCTATAGTTTTTGGTAGATATAACTTGATTATTATTATTATTATTATTATTTTTTTTTTTTTTTTTTTTTTTTTTTTTTTGAGCGGCATCGACTGCTAGGGCCATTAGCCGCTATTCTCCTTTTTTTTTAACTTTGTTAAATTATTATTATTATTATTATTATTATTATTATTATTATTATTATTATTATTATTATTATTATTATTATTATTATTATTATTATTATTATTATTATTATTATTATTATTAAGTTGAACAGGATGGATGGAGATAGAGGGTCGCCTTGCTTTACTCTTCTAGTTATAGGGATGCGACTGGTCCGACTTCAATATATGTACTTAAATCTTTTTAGATGGCTTCTATGTAATTGACTATTCGACTGTCAACCCCAAATCGCATTAAGCCTTGTAGAAAAGAGTTATGAGACACACTATCAACAGCCTTAGCTAAATTAAGAGAAACTATAATATAGGGTTGGCTTCTCTTTCGATGTTGATACATACTGCACTATTTCCTTTCGAGAATATTATTATTCGATTTAGTTTGAGTTTAAATGGAATGTAGGCCAGAATCCCGTTAATTAATGCAGCTAGAAGATTTAAAGGAATTTTCTTTATATTGATAGCGGGCCTCTTCATTTTAGATAATATTAGGTTTATTTGATCCGAGGTAATAGGACAATATAAGTCACTCTGTTGGGAAGTATCCTTAGGGTGATCATGTGTATGATCGGGAAAGGGAAGAGATAGAAAAATGTTGGAGAAGTGTGTGTTCTTTCCATAAAGTTTTTGGGAGATCTTATAGATCTGGGATTTTATTTCTTTATTATTCAATGGTCTTTGTTGCCTGTAATAATTCAAAATAAATAAAACAATTAAGAAGTGAAAGCCTCAACAATTACTTATTTAATTCGAGTTGGTTTTATACTTTTTGGCATTAGGTTTAAGTTTGATATATAGGGCTCCCTACAGGGATTTTAAAGCCTTGTATCCAGATGTATAAGGAAATGTCTGATTGGGTCATGTACTAAATGAGTATTGTTATTTGATGGGAGTGGGTTGAGAGCGGGGGGAACAGTAGAGTGGGGTGTTCTCAGGGTAGGCGGTCGAGGTGGTGGAGATGGGCTAGCGTAGTTAAAATAGATCGAGGAACCTGGTTCAGGGGAGGAGGGCTGATTTGGTTGTTATTTGAACGCTAATGTATATATTTAAAAGCGGCCGACATTAAAAGTCTGTCGCAGTCAGAGTTATTCTTAAAATTTCCGAAATACGCAAGGGTGCATTTAGTTGAGCTTGATACAGAAACCTTATAGTTTTTTGGACCTTCATATGACTGATGAATATACTAAATTTAGCTATATTATTGCCATGCAATCTAAAAAAATACAGTTCTTATATTTTATTCAGAAGAACGGCACAAAAAAGGCCGTTCTTCTGATCTGCAAAATTGCAGTGCACCCCTTTTTGATCCTTTTGCTGGGTGGATATTTGGGAATAGTTTAGAGCAGGAGCCTACAAACATTATAATTTTATAATTATTTGTTTCACGGCTGTATCAGTTAATTCATTAATGATTAAAATTAATAATTAGTAAGAATGGGCCATAAATGCTACAATCAGTTTATAGCACTATGTATAGTTTCTTAAGGCTCCGAAGATGCTACCTAGGAAATGGATATTCAATAATAGTGTATTAACTGATAAATTAATACATCTCATCAGTGAATTTCAATTGGCTCCTTATGATTATTTAATTCGGGCTTAGTTATTGAGTGTATTGTTCTTTGTTCTTTAGCTACTAAACTACACAACAAGGTTCCTCATTTTGTTTTGTTTGATTAAACATACATTTATACAATAATCATATTATTATGCTCTTTATTTTTTGCTTACCTAACCTCGTTTCTTTAAGGTTTGTGTTGGAGTCAATTAGGAGATCATTGGCACCTCGCAATTCTTCAACATTGCTCACATTTCTGTGATGTAGGTGAATTTTGTGAACGCTTGCAACAAGATATCCTTAAATTCAGAAGGCTTCATATTGCTTCTGAAGTTTACCTTAGGAGGTGGTGGCCACTAAGATTAAACGTTGATTAATCAGGCTTTGTTGGAGGATATTTAGCTTTAGTTTCGTTGTCTTTCATTCAAATGATCACCACTTTATCAGAAAATAATATTCAAATTGAACAAAATAGAATTTTAATAATTGCTATACAAAATGGGGTTCATACAAAATTAATAATGAATATATTAAATGAAAAGCAAAAACGTATAAATTGTTTAAGAAAGATATCCGTTATCTTATAGTAAAACAAATTCAAATTATTGCTCTTACTTATACTGGCTTTCCCTCCGTCTTCACACCAAATCTCAATTGCATATAAAACCAACAACTCATTACATAAATTGATCAAAAGATAATACCAACAAAAATAAAAAATCCGGTATCTACTTGCTAGAGTTTGGTGATTGCCCAATGATTGACATTGAACATTCGAAGTTTCATAGAAAGAATATCAGAACACAAAAAAGTTTTATAAAATAAAAAACAGCCTTAACATATGCAAATCACCACAAAGATAGAACACACGGTAAACTACAATTTCAAAATCTTGCACACTTGTAACAAAAGCAAAAAGTTAATCTTGCTCGAGAAACTTGAAATTTCCTCTTAACTTTAATTAAAAAATGTAATAGTCCATAATCATAACATCATGCAATTGTACACAGCTCCTCTCTCCACTCTAATGTATTAGTATTTAAGAAAATGTTGTAGTCTAAGATAATCGCTAATCATGTGACTGATGAAGCCACTGTTTGGCGAAAAATGTATAGCAATTAAAAAAAAGTGTTTTAGTTACATCTTATATTATGGAATTTTACTCATCAATTCAATATTTTTTTGTTTGTTAAATCGACTAAATTTTAAGAGTACCATTTTAATTTAATTGATTATATTTATATTATTAAATTGTATAATATTTACCATGGTAAAAAAGTACGGTATTTGCAACAAATGAATGACACCTAAAACTCCATATTTAATTTGCTCCGGTATATGTAATTAAAATATTCATGTTAAATGTTCCGATACATCAAATACAGATTTGTAATAGATAGCAGTAAATTGAACTGGGGATAAGTCTTCTCCTTCATTATCAAATAGTCCAATTAGCTCAATGATTACACATGAATATCTAGTTTCGTTAATTACCGATCAATTAACTCTTTTTAAAGTAGAAATTAAAACACTTATTTCTACACGTATAAATGATTTAGAATTAAGAATAATAGAACTTGAAATGAAATGCGATTTATTTAATAATATGCAAAATATAATTTCTGTAGAATTAATAATGGAGATTGAGGAGAGGGTAAATTGAAAGAAAAATATTATATTATTTAATTTAGAAGAATCTAGTTCAAGTGCGGTTGATATTAGAAATAATGATGATTTGAAATCAGTGAATACAATACTGCTGTAGCGTGGTGTGAAGTACACACATAAGTACTTATTTAAATTAGATAAATATAAAGCTGATAAGCCTTGCCTCTAAAGATTATTTTTCATAGTGAAAATGAAGCAACAGAAGTTTTAAAAATTAATTCCCATAATTTTGATAAAAAGCAATATTTCCGTGCCGATAAAACAAAAAACCAGATAACTTGTCTTAAAAATCTTCAGAATCAAATGAACGAAAGGAAGTCTAAAGGAGAAACTTATCTCATAATCAAGCATAACAATGAAGTTCCTTATATTGCTTCTTCTAGTCAATAATAATCTAGGGGTTAACGAAACTTCATAAGTTTATTTTATCAGTAAACTGTAATCCTTAGTCTGTAACTCTAGAAAGCATTATGTAACAATATTCAATTTCATATGTCATTTGCGAAGATTATAACCTATCCAATATTAAATGGGTTTATGATGGACCTATATTAAAGTGCAATGATAGTAAAGTTTAAAATTATTTTGATATATTGATTTTTTTAGTTTTAGATGAAATAAATAGAATCTTGGATTGATGCGGCTGTTACTTGTCGAAACTCCATAATAACACTTAAAGAAATACTGACACAGTATAGGGTTTCTGAATGTTTTTAATATTGTACTACAACAATGTTTCACCACACAGTGGCTTCATCAGGTAGATGAAAATATGAAAATAAATGAATTGATATACAGATAATTATCCAGAATGCATGGCAAAAGAACTTAAAATTGAAATTCAAAGTAAAAATGGAATATCTTGTTTTCAAACAAAAATTACGTACGCAATGCAATGTGTTATCTGATCATTCGTATAACAATTATATGCTAAACGTGAAACTAAGTTGAGTGATAATCCAAAGTATTTTTGGAATTATATTAGATCAATGAAAATGATAATTCTATTCCTCATTTAATGAAATATGAGACAATTCAGTCTTCTGATTGTCCAGAAATCACTAATTTATTTGTATAATATTTTGCTTCGGGGTACAGTCAGGAGAGTTATTCCAAAAATAATATTACAATATCTAACCTTTCTACTGTGAACGATTTGAAACTTCTAAATTCAAAATCTGAAATTTTCCGTCAGTTAATAAAACGTAAATCAACTGAAACTGTAGGTTGTGATGGGATATCTAATTAAATTTTATTAAATTGTGTTTTTCCTTATGTAGTCCTACATACGATATATTCTCAAAATTAATGAATACTGGTAAATTTCCCAGAGTATGAGAAACAAGTTACATTCATCTAATTTATAAGTCAGGTGATAGAAGTATGGTTAACAATTATAGAGGTGTTTGTTTACAATCCAATGTACCTAAGATTTTAGATAGTTTAGCAGCGAAACAGTTTATTTATTTATTTATTTATTTATTTATTTATTTATTTATTTATTTATTTATTTATTTATTTATTTATTTATTTATTTATTTATTTATTTATTTATTTATTTATTTATTTATTTATTTATTCAGAAACGGACAATCTCCAATTTATAAATAGGTCTAAAAAACTTAAATCTAGTCTTAACTAACTTAAACTACCTTATATATAAAACATGTACAGTAAAAACACAATTAAAAATAAAAAAAAATAAAATAACGAACAAAGGATTGACATAGTTGAATGACTAAAAAGACGCAAAAGCGCTACAAGTTGATGTAATACAATAGAGCGATCTATCCCTTACTCTAGAACACATTCGAGGTTAATACGCAGTAGGTGCTTTTTAAACTGAGAAATATTAGACGCAAAGAGATCAAAATCACGAAAGCCTTGTAATTTATTGGCTACACGCATGAATCTTGGAAGGGGGCTAGAGTAGGCGTAAACTGAATTGTGAAAGCTTAATCTGAACAGTTTCATCTGTCTAGTAACAGCACCATGTGACTGAAGCCATAAATTAAGTTGTGATAAAAGATAAGGGCAATCAAATCTACTGGTCAAAATTTTATAGAGAGTACACATGTCCGTAACAAAACTTCTAACGTGTAAGGAACGCATACTAAAGATGCATCTCAAAGCATCAAGATCTTGAGAGGTACGATTGACCAGGCCATATCTATAAGCTAAGGTTCTTAAAAAGCGCCTTTCAACCGACTCAAGTTTGTTGGTTAAATAACTTTGGTGAGGCCACCAGATTTGAGAAACGTATTCTAAATTAGGTCTAACCAGAGAGCAGAGTGTTTTATATGAGTATAACGACAACTCTTTGGAGTTTCTATTAATAAATCCTAATAACTTAGAGGCGTTTTGAGTGATGGTTAAAATGTGACTCTTAAAGGAGAGAGATGTATCGAAAACAACTCCCAGATCTTTAATTTCGCTTAATCTGATCAGTTCGATGAGGTTCAACTTGTAATCGTATGTAATTGTATTCCTAGCTTTACAAAACGAGAAAACTTTGCATTTAGATATGTTAAGGTGCAGGTTCGATTTGGCACACCATAAGCCCACCCTGTCCAAATCTTCTTGGAGCTTATGACAATCGGAAAAGGTTTTAATAGTAGCAAACATCTTCAAGTCGTCCGCGTACAAGAAAAACTGGCTATGCTGTATTGCTGCAAAGATATCGTTAATGAAGAAATTGAAAAGAATTGGACCAATATGGGAGCCTTGCGGCACACCAGATGTTACATCGATATCATAGAAATACAATTATCAATTTTGACGCATTGCGATCTACCCGAGAAGTAACTTCTGATCCATTGTACGATACTATCATTGAAATGTAAAGCCTCCAGTTTTTTAATTAGAATGGTATGGTCCACCCTATCGAACGCCTTTGAAAAGTCTGTATAGATGGCGTCTAATTGACCTTGACTCGAAAGGGTATCAATAGCAATTGTCTGAAACTCCAAAAGGTTAGATACGGTGGATCTACCAGGTTGAAAGCCGTGCTGCTGATAAATAATAACCCCCTTTGCTAGCCACTGCAGCTGTTATATTGGATATCTAAATTTATCATATCCACTAAACAACATGGTTTGCTATACACAGTTTATAATGAATGAATTTGAAAATAACAAACAAGTAGAGTCTATTTATTTAGACTTTTCTAAAGAATTTGATCGTGTCAACTATTCTATTCTGTTAGATAAAATCAGATCTCTTGGCTTTAATAAATTAACTATTGAATGGATATGATATTTTCTCCAAAATAGATCACAGATTGTTAAGATCAATAATTTTCTATCAAATTATATTTCTTTTACCTCGGAGGTACCTCAGGTGTGCACATTGTGGTCTAATTTTGTTTTGTTATTTATAAACGAAATTTATTATATTATATCTAATAGTATGCACCTATTGTATGCTGATGATATAAAAATATTTTGGAAAGTTGGATCTATAGATGAATGTACATTATTACAAAATAATATGGATATTTAAATATTGAAAAGTGTAAGACGGTGTCATTTACTAATAAATATCAAGATCTGAATTGTGACTACAAAATTGGAACAAACACTATTTATAAAACATCTGAAATCAAATATCTCGAATCATTATTTGATACCAAACTCAACTTTAATTCTCACATTTCAAACGTATGTTCTAATTCCAATCTAAAAATGAGACCATAGCAAATGCATTTGGATCTAGTTTTGTTGATACCGTAAATCAGTTAACTAGTTCACTAAATATTATTCACAACTTGAAAAACACATCAGCTGGATGGGATAATATTCCAATTACACTAGTGAAAGAGTGTGCTGATTTAATAGCTTTTCTACAGTTCAATAATGTCCTTTTTGCCAATCAGCACGGTTTCAGAACACATCATTCCACGGCATTTACTTGTTTAGTTCAATATCTTTATGATAAACTTGATAATACTATCTAGGGAATTCTATTCGATCTAAGGCGTTTGATGTCATTGATATTGATATATTGTCTTTAAAGTTAGGCTCTATAGGAATTAGAGGAACAATTATTAACTGGGAGAAATCGTTCTTAGGTAATAGGAAAATATCAATCACATACAATAGTGAAATTTCTGAACAATTCAATGTGAATAAAGGTACGCCTCAGGGTAGTACTCTAGGACCGCTCTCATTACTAATTTACGTGAACGATCTCCCTAAGATATCCTTAACGGTTCTACTTTTATGTATGCTGATGATACAACCATTGCTGTATCTGACCTATTGTCGCCCAATCTAAAGTTGATGAAATTCTAACATCTTTTAAAACTTGGTGTCATAACAACAAATTACTTATAAACCACTATAAAACTGAAATAATAAAATTTTCCAATAGACATATGAAACACCCACCATGTAACTTCCAAATGAATAACCTGTGCTTGTCAACAATTGAATCCGTTACATTCTTAGGAATTCATCTCGACAAACACCTTACATGGATTTACCATATTGACGAACTCTGTAATAAGCTTAATAAGCAGTTATATTTAATTATGTCACTTAGGAACGTCTTGTTCTATCTTGGGATAACTTTCGCGATTGCGAACGAGTATTTATTATACAAAAGCGTATTATTAGATGTATTTTCACCTCCATTTTCAGTTATCTTGTAAAGGTACGTTTATAATAAAGCAAATTCTAACATTAGCTAGCTTATTCGCATATAAATTACTATGCTATATACACAAAAATGCAAATAAATTTCAATCTCTGTGTAGCCGTCACAAATACGCTACTAGAACTCGAGATCAACTTTTGCCAAATAAGCATAATCACGCCTTCTATTTTTTTTTACTTTTATGTATTTATCTTTTATTAATACTTGACTTGTCATATTGTTAAATGAGTAACTTTTACATGGCTGATAAAGAATTTGAATTTGAATTTAATTCAATGAAAACATGTTGGTTTGTTTGGAGGTCATGCAAAACATTAAATGTGAGTTGTTTAAAACATATTTTCTGTGTACTTGTTCTGTCTATTATGGAATATACTTCTGTGATTTGGTCACCACATATTCTGTACAAACTTGTTAATGGTATCAATGATTGTTCTGATCTTATTTTTCAGCTTAATTTTTATTTTTCATCAAGTAATCGTCGGTTAAAAGAAATACTATTGTTGAATTTGAAGACCTCCACAATGAATTTTAGCTCGAATAACCCGGTGAGTAGAATGCTGCGTTTAGCAAATAAATATAGTAATTAACCCTGGTATAAGTTATTTGATACGTGTATCATACAAAAAAAGCGTAAAAAATATATTTAGTTAATGTGTATTGTTGATGTATTGTAATATATAGTTTAGTTTAGTAATACATTATTTACGTCACATGAACCGTATTATTATATTTTTGTGTTATAGTGTTCCGGTTTATAATTGAATAAATAAAAATACTTTTTTAAATTGAATTAGGGTTTTTAAATGTTTAATGCTGGGGAAGTTTAATCTTTTGAAAGATTATGTGCTGGTGAATTTATATATGTAACCTGGTCTTATTGGTTCTTCTGGTTTATGGCTTTTTATAAAACTAAAGATTTGTGAATACATTAAGTTCATCGATACAATTTTTAATTGATCTTTTGGAGGCAGGATGCTGTGAGATTCTTTATTTAATTTTATAAATATTTTTGTAAATTTGCTAGATATATCTTTTTTACTTCTATTTTTGAGCTGTTGAAATTTGAATATAAATTTGTTTATTAAGTATGTCTGTAGTATTCTCTTCATCTGCTATGTACCAATTAGGTCCTAGTTTTAATAGTGAGTTCTCTTGATTTGTAAAGTGAGTTTGATAAGTAATAGCACTTGGGTGACATTAAGGAATATTACTTAGGGTGGACTGTTTTTGTAATACTTTATCGATCTTTTTTCATTGGACTGCTTGTCTTTTGTGTATTATTGCATTTACTTTGCTTCTTACATAATCTTCTAGTAGATCGAAACAGGTAGATCGAATGTATATAATTTTTTGACTACAATCTCTCCATAAAATATAAGTATAGTCAACCATTACTCATGCAACATATAAATTTAATTTGTTTAAATTTATTTAATTAACAAACATATCGTTTGGCTCACAATTGAAATTTAATTAAAAAATGATTATTTCTTCTTTACATTGTTATTATAAATATTAGCTTTTTTGTATTATGGTTATTTGTCATGTAATTAACAAATTGAAAATACATTTTGGTAATTTATTTCTTAAAAATGATGTTCAAGTGAAAACTTTCGTGATCACGACATCCATTAATTCAAATACTAAAGTTCTTACAATGGCTCGCTATGTAGACTCTGTTATGACCCTATTTCGTGATGAATATTTTCTTTCAAGTGCGCTAGATAAGTTATTGTTTTTTCCAATAGTATACTGGCCTTTTCAAACTGTTTTACCTATGTTTTAATGAGAGGTATGCTTGGTGGCTTATTTAAGTAGCAGAAACCTAGATTATTGCAGAATCTTCTACGCGCTGCTGTCACAATTTTAATAAAAATTTTGAGAGGAACACAATTTCCAAGCGCCAGCCTACTAATTAACAAAATTTCGTTCTCTTGGATGTGTTCCCATAGACAGACGCCTTGTAAAATATATGGAAGTAGTCCAACAACACTATAGCCAGCTTAAAATTGAAGATGGCTACGTAGAAGTAGTCTTATCAAGAATAGGAGCCGCATTCATCATCGACCTGACGCTGGTATCCCCTGTTTTCTGCGGTGTGTCGTGGGCTGGAAATTGGACACCAAGACTGAAAACAACCACAACCACATAGTTTTCGCTGAACGACAATACAATCAGCAAGAAAACGGTACTTGCTTGGAACAATCAACCCCTAAGGCAGGTTGTACAAGATAGTCACCAGAAGAATGGGCAATTAATCAAAACTGCCAATAAATTTTATGATATAAAGTAGACTTCAGATAATGATATGATATGTTTAGAAATAATATAGGCACATTTTATATTCTCTATCCTTTGAGCTATCTTTGCAAAAAATCTACATCTGCGAAAAAGTTACTTTTATGTCCACGTTTAGTATGACATTTTTATTCATTTTAGTTTGTACTACTTCACTAAAATATTGGAGCCTTTGTCAATACCTGGTATTAGCATGTTTGCTAAAATTAATCGTATGGATAATATACGTGTTAATTCTTTACAATAATAAGTCAGAAAATGGTTTATTGACTCCTATATAATATTTTCTTTAATAGATAACAAATGTATACGCAAATGTAATAGATTATAAGATATTAGCTTTGGAAAGAAATTTGTATTCATCTGCTTTTTATATAGGAAGACAACTTTTTTATTAGAAGGAACTAGAATTATGTTTATACCTACGTTATGTAATTGTAAATTAAACTTTATGTTACAAAATTTGAAATACCATCTATTTTTAAACCAACTTCTAGGATTTTTAAACATAGAAGGTTTTAAATTGAAGGGTTTGAATTTATATTGATAATTTTAGCTTGAATGTGAATGAATATTTTTTAATATACATAAATTCTCTTGTTTTTAGATAAATACCTAATTTGTTATTTTCGAGATTTATATGTTTACACTTGTTTGTATTTATATTACTTTATGAATTATTAATCCATATTTTTTGCATTGTGTTTATATTTTTATTATTGTCAGACATTCCTGTAACCTGTGAAATTAATTCTCATTTTATATTTATATTGGTGTGTTTGACTCAATTGTAAAACTGTTTATACATTATCATTGTTCGAACAAAAGTATATCATCATATAATATTAAAACTATTAAAAGTACTAAATATTACTCAATGTAATGCAATAATAATTTTATTAGGAAATATTTGGTGAAATAATATTAATTTTTTCTTATTTTCTTGGCAGATAGCTGTTAGTAAATTGGTATTTATTTAATTGCAAACTTAAAAAATATAAATATGAAATTATTAAATGTTTGTATAAAATATATATCTGAAATAAAAATTTTAATGTGATTTTTCAATAATATATCTTTTTACGTTGTTAAAGAGGAAATGAAATTTGAAACCAGACTTACTTGTACTGTCTTAATTGGCGCGCTGTTATGTCTGATTTTCATTAACGGTTTATTTCGGCATAAAAAGGATTTCAGCCACTGATTAAAGGTATTGGTCGTTTTTACATTACAAGAAAGGAAGTTTAGTTCGTCATTCTTTTCACGACGAGTCCGTGCGTTGCCGTAACAAGTGGACACCAACCACCGTCTCTTCAGATAATGAACTTTTAAAGTCGCTCTGACGAGTTTTATTTCCTGTTCTGTTAATTACCTGTAGCAGTCGTCGCACCGTTTATTTACCGCTCAGGACGAAACAATTAATCGGCGGTGGAGGACGGAGGCCCGCAGGACGTGTCGCCTGCAAAAATAAAATAAAAACTAAAAAATAGAGGCCAAAAACGGGCGATCTCTCTGTAGAAGGAAGAAACATTCAAGTTCGGGATTTTTTCCATCTAGAGTCGAATAGGTATGGGCTTGCCATGGGTTCCGTGGTATTTGGGGACGAAAAGGCATCCGGCTTGGGCCGGCTTTGTTTCGGACGCGGAGTGCCCGTTTTGATGAATGCCCCGGCGCATTTCATTTGTTTCTACTTATCATAATTAATTAGCTGCTTTTTTCGTGGTACTTCCATTGTAGTCTGTTGCCCGAATAAGAGACCCAACGGATAACTTGCTGGTCACTTCTTCTTTCACTCCAACACTGTTGTTTGACAAGAAACAGAAATTGCAACTACTCATATTCAATTCATCTTCACACAAGTCTTCGTTTCTTTTAGCAAATGAAGTGTACGAGTTTCAATTAAATATACTGTATTCAATCAAATTATTAGCAAAATACATTTATCTTCCTAAGATATAGTATATTGTTGTATATAAAACAATATTCATATAATTGTATTGTAACTTAAAATTTCAAATTATATTTTTAATCTTTAATTTATTGCAATGATTAATTTAGAATTTGCACATATACTAATTTTAAATGCATATGGTTATAATACTTTTTCTGCAGAAAATAGTTTTTAATGTCTCATATTATAAGGGTATCTTGAACTGAAAAAGTATTACGTTTTATGGCAACTTTACGCAATTTAACTTTGTAGACATTTTCAATAATAAATATTAAATGTTTACAATATGTTTAACCAACTCTAAAACGAATCAGTTTAAAATTATAAATTTTATGCAACAACAAATGCAATTGTATACATGCTCATATATGTAAGTACATTAAAGGAATAATAAAATAAGACTGCAATAAATTCCCAACAATCAATATATATTTTACATCGATACATACATGAAGTGCATGGTGCAATCTTATATGTGTGAGTATATGTGAATGTATCGGCTGAAAGTAATATAACATAGGTCATATATTACGCCGGTTTAATTAAGAAACAAAGAACCTATTAGTTCTGTCTGCAATAATAATACAATTTGTTATACGTTGTAAATTCGATGCTGTTACGGCCACCTTAATCTATTTATGCAAAATGTTATTACTTTTCATAATTCTATAAGTACATTATGAAACTGAAACACCCATTCACAGAATATATGTATTGTAATTTATTTAGCGCGCTCAGTTCTATGCCACCGTGTATATTTTACAGCAAAATTTATTTATGTTAAATAGTTCATAGTTAAAATCTTAACACGAGTTTTCTATATTTATGTCTTAGGAATATTTTTTATTTATTATAAACCATGATAAAGTTTGCGAGGAAACATTAAAATGAACTTCTATAAACCTATAAAGGTATAATTGGTTTTTGCTTTTAATTTTAATTTATATTATATAGGTTTCATCAATAATAAATATATTGCCAGGTTAAAATACGAGCAAAAATATTATAAAAGTCTGAGTTACGTTTATTACACGTATTACGTTAATATTTTAATAAATGTTTTCATATTAGAAAATTGACTATATTTTTAACTTTTGCATTATTATAATTTATAATATACTAATGAAAATAAAAACCAAAGTTACAGGCAAAGACACTATGTTATTTCTACTAATACACCAGGGCAAATTTTCAATCTAGATTTATTCTGGCAAGAGTGGCAAATTTAAAGTAGAAATAGAAATATATGTTTTTATGTCCATTTATACATTGATAAACATTTGTTATTAATAAATGATAATATCGGTCTTAACCTGCAATATATCGAATGTAATTTGATCTTAATATATTTTTGTATAATTGATATAATTTTACATTGCGATGTTTTAAATAATAAAACCACGTTTACAAATACATAAATATATATTTTTTTAATTTCCTTCTTGTTTGAAAAGTCTTGTTCAAACCATGTCATATAGATTTCTGCAAATAATGGTGACATGGGTGAATCCATCTATCTATATCTATATGGGATAGTTTGAACAAGAACAAATTACAATATTCAATACACAGAAAAAGCACCACCACGGACACAATCATACCAATAGATTCATAACGAGCGCCTCAAATTAAACATTCAGCTCTAAATGCCTTTTTACACCGACTCATCACAATTCCAATATCTAGAGGGAACTACCTGAAGGAACTTAACATCATTCATGACACATAGTGAGTAAAAATGGATACCGCACACGAACAAATTGCTCAAAAACAAAAAGAGGAAAATTAAAAGTGGGTTATTATATAGCCCAACTACGAAGACGGTGGAAGCAAGCTTTTACACCGGTATACCCTACAACAAGAATACCAGCAGTAAAATAAATAAAAAAAACATTTAAAACAGGCTGATCATGACTTGCATAAACAGACTGGACACACTGGCGACAACCAGAAAAACACAGCTAGTATGGATACCCAAGGACCAAAAATTATTGGACACTTGGGGGCCGACTTGCTGACTAAACAAGGAACAGCATGTGCATTCATAGGATCTGAATCCGCTTTTGGTATACCCCATGAAACCGGAAAGGAAATAATCCGACGCAAAACCAAAATGGAATGAGGCATACGAGACTCTTCCTAGATAGTCCGGTACCTGATAGCATGCTGAAGATGTCTAGACTGAGCAGATTGAAAGTCAGAAAAATCACAGGACTAGTCACTGGGCACTGTGACCTGAACAAGCACAAACATAGGATGGGCATTGAGAAAAGCCCCCTATGCCGTGGGTGTCTGGAAGAAGAGGAAACTCCCAAACACCTACTGTGCACTTGCGAAGCATACAAATAAGAACGCAAGGCGAAATTTGGGAAGCCCATGTTTCCTGTAGAACAGCTAAGGAATATCCCCTGGCAGAAAGTCCTGGACTTCTTAGAAGATACAGGAGTTCAAAAGGAGTAAAACAGCCAGAGGCGCAGAAAAGGACCCCGGAGACCGGAGACACCACCTCGTGAGGACAAAAAAAAGTTAATAAAAATTAAATTTGTAGTTAAATAATAAAACCGCATGTGGTTTAAAAAATAAAATTCTAATGTTTATAATTTTATATTTATTTACAATTAAATCTTATATTTTAATGTACTGTAGAATTATCATTCTTTTTCTAAGATGAAGATATTTAAAATTATTTGTCTGAACCAAAGTTATTTAGTTTTCTATTATCCACTACTTTTATTTGGAAGATTGTTAAATTTTTCAAAAGCTTTTTGATTTTTCTGAAACGCCCACAGACAGACACCGATATATTTCATGTGATTGTTATATTTATGTACATATTGTAAATTACTCTTTAGAAAATTCGACAATTTAATTTTTTTTTTGCATTTTATTATAGTCTGGGGTTCTGACGGTGTGTTTAGAAAATATTAATTTGAAATTCGTAGAACTCCCATAGTTACACAAGCTTAGGCTGCGGCGCGTTGAGGCGCGGCACTTATGGTATACCGTCGACTGTTATACCTCGACCGTTTTTTCTGTTTTATGGTCCCCCCTTGTCTCTATTGCCACGGTACTGCTGATTAAGGGTAAGTTATTCAAATTAGTTGTTCTCCTCCGTAAGTTCAACCATATCAGTGCTAAATGTATTGCAAACATTGAACGCGTTTTTCTCAGAAAGACATTTTGCAAGACGGGCGCACGTTTTTCTCAAAAACTATTGATCCGATTGACTTGCGGTTTGGCACACATATTGAAGGAACCTTCACATATGGTTGGATCTAGGATTATTTTGATGACTTGTATATTTCACTTTCAGTCTGATGTTTTAGTTGAAAATTTTTTCGGAAAAATTGATTTTTAAACAGCTGCCGTTTCTATAAAAATACAAATAAGTACACATACTTATTTAGTTTTAGTTCGGACGAAAACTACACTCATATAGATTGAAAAAAAATGATTTATTTTATTTTAGATGATTAGCATCACCAAAACCCGTGCGCCCGATTGGACGAGCGTCTTAAGCCGCAACATACATAACAGCGCATAACTTGTATACATTTCGATTAAGTAATTCAATAAAATTTATATTGTTAGTTTAGACATGTCTTAATATGAGTGAAAAAATCCGATACTGTAGGTTTGATAGTTTTCGCAGAATTAATTCCTAAAAATTACTCTTAAAACACGCTTCAGGAGAGCAATTCCCCCTTATGAATGATGTAGCCATATCTTTAATTGCTTGAGATAATCGATCTAGGAAGATATCAATAAGTGGTGCAATTATGGTATTTTCATTGTGTGAATCAGATATACACTTGTTTTTAAATTAAAATCATTAGATTACATATATTCTGCTACCGGCGTTCAGTTTTCCTGAACGTGGTAACAAATGCATAAATTTGCATAAATTCCGCATTATTGAAATAATCCAAACGAGATAATTTTCCAAAATGTGCAGCTGCCAGTGCGGAACAATAAGACCGGCCCTTTTTTCGGCGAAGAGGATCATTACCTGTTCCCGGAATTGCGGAGCCTACGTGACCTAAACAAAGCCGCGGTAATCAAGATCACCGTATAAAACCAGGCTCCGGCCATCGCTCTTCACCAGTCGTCTGCCATCAGCAGCGGTGGTCAGCCTGGTCGGCTCCGCCGATTCAAGCATCTTGTCCTTCTTGTATATATTGTATATTTTTCTATGTCTATTTTCTGTCTATCCTGTTGTAATATATTTTCTTCTTCTCCGGCCCCATGTTTTAATTTACACACTTTCTCTTGTTCTTTTACTCTGTTTCACAGCTAGCCGGTGCCCCTACGTTGACGTGGCGTGGAAGCTCAAGCAAGTATCACCGAAGGGAAACTGTTTAATCGAAGCCTGCGGCTGCTAATCGATGGTGAGCCTCGCCAGGGACCCCTGGACCGCCTCCAGTGCGTGTTGGTTCCAGAAAGTACCGCGGTGCTACTTCCTTGACAGTCCGCCACGAGGACGTCTTCCGCGTCCATCCGTTAACAATTCTTTCTATATATTAAGAATCGTGCTAATATGTGAATCTGAATCTCATTCTCATTATTGAACAGAAGTTATTCTGCACATTTCATATAAGACAAGACATATTTTAAATAAATAATGTACGGTACGACTAGTCTTGAGTATTTGTCGACATATTTTCCCAAACATTTTGAAAAAATTTGTTTAATGCAAAATTTCAATCCATAATTGCTGCTTAGTAATTACAATTAAAATTTATAAGTATATTTAATTTTCTAAATAAATTAGATTCATATTTCTTTGTTACTTATCATATTATTAGAAACGGAATATCCGATAAGAGTTTTAGTTATTTATATAATTTAATTTAAAAAAAATAACTACAATAACATTTAGTATAATTCATTTCTTGATGTTTTAATATATATGATAGTGGGCTTCATCTATTGTTTAGATAACATATTATTAAATTATTATTTCGCTAGATTAGATTAGATGTTATATGGGTGGCACCAACGCCTGTTTCACCGCGATCAGCTCTAGCTCTGCCTCTTTAATTAGTCCTATTAGCCCTGTCAGAGGGGCTTGCATATAGGTCTCTGCGCTTGGGTTTGTAGTGCCCAGCTTTTGATATCTAATCTTTGCTAGGCCCTCGCAATGGCATAGTGGAACGAGTCCTCTTCTTCCTCTAAGCAGAATATGCATGGTGCTTTTTCCATCAGGCCTATTTTGCTCATGTTTAGCTTGCAATGTCCTGTTATCAGACCTACTACTGTTTTGATCATTTTCCGTCTTGGTTCAAAGTTCGGTCGTGAGTTTTGACGATTATTTCTTAAGGAACTGTTTCGCCTGTCTCTATGCTGGTGAGTTCGCCTACCAGGTATGGGCCTGTGTCTCCACCCATTTTTTTATGGATCGTTTGACTGCGGTTTTGGAGATTACGCAGGAGGGTTCCGGGCCAATTACTGCTTTTGACGAGCCTTGCTTGGCCAGTTCGCCTGCTTTGTCATTCCCCGCATATCCTCCGTGTCCTGGGACCCATGTGATAGTTACTTTTTTGTGACAGCCAAGTTGATTAAGAACACGTATACAGTCTCACAGTAGCTTAGATTCGACCTGTGTGGAGCTTTGTGCTCTTAGCAGCGCCTGGCTGTCGTAGAATATAGCAATTGACCTACTTTTGGTGTCTTGTCTTGCTATTTCTCTTGTGCAGTAGTGAAGAGCTATCGCCTCTGCTTGGAACACGGTCGTGTCCTTGGTGAGACTCAGAGAAATCTTTGTCTCGGGTTTGTACAGTATATACCTGCTCCTACCCCTTTGTCGGTCTTGGAGCCGTCCGTGTATGGTATGATTCTGCTTTGGTAGGTTGGCCTTCGGCCCTGTCTTCTCTTTGCGGGATCAGTACTTTGTATTTCGTTTCGAACACAGCATCGCTGTGATCACGTTAGCCTTCAGCTCGCCTTCTGGGCCTGGCTTCTCCTTGAATAAAGCTGTGTAATGGTGGTATGTTCAAGATGGCTTCTAGGACTGCTGTTGGGGTGGTGATTAGGGCTCCTGTTGTACTGAGACACGCTAGTTTTTGTGTACTGCTAAGAAGTCTTATTGCCCCCTTTTGCTATGTTCTAGTCCACCACACCACTACTTTATAAGTTATAATGGGTCTTATGACCCTGGTGTAAAGACATAGTCATTCTAGGGTTTGTCCCCATTTTTTTTTCGCACATTCTGCGACACCTACCCAATGCTATTTATGCTTTTTTGGTGGTTTTTATGATGCGTGGTCTCCAGGTCATTTTGGCATCGAAGGTTACTCCCAGGTACTTAGCCTCCCATACAAAGGGGATTTCCGTACCTCCGAGCGTCAGTGGCTTTAGGCCTTGCAGTGCTCGTATTTTTGTGAAGATGTCAATTTGTGTTTTTTGGGGATTGATTGCCAGTCGCTTCTGTTTGCGCCAATTGTCTACTATATTTAGGGCTCTTTGTGCTCGCTCCGAGACAACTCCCGCGAATCGGCCCCTGATGACAATAGGAGAGTTTTCCTTGAAAGTCATCTACTAGTGTTGCCCTTAGCAGTGCAGAGAGCACTTCTCCTTGTGGGCAGCGCAGTTTCCCCCTGCTTTAGCTTTAATGGTATGGTCCCCCAATGTGGATATGAATGTCCTTTTCTCTAGGCTGGCCTTCATCCATTGGCAAAGGCTTGGTGCTTGTGCCTCCACGAGCGAGGTTATTGTAACGTTATTAAACGCCCCTTCTATATCTAGAAATGTGGCCATGGCTATTTCTTTGTGATGAGCCTGGTTAGGTCGTCCATCGCCGAGTCCGTTGACTTACCCGGCTGGTATGCATATTGCCTGTTGTTGAGGGGATTTTTCCCCAGTATCTCGTACCTTATGTGCCTAAATATCAATCTTTCCATTGTTTTTAGTAATAATAAAGACAGACTGATAGGTCTATATGACTTTAGCGTTATATCAGCTATTTTGTATACCTTGGAGAGGTAGATTACCCTTACGCTTTGCCATGATTTTGTAACAGAATGGGATAAATCCCACCCGGTCCCTCGGACTTGTGCGGACTTGTTCAGAACCTGCTGATGACCTATTTAATTTTAATGGGTCCTGTAACCTCCGTGGCTAATCTCCAGTCCTTTCAGTGAGGCCTTTTAAGTCTTTGGCTGGGATTGTCTGGCTTGTTATATTCTGCCAGAATTGTTGAGGCTCGAAAGTGGACTTTTAATAGTTCCTTTTCTAGAGAGACTTTCTTCTATTGTTTCTGTGTAGGTTCCTTCCGGTTTCTTGAGGAAGTCTACCTCTCTGGCAATACTGTCGTCCTTAGCCAGGACTTTGTGGATTCTTGAACATGTCGGAGTGTCGTTAATCTCCTCGGAAAACTTCCTCCACGAGTCCCATTTGGCTTTTCAGATTTTTTTATTATATAAGTTTTCCTCTGTAGGTATCCCATTCCTAATTGTTTTAGCCCTAATGAATAGCCTTCGAACCACGATCCTCACCTTTTTGAGGTTCTTATTCGACCAGACTGTTCCGCAGCCGCTCTGCTTGGCTGTTTTTTTCCGGGCAGTTTTCCAGATAGGCCATCCTGATGGCGTCATTGATTTGTTCCACTGCCAGCTTGAGAGGTTCTCTGAGGGATTCATATCCTACTCAGTTTCGTCTCTCTTGGGTTTCTGTACTTGCTCGTTGTGAGAGATGTGACTAGATCGAAGCGAATTTGCCTGTGGTCGGAGCACAATGGTTTTTCCGAGACATGCCAATTCGCTATACTATCGTAATGAACGTAAGCTTATTACCAATATTGGTCACTATAAGTCCCTCTGCTGATATAAAGTTAAGTAAAGACTCATCTCGTTTGTTGATGACCGAGCTATCCGAGAACGTGTGATGCGCGTTGGCGTCGCACCCTATTATGAGTTGGTATGTCTTCTCCGCGCTGTATGCTACTATGTCGCCTAGTATGCGCGGAGGGCATACTTTCTCATCTCTTGGGAGGTATGCAGAGCAGATGACCCAGCTCCTCTCTCCTTCCTCCCTCCTGGCTGACATGATGCCTGTAATTGCGTTATTAGTGTATACTTGACTTTATAAATGTGAATTATGCATGCCCTTAGCCTTTCGGCGTTTGGGCTGTATATTACCTGAGAATGTTGTGGCTCTAGGCCTGCTACTTTCCCTCGTAGTAACTGAAGTTTTTGCAGGAGGGCTATGTCTATGCCTTCTTTGTTGAACCTCCTTCACCCGCAGGATTTTCATTCTTCTTTAGCTATTGAAGAGAAGGGACATCTTCAGGCTCTTCTTCCATGGTCTTGTCCTCCTCCATCGGAACCGCCTCCCCCTTGGTCAATGGCCTTAATAAAGAACTGATCCCGCTGGCGGAGGGTTGAGCTTCTTTGGAAGAGTCTTGTCCCAGCTCTACGTTCTCCCCGGCCTTGCTGGTGTCTTGGGTCTCCGCTGGTTTCTTTGGAGTAGTGGCCTCTGGATTCTGTCTTGATCTACTCCGTTGCCTTGCTATTCTCCTTAATTCGCAGCCAAAGCCACCCGTATTCGAAGAATGGGTAATGGTCCAATTTGGATAGTTCCTCTTTGGACTCTTTGTCTATGGAGAATGCCCATATCACACCTTTAGCTTCCAGGTTTTTCCCCCATACTGTCTACAGGTGTGTTTAGACCCCGGTTCCCGATTTTCAATTATTTCAAGATCCTATAAAGCATAATCGCCGACTGAGGGTCATAAAAATTATGAAAAATTTTAAAGCTGATACTGAAATGTATATCAATAGGAGACAGTGAGCTAAGATCCGCCACCTTAGTACCATGGAGTTCTCCTTACAGATAAACATTCGAAATTAAAGGTTTTGGATTGACTAGAATTATGAATTTTTCGTCCTTTCACATCAGCATTCGTAATTAAACGTTTTGGATTGACTAGAATTTTGAGTTTATAAATACTTGAAAAATGAAAGAGAAAGTATTAATAAAGTTGATTGCTGAAATTACGTATTAGGTGATTTTTTTAATCATCATTTACTATTAAAACTGACAGTAGGCTAATTTAAAATCACCCTTAAAACAATTAGTATTTTTGAATCGGTAAAGCATAAAAACTACAAAATGGTTATATTCCGATTAATTTAATTTCATACATTGTCACTAATATATAAACACCGTACTGTTCTAAGAAACTGAATTTGGTACGTAGGTATGTTATTATGTGTTTGGATAATTCATCTTTCTTGGAATTTATGGTTGATTTATTTCCCACTTAAACTGTAGTGAAACATTTGGAATTATGTTTATTGATAAAACTCTTCGTTTAGTAAATAATAATAGCGAAACAAAATCAATCAACATAATTGGAATTTAATTAGATAAATAAAAAACCTCATTTAAACCTAGTGATGTTTTCCAAATTTTAAGAATTTCAACATTATCTTGTTACAGAAAAAAATACGTTCAAACTAGTGTTGCTTTGATAGCCTTGCTATTTTGTAACACGCAAATTACTTTTGTAATATTCAATGTCTGTCGAAGTATTAGCTAGAGAAGTAGTTGTTTCAAAAGTGGTTTGTTCTTGTAGTCTTAATAAGACTCATTTGTTGTAGATTTTACGAAATATTTTCGTGTTTTTTCTAATTATTAGTTAATTTTCTACAACGTAAAGGACTTATATATTTTATTATCTTGTTTTTAGTTTAGGCTTGTTTTTTGGGTTTCGTGAAGAGATTATCAATGTAAATAACACTGTGGTACACGCAGGGGTGGTTGACATGCACAGCCATTTGGGAGTAGCAACCCCACGTACCCGAGCCGTTCACTGCACACACACACACACACACACACACACACACATACCCATATCACATACAAACACACCCATATTCAGACGCAGACCGACACCCTACCCTCTCGTGAAGTAAAGCCTAACCCCGGTTCCGCGGGTTGGTACGGCGACTTGGGGAGGTGGTTTTTAATGGGTATACCCGTTTCATAACGGGGGAGTCCCACACTCCTTCTATAAAAGATTTTCCACCTCCCGGCCACAAAAAAAAACACTGCGGTACCATTTTTTCAAACTTTCTATTTCTATACTTAGATATATATTTCCAGTACTAGGCACTCATTATCAATAACAACTTGCCATTAGTATTAGACATTTAATTGAATAGTTTTGCAGTTTTTATGGGAATAAAATATTATCATGGTGATGTGGCCATCATATTACTTTCCCTATAAAACCATGAGGTTTACGCAAAAAGAATACCCTTTTTGCGTAATAATTTAATTTAATAATTTGTTCAGATTTGAATTCTCTACAATTATTTATTATATAAATTTTACGTAACTCCAATAGTTTATTAGTAATTTTCAAAAAATGTCAACATTTTCAATTTTTAAATGAAAAACATGTTTTAATAAAACTTGTTCAGCTTTTATTCCCTTTAACTTTTGTTTGGATATTTTTAAATATTTTTTATCTTTAGAAGAATATCGATAAAAAACAAAAAAAGGCGCCTCGAGTAAACATCCACTTACGGTTTATGAATGTTTACCAAAAGCTTTTCAGTTCTAGTTTTTAACGATAAAACCTTAAGTTTGAAGTTTCATCTTAAACAGATAATTCATTTTTGAGATACAGCACCTACCGACAGCAGACAGACAGGCACACACACAGGCACAATTTTTTTTTCAGAAATCAGTGCAATAGATTCAGGGGACCCGAAAACAGATATTTCCGCAAAATTAATCAATAATTTCTTTTTTTAGTAGTTCAACATTGATTAATGTTAGTCTATCTTATCAGTACATACCTAATGAAAATTTACTAATAGGTATAATTAAACAAAATCGAAATGATATGTTGTATACTTTTTAACATATGAAGATTTTTATTGATAATAAAATTCCTTATTATAAATATTGATTAATAACTGGTGCCGAATCGTATAATTAAATCTTCGACATAATAATCGCCATTATTGTAAGGTATATAAAAAATCGGCCATGGCTAACGACCACACAGAGATGCCCATGATCGATGACTTTTGAATCAATTACATTAGGTTCGATTAGGATCTGATATTATTAAGGTAATTGTCGATTGTCTATGTTGTTTATTCATTAAATCGGCCCACGATGACATCAGACTCCAGTAGAACAGATGAAGAAATCTAGTTAGATTTTTTTGTTGCGATGAATGCGCGCCTTGTTCTGCTATTCTGTATTAATTCATTAGTACTAAAATGAATAATGATGTAATATCAGTTGATCGGTTAAAAATGTACATGCTTTACGCTTTCAATACAATTTAGTAACTTTTAAAATTAAATAGATAAAAATAATCTAAATTATTTGAATCCCATGTTTATTAGTATTATGACGTTATTATTTCCAGTTAGAGCTAAATATCACAACTACAATAAGAGAGTTCTTTATTAAAAATACATTTTGTAGTTATTATATGGTAAAATTTTAATAACTTTACTATATCATAAATATTTGGAATTTAATTTAGTATAGCATATTCATAATTTGTAGTATTATTTACTTGAAAATTGGCCACGTGTGTTTTTTTACTTAACAATTTTAGGATATAATAACATTTAAAACTGTATGAAATAGATCTCTCCAAAATAAAAATAAAAGATTAATAAAGTATTGTTTATTGATAATAATTTACAAAAGTTCTAAAAAAAATATTTATTTTGTTTATAACAATTGAACGCTTTATTATGTTTGAGAGAAATTTCTTATTAATAACTACCATAATATAATACATCATTTAACTTATTATGGGCAGGAAGTATAGAAAACAGTACTTAAAACTAAAGTATTTTTTTATTGGTGCATCCAATTAAAACTAAAAAATACTACCTAAAAGATAATTAAATTTAAAAACTTTTTTTTCTGTTAATAATATTTGATATCTTTTAAGGTTTTCCTACAAAAAAAATATATTTTTTATCTACTAAAAACAAAATATATTTTTTCAACGAATCGAAAATATATGTTTTTCGTGGCCGACTGTTTAAAAAATGCAAACTTTGTATAATAATAATTATCAAGTGTCTTTAAATAATTTTTTGTTAACTTTATTATAGTTAATAAATATTCATATTTGGAGCAAAGAGATTGTTTGGTTGTATTAGGATTTTGCGAAGGAATTGTTTAAAAAGTGTTCATTCAAATCAACTAAAGCGTTCCGTTGTTATAAACAAAAGAAATAAAAAATTTTAAAACTTTGAAGGCACATTCCGGCTTAACCGTATATTTTTGGAAATAGATAAGTTGTATAAAATCATCATATTTTGACCCCAGGAAGCTATGGTCCAGCCATTTCCCCACATTAACGGGACACCCTGTATACCTATTGATACTATTTGTATCAATATTTTAAATAATGTGTAATATCAATTTCGAACACTGCTTCCTCACATTGATCCATAGCAGCATGTACATCAGAACTGTGTATGCACGTGTGATAATGAAGGGCTAAAAGTAATATGGCGAAGCTTTTGGAATGGGTTAAGACAATTGCTTTACAAACTATGTTGATTCAACTTAAATTAAAAATCGTATATTAGTATAGTCAAGTTTAAATTTCTAAATAAATAAGATTTAGACTTAAACATCTACTTCTCATTGTTATACATCAGCAAATTTGTAGATATAATATAGCTTACATTTATACACAATATACTATTCCCTGCCTTAACTTCTTTTATTTTATCATGTATTAATATTAACAACAATGGCGCCCTTTAAACGCAATTGATAATTAATCGAATTTGCCCAATACCTTAAAAATATATATTTCTGTTTTAGTATTATCATAAAATATCCCGCACAGATTACTCTATATTTTCAGATGCTAGATCGAAGTGAAAGAACAAAAATCAGTTTATACAGGAAGTGTTTAAATAATGAATACTGACCAATTTCTCGAAATATAAAATCATTTGGTTATATACACGATATTCCTGTGTGTATGAGTTATTGCACGAGAAAATGCCAGATCAGCTTATACATTTTCACCCTATTTGCTACATTTTTTCTATTTGTTTATTTATTAATTCTTTTACATATGATATTCCAAAAAATAGTGATGTGGCCATCATAGTACTTTCCCTATATTTTTCTCGAAAACTATGAGGATTAGACAAAAAGGTCATTCTTAATAATTTATTCACTTTTAAATTCTCTATAAATCTTTATTATATAAATTGCATGTAACTACTAGTTTATTAGCAATTGGTAAAAATTTTCAAAATTTTCAATTTTTATTTTTTTTCTCGAAAATTAAGAATTTTATGAAAAACATGTTCGAATAAAACTTGTTCAGTCTTCACTTGTTGCCTCGAGTAAATATTCACTTCCGGTTTATGAATTTTCACAAAAAGCTTTTCAGTTCCAGTTTTTAACGATAAAACCATAAGTTTATACTATACCGGGTGTCTCAGCGTGCGCGCCGAGTAGCTTTACGGCTAAACGGTTTATTTTTTTCAAAATCCGTTTTCGCAGGAGTATGTAGATGTATTAGGACCACATTTTAAAATTAGTTTTAAATATACAGGGTGTCGCATAAAGGCATGGCGTATCATAGTTATGTTTTTTCTTATGGAACACCCCATATTTGATATTTTTTTCAGATTCTACATCAAAAATAAGGGTAACTTTCATTATAAGATCATATGCCTAAACCTAATAATTTCTGAAATATTTAAACAATTTTGGAAAAATTGACGTTTCGAAAAAAAATCATATCTCCCAAATAGGTAAATGAAAACAAATGAAATTTTGTATCAGTACATTAGACTAATGGGGGAATATTTTAGACTATTTGTAGTAATTTAAAATTTTAAGATGTTTTGGTAATTTAATGTATCTCCAGAAACACATTCAAGGTCAAATTTCTTGCTTACTTTAAATGGCACACCCTATATCTAATAGGCCTATCTTGTAGCAAATTTTATTATCTTTCAAAAAGTATAAAGGTATTCTACACCTAATACTAATAGTTTTCAAGATATATCCATTTTTGTTAATTTTCGACATAATAATTATTAGTATCAATTATTGCAATAAGCTAGTGTGTAGCTTTTGTTTATAAACAAAGTCAGTTGACACATTCGAATCATTTGTAACGACCGCAAAAATGAAATATTCCTTAAACGAAAGAATTAACATGATCCTAATAATAGGGGAATGTTATGAAAATTGTCTCTTAGCGGAAAGAGTATATCGCGAAAGGTACCCTGATAGGAGACATCCTAATAAGAAGACATTGGAGGAAGTTTTAAATATATTTAAAACCACAGGCAGTGTCAAGTATCTGAAAAAAACGAACTTCAACACTGTAACTAAGGACGAGGAGACACAATTACAGGTACTTACTTCTGTAATAGATAATCCTAGCACGAGTACACGTATAGTAGCTCGTGAGACTGGGTTAAGCAAGGCGAGCATATCAAGGATATTAAAAAAACATGAATACCACCCATATCACTATGAAATTCACCAGCATCTGAATAATGCGGATTTCGAGAAGCGGTTAGATTTTTGTTTATGTGTTTTAAATAAAAGTGGCGATGATGAAGATTTTTTGAATAATATTTTATTTACGGATGAATCATCTTTTAATAATAACGGATCTTTTAATCGACGTAACTGCCATTATTACAGCACCGAAAATTGCCACAAATTTCAAATTACTGATCGACAACATCGTTGGAGTATTAATGTATTCGGAGGCATTTTGGGTAATTACGTCATTGGACCTCATTTTTTCGATGGATACTTGGATGGTCCCATATTTTTACAATTTCTCCAAGAAGAATTTCCATTATTATTAGAGAATATTCCACTGAATATTCGCCAAAACATGTGGTTACAGCTCGATGGTGCGCCACCTCATTTTTCATTGGCGGTTCGTCAATATTTAAATAGAATATTTAATAGGCGATGGATTGGAAGAGGAGGTCACGTAGCTTGGCCACCTAGATCCCCTGATTTAACCCCCATGGATTTCTTTTTATGGGGGTATATTAAAAATCAAGTATACACCACTCCTCCCACAACTGTTGAAGACATGAAGGACAGAATTAAGGATGCATTTAGATCAATAACACCCAATATGCTAAGAAATGTTAAACTATCGTTTCAAAAAAGAATGGAATTATGCATTCAGTGCGATGGTGGTATTTTTGAAAATTTGTTATAAAAAAATAATGTTGTTATTATTTTGTTAATTTCATTTGTTGTTTTTCGTTATGTTTTTTGAAATTCTAAGACGATATTACGTAATCATGTACATATGTGTAAATAAATTATTCAATTAGTGTGTTAATTTGGAAATATCTCGAAAATCATTGGTTGTGTTAACTGACTATTGCAATAATTGATACTAATAATTATTATGTCGAAAATTAACAAAAATGGATATATCTTGAAAACTATAAGTAACAGGTATAGAATACCTTTATACTTTTTGAAAGATAATAAAATTTGCTACAAGATAGGTTTATTAGATATAGGGTGTTCCATTTAAAGTAAGCAAGAAATTTGACCTTGAATGTGTTTCTGGAGATACATTAAATTACCAAAACATCTTAAAATTTTAAATTACTACAAATAGTCTAAAATATTCCCCCATTAGTCTAATGTACTGATACAAAATTTCATTTGTTTTCATTTACCTATTTGGGAGATATGATTTTTTTTCGAAACGTCAATTTTTCCAAAATTGTTTAAATATTTCAGAAATTATTAGGTTTAGGCATATGATCTTATAATGAAAGTTACCCTTATTTTTGATGTAGAATCTGAAAAAAATATCAAATATGGGGTGTTCCATAAGAAAAAACATAACTATGATACGCCATGCTTTTATGGGACACCCTGTATATTTAAAACTAATTTTAAAATGTGGTCCCAATACACCTACATACTCCTGCGAAAACGGATTTTGAAAAAAATAAACCGTTTAGCCGTAAAGCTACTCGGCGCGCACGCTGAGACACCCGGTATAGGGAAAGTAAAAATTAATTACAAAACGTTAAAAAATGCCACGTAATTTAGGTTATAGGAAACCTGGGTAGAGATCACTCTTTTTCAAAATGAAACTTAAACCCTGTCTTTTTTCTAGTGATCGGATTGCACTTTCTGCGATATATCATAAATTTATACCTGACATACGAAAAATATTTAATTTTTTTAAATTTATGTAATAGAAATGAATATATTAATTTGAATTTCAATTGTTTTATAAATTCATAAAAAACAAAACTAGTTCTTTACTTAAAATACTGACAAACGGAAACTATTCCCAATTAATTATATGCCTCATAGACTTATGGTTGAACATATACGTCCATTTGTATCATATACAAATACCACGAAGAGCAGTAGCCATATAAATGAATTATATCTTCAAATCCATCACCAAGTTTAAAGATACAATATTCAGTAGAATTAATACGATTTAGCAGAAGTGACCATCGATAATAATTTAAAATAGTTTCATTTGATGTTTCTAGCATGTTTTCCAAAATATCAACAAAAAATTGGATAAAACTTATTATATTAGTTATTATATTATAAAAAATTAGAATTTTGAAAAAAATGTAACGTCAATATTTGTTCACCATAGAAGTAGTTGTTTCAATAAGTGATTTGTTTTGTAGACTCAATAAGACTCATTGTTGTAGATTTACGAAATGTTTTCGTGTTTTTCTAATTAGTAGTAACTTATATTTATTGACAAATTTTGTACATATTTACATTAAAATGATAAATAATGAATGATGTGTTAATGTATTAATCTGTCAAAAGGCTATCGACCAGAGGTCTTTCTGCCTTGTCTTGTCCAGTCATATGGCGTCAGTCGTTAGTGAGTAGATGCATGAAATGATGAAATGAAATCAAAAATGGTAGAATGTGGGTTTTTAAATTTAGGGATTATGTGTGGGTTTCTAGGAAGACAGTATAGTGATAATATGTGAAAGTTAAAAGGATTTTTGGCGAATTTTTCTGATAGGAATCGAAGACGTTCTAGGATGGGGATAACTAAAGTAGTATCATAGAGGAGCTGATTGGAGGGATTGTGTAGTGGATTAAGAGGATGACGGAGTTTTGTTAGGGTACTTTTTCTAATTATTTAATTGAATTTAGTTTATCGTCGACATATCTGCACCAATAATGGATTTTTTTGTAGGCGTGTTGTTTTTAAAGAGTTTTTTTTCAAATGACTCGTGAATATTGCCACGAAGAATAGTAATGATCCCATGGGCAGTCCTTCCTTTTGAATATAAAAGATGTTGAATACAAATCCAACTGACAAATTCCAGAAGGCTACATCAAACCAATTCACTTTGCTGAAAAAGGCCGCAAAATAAAAGTCTTTGAAGGCCTGGAGGTAAGAAATGGCAATTATATATGTCGGCGCATCGATATCGGGACTGGTAGATCCCCGAAATTGGTAAACGCGCAGACGGGAATACAGGGACTTCCCCGTGTGTGAGTAGAACAAAACCGGAGGAACAGGGGAATGACGGGACAGTCGGGCAGAAGCTAGAGAGCGGTGAACCCTGTGAGACGCGGTTTTAGACTACTAAGTTTGCCAAGTTATAAACAGTTAATAGTTAGTTAATCGAGTTTGTTATAAAAACAGTGGTTTTTATAAGTTTAAGTTAGTATTAATTTGTACGTTTGAATTGAATAAAAAGAAACAATATAAAATCCGAGAAAATGAATAGTGATTCAGCATTCGCTCCGACATCAGAAGTGGGATTACCCGAATTGGAGGAAAACGACAACGCCCCGGGGTCACCGAACTCGGTCGCCGCCCTATCTACACGCAGTCAAGGTCGTGTCGAATTATTATTACAAAAATTAGTGGAACACCAGCTGCAACCTCAGGCCTCTTCAACGACAACTTCAAACAACATGTTTACACCCTCTCAAGTGCAGTTACTACAATTCAATCTATCGTCGAGATTAGCGGACACGGAAGGATGGTGTACATTAGCCACGGAATTCATTAAAATAAACAATTTGACGGGGATTCAACGCGAAGAATTTTTGTCAGTTTTTACAAAGCCACTTTATGAATATGTTAGAAGAGGCCGTAAATGGACGTGAACAATGCCCTGACGAAGGACTGTATTTTTTTGTGTAGCTATGCGCGGACATTTAGGCAAACGGCCGGCGTTATTTTGTAATGATCATCATATCAATTCGAAACGCCGTGCTACGCTTAATTCATCGGAGTTCGCCGGAAGATGTCACCAGTGTGGAAGAATTGGACACAAAGCTAACCAATGCTTCAGGAAGCAACAGCAAACTACCCGTCGTGAGCCGGAAAATCTCTCCAGGAGGAAAATGGATTCAGTGACCTGCTTTGCATGTGGAAAAGTGGGCCATATTGCAACAAAGTGCCCAAAGAAAGAAAATAAATTTATGTCTACCCAACCGATCGAACGGCCTGTTAACGTTTACACTAGCGAAGCTCTCCCAAAGGGACAGTTGAGATTGAAAAATGGTAAGGTTATTCCTTTTATTTTTGACTCTGGCTCAGACTGCTCACTTGTAAAGACAAGCATTTTCCGTAATTATAAACGGAAAAGAACAAGACTGCTTGGTATCTTTGAAAGGTATTGGGGGAAACGCCATTATGTGTACTAAACAGGTTCTGACTGTGGCTCAAATCGAAAATATAAATATTGAGTTGGTTTTGCACGTAGTACCAGATGACAGTATTATTAATGTTATAATAATAGGACGTGATTTAATATCCCAAAATATTTCGGTACATTTTAGTACAAGTGGTTTGGCTATAACGCGTGAAAAATGTATTCAAATCTGCAATAGCAATGCAATTGATTTTGATGAAGTAAATACCGATTTAGAATTGAATGATAGAATAAATTTAATTAAAATGTTAGCAGAATATAAGGACAACTTTATTAACGGTGTGCCAATGAATAGAGTTAAAACAGGGCTTTTGGACATTCGTTTAAAAGATAGTAAAAAAGTGGTGCAACGACGTCCGTATCGCTTGTCAGTTAATGAGAGAGAAATAGTACGCTCAAAAATTTCCGATTTATTAAAATCAAACATTATACGTCCTAGTGGTTCACCTTTTGCAAGTCCAATTATTTTAGTCAAAAAGAAGGACGGTTCAGATCGTTTGTGTGTGGATTTTCGAGAATTGAATAACAACACGGTAGCGGATAAGTACCCCCTACCTCTAATTAATGACCAAATTAATCGTCTACATGGAGCGTATTATTTCTCATCCCTCGATATGGCCTCAGGTTTTCACCAAATACCGATTCACCCTGATTCAATAGAAAAAACTGCATTTGTAACGCCTGACGGCCAATACGAATATTTGTCAATGCAGTTTGGTCTCAAAAACGCACCTTCTGTTTATCAAAGAGCTATTGATAAAGCACTAGGAAATTTACGCAACACAATTGCAGTTACATACGTGGATGACATTCTAATACCGTCATCGTCTATTTCTGAAGGACTTGAGAGACTCGAATTAGTAATAGAAACTTTAGTGAATGCCGGATTTTCATTTAATTTAAAAAAAATGTAGTTTCCTAAAATTAAAAACAGAATATTTAGGTTATTTGATTCAAGCAGGAGAACTACGGCCAAACCCATTGAAAATTGACGCGTTAATACATTCACCCGTACCTAAAACAACAACACAGGTACGTCAATTTTTGGTTTTGGCATCATATTTTAGACAATTTATACCGTCATTCTCCAAAATAGCTGCAGCATTATATCAATTAGCAGTTGGCCCAAAGAAAAAAATTGATTGGTTACCAAAACACGATGAGGCTTAAACTACTTTAATTAAATGTTTAACTACCGAACCCGTTTTAACCATTTTTGATCCTAATATGCCAAATGAATTACATACTGATGCTAGCTCTGAAGGCTATGGTGCCGTTTTACTTCAAAAAGAAATGTCAAAAAATCGCGTTGTTGCATATTACAGTAAACGTACAACAGATGTTGAATCTCGTTATCATTCATATGAACTTGAAACTCTTGCAGTTGTAAAGGCAGTGCAACATTTTAGGCACTTTTTGTACGGCAAACATTTTACTGTTGTCACAGATTGTAATTCACTAAAAGCCTCGAGAAATAAAATTGATTTAACTCCTAGAGTTCATAGATGGTGGGCATTTTTGCAAGCTTTCGATTTCGATATTCAGTACAGAGAAGGGGCCCGCATGAAACATGCTGATTTTCTATCTCGCAATGCGGTACCTTTAGTCGATATATCATCTACAAATATTCAAAGAAAAACGGTACAAATAATAAATTTAGAAAAGGATTGGTTGTGTGTTGAACAGCAAAGAGATCATGAAATTACCCAATTAATAACAAAATGGAAAGCTAATGAACTGCCCACTGATATTATAAATACGTATGATGTCAGAAACAGTATAGTAGTAGTAGTGGTGTTGGGCTGACGACCACGTGGTCCTTCCGCCATGTGTCATTTGTGTGTTTGTGTGTGTGTAAATGAGCTTGTTACTTTGGGGGATCGCCCCCGTCGCTCTAAAGCACCATTAATTGTATCCCAATGGTGAATGGTATCGATCACCCATCCAACTGCTGACCCGAACTAACGTTGCTTGACTCTCGCTAACACTAGTTCGGTCGCAACCGAATGCGCCACCACCGGCGTGTAGAAACAGTATATTATTTCGTAAAATTCAAAGAAATAAAATATCCAAGTGGTTACCCGTAGTGCCCCGCATAATGTCTTGGTCAGTAATCAATCATGTTCACATTAATTTAAAACATTTAGGATGGGAAAAAACACTAGAAAAAATATACGAAATTTATTGGTTTCCAAATATGCGAAAAAATGTACGAAAATTTGTCGATAATTGTTTAATTTGTAAAGCTTCTAAAGGTAAATCTGGTCGACGACAAATTCAACTACACCAAATACCAAAAATTAATAAACCTTGGCATACCATTCATATAGATATTTCCGGAAAACTTAGTGGAAAAAGTGACAAAAAAGAGTATGTTTTGGTAATTATAGATGGTTTTTCGAAGTTTGTTTTATTATATCACATATGTTCACTAACTGCAAAACAGGCAGTTGAGTCAATTACTAGTTTTACTCATTTAGTTGGCGCACCACACACAATAATATCTGTTCAGGGAAAATGTTTCACAAGTTCAGAATTTAAACAGTTTTGTTCACAGAATAAAATTAATTTACATTTTATTGCTCACGATGCAAGCAGAGCAAATTGACAGGTTGAACGTGTGATGCAAACATTAAAAAACATGTTAACTGTTATCGAACAAGTAGGTACGAAAACATGGCAAGAAACATTAGGGGAAGTACAACTTACATTAAACAGTACAAAACATAAAACAACCGGATTTAGCCCGGCAGAAGTACTGTTTGGCACTGACATAAGATCCCTGGCATTAAATAAAATAGCTCATGAAAGTGTAATTAATAGCGAAACTCAGATTAGCTTAGAGGAAATAAGGGAAGAGGCTAGTGCAAACATTATTAAAAGTACACAAAGAGAGAGCGAAAGGTTTAAAAAAGGGAAGGCACATGTGAAACCATTTGCAATTGGTGATTTTGTATTTTCTAAATGCAACGAACGAATGATAACGAAATTAGATCGTAAATTTAGAGGTCCTTACAAGATAGTCAAAATCTTATTAAATGATAGGTACGAGGTAGTAAAAGTTGTAGGAAAAGGGAAGAGTTTACCGTGCAAGTTTGCTCACGATCAATTGAAGGAGGTACCATGCAGTCCGGTTACCGAATTTAACAGTATTGATGAAATGGGAGTCCTGGATGAGCCAGTGTCGGCGATTAATAATTTAAGTAGGATTGTTTTTGTGCGATGTGATTTTTGTTTTGAGGGCTATGATAGACACTGTGGTGGTCTGGTCATGAGCTGTGAGCTGAAGTATCGCTGAGGCGATGTAATTGTTTGTTTTGAGGGCTATGATAGACACTGTGGTGGTCTGGTCATGAGCTGTGAGCTGAAGTATCGCTGAGGCGATGTGATTGTTTTGAGGGCTATGATAGACACTGTGGTGGTCTGGTCATGAGCTGTGAGCTGAAGTATCGCTGAGGCGATGTGATTGTTTGTTTTGAGGGCTATGATAGACACTGCGGTGATCTGGTCATGAGCTGTGAGCTGAAGTATCGCTGAGGCGATGTAATTGTTTGTTTTGAGGGCTATGATAGACACTGTAGTGGTCTGGTCATGACTGTGAGCTGAAGTATCGCTGAGGCGATGTGATTGTTTGTTTTGAGGGCTATGATAGACACTGCGATGGTCTGGTCATGAGCTGTGAGCTGAAGTATCGCTGAGGCGATGTGATTGTTTGTTTTGAGGGCTATGATAGACACTGCGGTTGTCTGGTCATGAGCCGTGAGCTGAAGGATCGCTGAGACGATGTGATTGTTTGTTTTGAGGGCTATGATAGACACTGATGTGGTCTGGTCATGAGCTGTGAACTGAAAGATCGCTGAGGCGATATGATTGTTTGTTTTGAGGGCTATGATAGACTCTGTGATAGTCTAGTCAAGAGCCGAGTTGGTAAATTTGCTGATGCAGTGCAACTATAGTCAGGATGAACGAGTGGCATAGTTTAGTCACATGATTAATTGAATTGTAATTTTGTAGTAGCAGACAGGAATGAAGACCAATAGAGAGTGGCGCCCGAGGTCGTGCGACATGTCAGGAAGGCCGTGTCGGCGCATCGATATCGGGACTGGTAGATCCCCGAAATTGGTAAACGCGCACACGGGAATACAGGGACTTCCCCGTGTGTGAGTAGAACAAAACCGGCGGAGCAGGGGAATGACGGGAGAGTCGGGCAGAAGCTAGGGAGCGGTGAACCCTGTGTTTTGGACTGCTAAGTTTGCCAAGTTATAAACAGTTAATAGTTATTAGTTAGTTAATCGAGTTTCTTTAGTTAACAGTGGTTTTTATAAGTTTAAGTTAGTGTTAATTTGTACGTTTGAATTGAATAAAAAGAGACAATATAAAATCCGAGAAAATGAATAGTGATTCAGCATTCGCTCCGACATATATTTAATAACCAGAACGAATTATTAAAAACTCTTTTAATTTTAGAACTTTCCTACTATGCTCTATTTTAATCAGTTAACATTTGTAATTCCTTACTATCGAACATAATTACCAAAGACTATTTCGCCAAGTCTTACAAACTGTATATTATCAATTATTAATATTATTCTTTAAGTATAAGATATTGCTATTCTAGAATTAATACATATGACATCACTTTACCATAGCATCTAGTTTTCGTTGTAAATCTATAATATAGAATCAGCATATCTTGAAATAATATTTGAAATGTTTAAATCATCTACATACAATAAAGTTTTACAGTTAACGTTTGGGACATGTCGGTATTAGCTTCATATATATTGAAACAACTACTTCTTTGACTAATACCTCGACAGCCATTGAATGATACAAAAGTAATTTGCATGTTACAAATAGCAAGGCTGTCAAAGCAACACTAGTTTGAACGTATTTATTTCTGTGAAATAAACTAAAAATGGTTAAGTGTGTGTTAAAATAGTTTGTGAGTGAAATATGGTATGACAAATTAGAAAAATATTTTTTTCACTTTTTTCTTTAAAGATCCTAATAGCTTTTGGTAAAATTTCGTCCTCCAAAAATAGGTACTTAAAACTTATTTTTGTTTCTCAAACCAAACATTAGAGATAGTTTAAAGTGTCTATAGAGAATAGTATTTATATGTAATCAAATAACTAATAAACTATTTTTTAAATTGGTAATATATCAAGTTGCTCTCGATGCATTTTAAAATAATGTTTAATCGCACTTTTCCGTAATTAATTTCTTTTAAATTATTATTAGGGTTCAAAATATATATTTTCATACATGAATCAATATAGCGAACACCATGTATATTGTTAAATTATTAACGGAATTTAGAATAAATAATAGCTTTAACAAAAACGAACTAATTAATAGAAGATAGTTTTTCATCCTGGAACCACGAGATTTTAAATGATTATGGCTTCCGGTGAGGCCAAAATTAGATTCACATAGCCTTATTAATAAATCAAAAAGTGATTTAGGATGCTAATTTCTGGATGTAATATTTTTTAGTAGATTGGTTAATGGCATCTAATATTGGAATACATTTTCGTTGTAATGTATATTAATATATTAATAAAATAATGATATAAATATCGATATTTAAGATTTATTTTTGAATAATAAATTTAAAAATACGAAAACATTTCGTGAATCTACAACAATGAGTCTTACTAAGACTACAAAACAAATTAATTTGAAACAACTACTTCTCTAGCTAATACTTCGACAGACATTGAATAATACAAATTAATTTGCGTGTTACAAATAGTACAACTATTAAAGCAACACTAATTTGAATGAAATTATTTCTGTTGAATAAACTAATAAATGATAACATGTACTTTAGATTGTTTAAATGTAACTATAACATGAAAAATTATGATTTTTCATAATTTTTCATGTTATAGTTACATTTAAACAATCTAAAGTACATGTTATCATTTATTAGTTTATTCAACAGAAATAATTTCATTCAAATTAGTGTTGCTTTAATAGTTGTACTATTTGTAACACTCAAATTAATTTGTATTATTCAATGTCTGTCGAAGTATTAGCTAGAGAAGTAGTTGTTTCAAATTAATTTGTTTTGTAGTCTTAGTAAGACTCATTGTTGTAGATTCACGAAATGTTTTCGTATTTTTAAATTTATTATTTAATTTTCTACAACGAACTAAAGGATTTTAATACATTTTATTTATTTTTGAGTCAAAATTCTCTCTATTATTATTATGTTATGAACTAAATAACAATATGAAAACATAGTATATTATAATCGACCACCTTACTTTTTTTAGGAAGAGCACCAACAAACAAGTTCTAAGTTTATATATTATTATTAACATAACACTCACAAACAATATTGAATTTATGTATTTATATCGCTCTAATACATCAAAAGTATGCAAATTTGTCGTTTATTTTTTTTTTCATAGTGCGTAAAATCATTGAAAAAGACTTTAATTTAAAAAAAAAACATATTGCTTAGATATTTTGATTTAGAAAATAATTAGTTCGTAACAAACAAAATTGCTCTTGCACATATAAAACTTCTTATTGAAACAACAGGCAAAATATTAGTGATTTGAAGTCTTAACAAGACCATTTTTATATTGTTAATACTTTGAAATATGACATAGTCAAATATGTTTATTTAAAGCAAACGAAAAGTATACTATAAACAATTTCAATAATTAAAAATGATGGGTATATATAAAAAAAGTGATATTATTTTGTAGTTATATTTTTTATATAGCAAAGTATTAAATAAAGTTTATTTATTATAACTGCTATATAAAACGCGCACTGAATTTTCATACATTTCTTATAAGATAGATTTATTTGGTCCTATATAATAAATACCTAATTTTTAGATGGTATTCCAGAATTTGAACATCATATACTTTAAAATTATTATTATATTTTCATTACTCAAATTCAAAATATTAAAACACAAGAACACTTACTTGGATTTACTGAATATAAATCTATTCTACATTATCCACATTTTGAATTTTTGAAAGATAAAGCTGTTACAAATATAAATAACAGTTAATAATATTAATATTCCTGAGATGCAAACAAGTTTTGATACATTTATCGACGAAACTAATTAAAATATTTAAAGGTGCTTGTGCTGCTAATTCAGCTACCTTACTAACTATCAATATCTACTTTTGGAAAGGAAGTTAAAATATAATAAACATAAACATAAACAAGCATTATGTACATCTTGATAATTAAAGATTAAAACGTTAACCTCGTAATTTATTTTTGATTTGACTTTTTCAGTTCTTAAAAGTTTTTCAGTTCTCAAAAGAGATAATATGTATGTATGAGTGATAGCTCACACTGTTCTGGAGGAGGATAATAAGTCTTCCGCGGTTGACTACCCTTATATTTCCGAAGAGTTATGTCATACAAATGATTGTATACCATTCAGAACATCCGATATTGCCCGTTTTTTCTTTAAACAGGCGTTTAAAGAAGAACTTTTATTGGATTTGGCTCATCTCTCCAGCTCATACTCATTTTAGTTTTAGAAAAACAATCTGCAAAAGTAAGCATCTTTTTTGTTTAAAATTAGGAGTAGTAATTATACATAAAAGTGCGAAGCTGGCATATATTTTCAGCTATATGAGATGTAACTTAATTCTCACTGTTTTCGCCGAAATTTATGTAAGTTTTTATAACATTGAAGAAAATAAAGCAAGTTATCAAGTTAGCGACCCACTCTTCCTGCTTTAAGAAACGGGTACCAGGATTCCCCCGTCACGATCATATTCATAAGAAAGGCCATTGTCATATTGAGTTATCAATGGTAATTACGACCACAAATAATTTTTTGGTCAAAGCCTGCCAACTTCAACCGTAACTGGTATTTACGATCTCCAAGGCTTTTGTTGATTTATATGAAATAGATTTTCTAAAATTTATTGATTTAACTTCTAAGATTCATACATTTTTATGTCCGATTAATATTTATTTTGTTTTTTAATATTTTGACGGACTTTCGCCAATAACTGAAATGATGGTAAAAATTGTTATAACCTTGAAGAGAAATTCCGGCCTAACCGTATTTTTTTAATGTAGATAAGTTGTGTTAAATCATCATATTTTGACCCCAGGAATGTATGGTTCAGCCATTCCCTCACATTAACGGGACACCTTCCCTTGAATATTCATTCCTTTTTCAAAACCGTTGTTTATTTCCTTAACAAAGAGATTACAGATTATATACCTTAAATAAGTTATTATCAAGCATAATTATTAATATCCAATTTATCTCCTTTTTTGAAAATCGGTATTTTACGAGCTCTTTTTAAAGACTGGAGGAATGAAGATTTTTATAAATATACTATTTTAGAATTAGTTATTTTTTTTGTATAATACTAACGAAATTTTGAATATAACTCAGCTTTTGGATACATTTTCAAGTTTAGTTATAACTAGAGAGCGGATAAAAAAGCTTAAAAAATCTGAAAAAAGCACTTAAAAAGGCACAAAATTTAGAGAAAAAAGCATTAAAAAAGCATAAAAACAGGAAAAAAGCATAAAAACACGAAAAAAAGCACTAAAGAAAACTATATTTTCTTAATATGTTACAAGATTATCAACATATTTTACATAGAAATTCTGCTTAAAACTAAAATAAACATACTTTCTTTACGCAATATCATATAATATAATGTAAGTATTTAAAAATTAAATTGTAATTTTGTATACATTTCAAAATATCTAAAATCTATTCATGAAAACAGTAGATCATTAAATAAAAAATTTAAAAATACGAAAACATTTCGTGAATCTACAACAATGAGTCTTACTAAGACTACAAAACAAATTAATTTGAAACAACTACTTCTCTAGCTAATACTTCGACAGACATTGAATAATACAAATTAATTTGCGTGTTACAAATAGTACAACTATTAAAGCAACACTAATTTGAATGAAATTATTTCTGTTGAACAAACTAATAAATGATAAAATGTACTTTAGATTGTTTAAATGTAACTATAACATGAAAAATTATGAAAAATGAATTTTAAACTGATTTCATTAAATTAAATTAGCAAAAGCAATTAAAAAATCTAGCATTCAAGTTTATAATCATCTGCAGACACGTGTTTCGAACTTTCGCTCTCTTCAGTACAGCTTTATTATAAAATTGATCTTAAATACAAATAAAAACACTTACTAAAATAAATATAATGAAATATGATAATAAATATAATGAAATATAAATAACTTACTCAGATATGTACGGCAACTGACACAAGAATGAAATATAATCGACTGAAGGTCTGATTTTATACCTGAGGTGGATTAGTGAGTTCTACAGAAATCATTACGTTCGGGATTAAGGAAAAATACCCACTTGGAGCATAATTGAATAATAAAATGTATTAAAATCCTTTAGTTCGTTGTAGAAAAATTAAATAAAAAATTTAAAAATACGAAAACATTTCGTGAATCTACAACAATGAGTCTTACTAAGACTACAAAACAAATTAATTTGAAACAACTACTTCTCTAGCTAATACTTCGACAGACATTGAATAATACAAATTAATTTGCGTGTTACAAATAGTACAACTATTAAAGCAACACTAATTTGAATGAAATTATTTCTGTTGAACAAACTAATAAATGATAAAATGTACTTTAGATTGTTTAAATGTAACTATAACATGAAAAATTATGAAAATGAATTTTAAAACTGATTTCATTAAATTAAATTAGCAAAAGCAATTAAAAAATCTAGCATTCAAGTTTATAATCATCTGCAGACACGTGTTTCGAACTTTCGCTCTCTTCAGTACAGCTTTATTATAAAATTGATCTTAAATACAAATAAAAACACTTACTAAAATAAATATAATGAAATATGATAATAAATATAATGAAATATAAATAACTTACTCAGATATGTACGGCAACTGACACAAGAATGAAATATAATCGACTGAAGGTCTGATTTTATACCTGAGGTGGATTAGTGAGTTCTACAGGAAATCATTACGTTTCGGGATTAAGGAAAAATACCTACTTGGAGCATAATTGAATAATAAAATGTATTAAAATCCTTTAGTTCGTTGTAGAAAATTAAATAAAAAATTTAAAAATACGAAAACATTTCGTGAATCTACAACAATGAGTCTTACTAAGACTACAAAACAAATTAATTTGAAACAACTACTTCTCTAGC
>OZ018390.1:40842620-41049329 GCA_963969525.1 Ontholestes murinus
CAGAATGGGAGCCCTCGGATTCATTTCTTTTAATTTAAATTTCTCCTGTTCTGGTATATTTGACGCCTGTTTGATTACCCCTATAATTTGTTTTTGGAAGCTTGGGGTTGGATCTTTGTTGACTACTTGAAAGTTGTTCTCGGTTAGGAATAATTCTACTTTTTCTATGTAGTCCGTTTTGTTGAGTATCGTAATTGTATTCCCCTTATCTGCTTTGCATATTATTAGGTTGTCATCACTACACTTCTGTTTTATTTGTTTGATGGTATCTTCGTCCTTGTTTTTTGCTGTCTTAAATTTAGACACTTTCTTACGATCTTGAATTATGATATTGGAAAATGGTATTTTGTCGATTTTATTCGTTACACCAGCTTTAGTTATAGCGATTTCTGTGTCTACCGCAAGCTCTTCGAAGTGGTTCTTGAGAATAGTTGGTGTAGGGGAATATTTTAGTCCTTTTTCCATTAACCTGATTTCCTGTATATTGAATGTTGTGTCGGAATAGTTTTTGAGTCTTGGGTAGAAAACATGGGTTGTAGTTATAGGTTGTGTTCGTTGTTTATTACTGGATTCTTTCAGTTTTTCTAGTTTTTTCTTTTGAGTAGTGTAGTGTTGGTGTGAACATTCGTTGACGTGTTCGATGGTGTCGGATAGAAAACAATCCAAAGTAATATTATCTAGTCGTTTTGTAAGATCCATATGCATATTCTGTACGGCCTGCCCAAAATTCATAAGGAGAATATACCCATCCGACCAGTGGTATCATACTGTCAAGCTCCAACATATAAAGTTTGCTCGTATATAAATAACAAACTTCCACAATTGATACCATGCAGATCAGAACACTCCATAAAAAACTCGGTAGAATTCGTCAACACAACAAAACACCTCATGTTGAACAGAAAGGTAATTCTGGTCTCATTTGACGTCAAAAGTTTATTTACCTCAATACCAGTCCCGGAATTAAAAGATATCAATAGAAATACAATACAACAACATTGTCCACAAGAATCTGAGATCTACAATACCATTGCAACATGCTTAGAACAAAATTATTTCCGCTTCAACGATAAATTTTACATACAAAAAGATGGTCTTCCTATGGGTTCCCCGACATCGCCATTGTTCGCAGAAATTTTTATGAAGTCGTTTGAAGAAAAATTGCTTAACAGCAGCAATCCATTGAGGAACAATATCATCCACTGGTGTCGATATGTGGATGACGTGTTTTGTATATGGGGTGGCTCGCATCGACAACTAGACACATTCCTAAAATCAATGAATAACATCAACAAACATATACAGTTTACAATGGAGAAAGAGGAAAATGGCAAGATCAACTTCCTAGACCTCACGATAACTATCAACAACAATAAACTCCAATATGCAATATATAGAAAACCAACCACAACAGACACTATTATACCGAACGACTCATTCCAGTCCGAACAAATCAAACGAGCAGCATTAAATTCCTATATTCACCGCCTCTTATCAATACCAATGAATGAGAATGACTATATAAAAGAACTACATACAATAATACAAATTGCTAATAACAACGGGTATAATAAGAACACAGTCTTCAGAATTATTAAAAGGAAGAAGAGGATACTAAAGAAACATCTACTTTACAGTCCAGGCGAGGAAAAAGATAAAAACATATTTGCAACAATACCATTTGTAAACAATACTAGTAACAAAATTAGAAAACAGCTAAGATCACATAACGTAAACGCAATAGAAGTCAACAGAACAAATTTAGGCCACAAAATAATTAATAACAAAATAGAAACAAAAGATATTTCTAAAAAGTCAGGGGTGTACAGAATCAATTGTGTCAATTGTGATGGCAAATACATAGGACAAACGGGAAGAAATTTTGAAATAAGGCTGCGGGAACACAGAAAAGCAGTAACTAACGGATCAACAACCACAGGATTAGCGGACCATTGCATAGACACAGGACACCACATGGGGGATATCAAACCGATACATATTTGCAGAAAAAGTCGTAAGCTGACATTATTAGAGGGATTAGAGATTAAACGGGCCATTACCAACGGAGATTATTTATTGAATAACCAGCACGAGATCATTAACACCGACAACATCATTAGTGCCGTAATTTCACCCCATTAACATGCCTTACCTGTATATACAGGGTGTCCCGTTAATGCTGGGAAATGGCTAGACCATAGATTCCTGGGGTCAAAATATGACGATTTAACGCAACTTATCTATATCCAAAAATTTACGGTTAAGCCGGAATTTGGTTTCAAAGTTTCAAATTTTTTTATTTCTTTTGTTTATAACAATTGAACGCTTTATTTGATTTGAATGAAACTTATTATTAATAAGTACCATAATATCATACATCATTTCAGTTATTGTTGGTATTAGTGATTGACAAGAAGTATAATAAACAGTAGTACCACCACTTAAAAACTAAAATATTTTTTTATTGGTGCATCCAATAAAATCCAAAAAAATCCACTTGAAAGAGCATTAGATTTAAAAACTTGTTTGACTCTTACTAGTTTTTGATATCTTGTACGGTTTTTGCACAAAAAAATAAAATATGAATATAGTATACTCATTATGCACTCATTAATAAGTAAATAAACTTACTCTATTGAATAAAAATTAAATAATATCAATTAATAAAATAAATCAAAACAACATCTAACACTTTTCAAACAATTTTCTTTGCAAAATCCTAATACAAACAAGATATCTGTTTGTTCCAAATATGAATATTTATGAACTATAATAAAGTTAAAAATTAATTGTTAAAAGACACTAAATAATTATTATTATACATAATTTACATTTTTTAAACAAAGACGGCCACGAAAAACATTTTTTTTCGATTCGATGAAAAACTTGATTTTGTTTTCATTAGATAAAAAATATATATTTTATTTTTTTGTGGGAAAACCGTAAAAGATATCAAATTTTATTAAGAGATAAAAACGTTTTTAAATTAAATTGTCTTTCAAGTAGTACTTTTTTAGTTTTTATTAGATCCACTAATAAAAAAATATTTTAGTTTTTAAGTGGTGGTACTACTGTTTCTTATACTTCTTGTTAACCAATAATAGTCATAACAACTAAAATGGTGTATTATATTATGGTAGTCATTAAAAATAAATTTCATTGAAATCAAATAAAGCGTTCAATTGTTATAAACAAAAGAAATAAAAAAATTTGAAACTTTGAAGCCAAATTCCGGTTTAACCGTAAATTTTTGGATATAGATAAATTGCGTTAAATCATCATATTTTGACTCCAGGAATCTATGGTCCAGCCATTTCCCCGCATTAACGGGACACCCTGTATATTGTAACATTTCATTATATTAAATTAGTTTAACTTTGAAAATGATCCTAACCGATCGAAACACGTGTCAGGCAACTGAAAATAAAATTATGGAACAAAACAAGTGTTCTACTTTACCCAATTTGAAAATATGGTTCCATCAAGAAAGTAGTGCAACAAGTATTCAGTATATTAAAAACTTATACAAGAATACCCAAGCATCTCATCCGTGATAATTCAAACCTAACCATATTATTTAAACAAGATGAGCTCAATCTTAAGTATGTGTATAATGATCATGTCAGCAGTGACATGACTTTTGAAAAATTTAAAGAGATGTGTGGATTATGTTGGAAGTATAGATATTCATTCATAGTGATAGACAAGGATAGTGATATTGATAATGGTCGATATCGAAAAGGACTAGATCAATATATAATAATCGATTAGAGTTGTTATATATTTTACGCGTATTATTTAAGAAATCATATACAGTCGACTCTGTCTATAGTGAAACTCTATATAGTGAAAAACTCTTTATAGTGAAATTTTTTCAAACCCCAAAATATTTTAATGAAATTTCATGTAAAACGCACTGCATATAGTGAATCTGTAAAATAGGAACACTCTATATAATAAAATTTTTACCGGAATTTCATGTATAAATTTTTATGCATTTATTGAGATTTTGGCCACTTTGGGTTTCCCATTTCTACCTAACATTAGCACGAACTGATTTTTATGACTCACTGTTTTAAAAAGGTTCTTAACGCCTAACAAGCAAAATGTAAATCAAGTACAATAGATTTCAGTGAGAAACACGGGGTAGGACCCATTTCAAAGCATCCCGGGGAAACCCATTTTATATGTAGTCGATGCCTAGATTAATTCGCTAACAGGTTCAAAAAATAGCTGATTATTTTTCCTAGTACATAATATGTATGTTGTTTAGCAATTTATTGAGACTACACAAATTTTAAATGTACATATGTATGTATGTATTAACAGATTTTGTATTATGTATTCTTTTTATGTATTATTTAGCTCTGTACATACATATGTAATGTGTACAGTATGTACATTATGTACATGCTATGTATTTAAACTATTAAATGTTTAATAATCTTTTTTTTATGTCATAATTTTGGAAATTTTGTTTCTCTTTATATAGTGAAAAACTCTATATAGTGAAATTTCGGTCAACATTTTTGTCTTTCACTATATAGAGAGTCGACTGTATTTTAATGTGTTATGACATTAATCGATTATTATGAAATTAAACATAGAACAGTATAGATCTATTGATAATATTTATTCATAACAATGAATGATTTGACTAATGAAAAACTGATTACTGTTAAAAAATCAATCAGACGAAAATTACTTGCATTGAAATTAACTGGTAGCGAAAATGACGAGATGTTGGAGAAATTTTGTAAACCAATCACTGACCCGCTTAAAATTTTAGCTACACAACATGCTGCAGTAAAATCTATCACACCTTCACTTACTAGAACAATAATTGTTCTTACAATAAAAACACGAACATCTCCAACTATTAAATCTCTAATAATTCCAAACATTAAACCAACAAAAACTCAGGCTATGATGTCAGCCATATCGACACCTCAAACATCAAGTAGTGATAATGAAATTCGTGAGCGGGATCATCATATTTCTGTAACATCCTCACCTTTGAATAATTTATCACCGCTGGCTAAATCTTATTTTGAAAAGTTATTTAACGGTAATTACTGATATTTAGATACTATGGTCGGTATAACTTATGATGCACGTATTGATAAATTCATAATGGGTCATAGCATAAATAATATCGAAGGAGATGATATTATTCTTGATAATACTCGCTATCCTGGTACTCCAGGACTATATCATATAAACAAATGTATAGAAATATCATCAATAAAACTAAAATCGTATACTATAACTTTGATTCGACGAGTAGAAATCGATCAAATAAATATGAAAAAATAATCAAACCTCTGATTGACTCATATAATCAATCACCGCCGCTAACAAGAAGTCGATCCAAAACTGTTGGCGGACAAGGATTTGACTTTAGTATGAAATGTGACTTAAGCGTTCCTGTGCAATATCGGTATTGGGATAATACCGAGGACTTGGTGGATAGATTATGTATGTTGCACGCTGCTAGAAAAGCAGGTAATGCTAGCGTTGGCAATGAGATTCTTGCTATTGAAGAGGAACTTCGGGAAGCTTCCATTATTGTATAAATGTGTGAGATATTTGTTTTTTATATTAAAAAGATAATGAGTGTTGACAAGTTCGGACGTTTATTCAGAGATAAAGGTGGACTTAGTGTCCAGGGACGTTTGCATTGACATCAGACGGACATTATGATATGCAAAATAAGCGGTTAAAACATATTTTAGATCCTGAAGATTTAGATGATGTAACAGCTAAGAAATTTGTGGATGATGCAGTTTTAGAAGTTAAACAAAATTTGCAGAATGTAATAATTAATATACATGTTGAATTGAAAAAATTATTAAGTGAGAATTGTGATAATGTACAATTGCCAAAACTTTGAATTATAGATTGAAAAATGCTGTAATAAATAAATTTGATAAACTTAACAATTTAGCTACTTTATCATCACGAGTTAGCAACCCTGAAATTGAAAATAAAAAATTGAATTCAGAGTTTGAGACATTATTTTACCATTAATAAAAGACAACAATAAAAATTTAGAAGTCATTTTTAAAAGTATTGTGGATGTGAAAACAGCAGATTAAGTAATTATGAGTGCAATTAAAGAAGCTTTTATAAAGGAGTTACATAAACCTGCTAGGATTAAATTTCCTCGCAGACGTAGTTTGATTATTTTTGGTATTGATGATTTGTGGCAGGCGGACTTGGCCGAATTTGGATATTATGCGCGAGAAAATAAAGGATATAGTTTTATATTGGTGGTGATTGATTGTTTTTCTAAGTATTTGTGGACAAAAGGACTAAAAGATAAATCGGCAAGTAGTGTTAGTGCAGCAATTAATGATATTTTTGAAAAATATGATCGGACTCCAAAGAATTTGACAATGGGACGGAATTTTACAACTCAACAATGAAAAATCTGCTAGCTAGAAATAATGTAAATCAGTATTCAACTTATACTATAATTAAAGCGTCTATGGCTGAACGAGTAATTAGAACTTTAAAAGATAAACTTTACCGAATATTCAATTTTCGTGGAAAATACGTGTGGATAGATGTCCTTGCTAATGTAACTGATGAATATAATAGCCGGAGACATAGTACCACTAAGATGAGACCTTGTGATGTTAGTAAGAAAAATGAACAGCAATTGCGGCAATACAGTTTATTCACATACTAAAATTTCGGGTAAACGTATATTCAGTGTTGGAGATATTGTTCGAATGAGTAAACAAAAAGCATTATTTGAAAAAGGATACACAGCCAATTGGTCTTCTGAATTATTTAAGATTACATCTATACAAATCACCAATCCGGCATCATACTTACTTGAAGATATGGATCAGAGACCCATCCAGGGAGCATTTTATAATAAAGAACTGCAGCTAAAATTTTACGAAAAGCAGGAAGCAAAAGTTTTGTTAAATGGTTAGGACATGATAATTCTTACAATAGTTGGATAGAAAATAAAAACATCCTGTAATATATTATTAGTTATTTAAGGTACAAGTGTAAAAAGTGATGCTTTATTGCACGAGCGAGGAACGAGCGAGTTTTTTTAAAATTTATAGCTATTGATAAGATTTCCCTGTAATTAGATGTATTGTCTGTTGGGAAATAAATCTATTATTATTATTATTATAAAGCCAGGAGTGCAATAAAGAAACTTTTTACAAGTGTGCCTTACAAAATTTTATCTTCGATCGTAAAGGATTTCAAAGAATATATTCTTATGAGTAATATTTTAATATCATTTCAATAATTCAATTAATGAAAACATATTTTACCCGCAGTGAACTAATGAAAACGTTACTTAGCAACCAGTAAACAAGTTGCACAAATGTCGGCCGCCATTATTATTTATGGAAAAAATGTTCGCTTTATTGTAATCGCTTCGACTTGCATTAAATGAAATCTTCAGAGTTTTTAAATCTGCCATTTGGTTTGTATTATATATTTTATTTATAGTTTATTAGTTATTTGTATCAATTAATAAAAAAATAAGTTTTTCGTCGAAATATATTCATCTGTCAAATTTGACAATTCTGTGCAATAAAAACAGTTTGACATTACCGTGCAATAAAAACGTAAAAAAGCACTAGTGCTTTAAAAAGCCACTTTTACAATGAAAAATGATGCAAAAAGCGTCCACTTTCTGTACGATCGTAGATAAAATAATAAATTTTATTTAATATAATTTCGTCTTTCTTTTATTATAAAAAGTACATTTTTTCAATATTTATTTAACATTTCAATATTATACATTATTTTATTTAAATATGTGAAGAGACATTCCATCATTAGATATGAATTCATTTTACAAATATTTTTTTTTAAATAGCAAAGTATTTACATTTGTATGTAAATCTCCGGACAAATTTAAACAACTGTTTAAAATTTTATTGTAATATGATTTAAATTCACACTCTAACAATATTTCAAATTTGCGATCGCTTAGCTTTTTAAGTGCTAATAATGTGTGGATCGTCTCTTCGACGAGGACCATGATTAAATTCTCTTTTGAATCCATATAGTTTTAATATTTCGGTACGGTTTTGCGGTTATTTGATGTTGGTCCATATGTAAGGGCTGTCCCATTGCTATATCATGGAAGTTGATTGTAGAAAATTGTTTCCACTCCTTAATTGTGAAGATGATGCATGATGAATTGGTACCTCATACTTTAACTATCGGTATGAATCCTGCAATCGGGCTTATTCCTACGGATACACTTTTTGTATTCGATTTGTGGAGAGAGTATGTGGATTGTCCTAGAAGAATCATTCCAGATTTCATTTCCTTATCGAAATTCTTCAGGTACTCATCTACCGGATCGATGAATCCTTCTGACATATGGTAGGTGGATGGATTAATATTCCTGTTGAATTATTTCTAATGATAAGAGAAAACAGAAATAGAATAATGACTACTAAAAATTATAATATTATCATAAGAATTATATATGATACTCACCTTAGCACATAGATGTTTTTAAATTTTGTTAGAATTATCTAACAAAGTGATAATTATATCACTGACTGACACTAAATTTCACTAAAGTGAATAAAAAATCAAATCACTTGTATATTTATTGCGTTTTCTTTCTTCCACCTTTTCTAAAAATATATATTTCACCTTCAGTTAGTCATTAATGTAATTGTTTAGTCGTCTCCTCATAATTGATTTACACTTTCACATTTTTTCGGAATACGTCATGGAAGTTTTAATTTTCAGTAACTTTCCAATAACTCATTAATGCGAATGTTTAGCTGTCTCCTCATAATTAATTTTCACTTTAAATTCTTTCGGAATACGTCATGGAAGTTTTAATTTTCTGTAGCTTTCGAATATCATTAATGTGCATTTATCCTTAAAATATTTTAGTAAGTCCCTAACAAATTTCTAATATTAGCTTGAACGTGCGTCATGAAAGTTTGTTCTTGAATTTTTTTCATGAGTCTCCTTTCTTCACAAAATTTATTGATCGCAAATGTGATCACTTGACATTAGGTGGCGCTGGACCACTTGCAGATTTCTACATATTGTTCCACTTTTTGACACTAGGTAGGACGTGTGGAGTGCGTGGAGGCGCTGGTAGCTTCTTCAAAGCCTGCCTGGTATGGGGATATATACCAAAATCATGGCAAAGCGTAAGGCTAATCTACCTGCCCAAGGTAGGCAGAATAACTGATCTAACGCCAAAGTCATACAGACATATCAGCATTCTTACTAAAAACAATGAAAAGATTGATTGATAGGTACATAAGGGACAAGATACTGTTGAAAGATCCCCTCAACAATAGTATGCATATCAGCCGGGTAAGTCAACGGACTCGGCGCTGGACGATCTAAACTGGCTCATCACAAAGTCAATGGAAGAAATAGCCATGGCCACATTTCTGGATATAGAAGGGGCGTTTGACAACGTCACAACAACCTCTCTCTTGGAGGCACAAGCAAGGAAAGGAGTATCGCCAAGCCTGGATGTATCAAGGCCAGCCTAGAGAAAAGAACAATCATATCCACTTTAGGGGGCTATACCATTAAGGCTAAGGCGGGGGGAGGCTGCCCACAAGGAGCAGCGCTGTCTCCACTGCTATGGGCAACAGTAGTATATGATTTTCTAGGAAAACTGTCCAAAGAGGATATCCACTGCATACTAGGGTACGCGGATGACTTAGCCATTGTCATCAGGGGCGGGTTCGCGGGAGTGGTCTCGGAGCGAGCACAAAGAGGCCTAAACATAGTAGACAATTGGTGCAAACAAGAGCGACTGACAATCAGACAATCAATCCACAAAAAACACAAATTGTCATATTCACAAAAATACGAGCATTGCAAGGCCTAAAGACACTGAAGCTCGGGGGTACGGAAATCCTCTTCGTAGGGGATTCAAAGTACCTGGGAGTAACCTTCGACGCCAAAATGACGTGGAGACCCCACATCACAAAAGCCACCAAAAAAGCAACAATGTCATTGGGCACGTGTCGCAGAATGTGCGGGAAAAATTAGGGAATAAACCCTAAAATGACTATATGGCTTTATACCATACTTTATCTAAAACTTTGTCCTTTACAGTTTTTTTTCTATCTGTTATAATAACCGAGATATATTGATTTGAAAAAATTGACACTTTACTTTTTTCAAAATATCTAGTTACCCTTGACTTTTTTGAAAACTTTGAAAGTGAAATATTTTTCGTCTCGTAAATCTACACTTCTTTCCCCATTTAACCGTTTCTCTATCTCTTATAGTTTCCGAGATCCCCATAGAGAACATCTAAAAAAACTCACCCTGTATATACAGGGTGACTGAGGAAAAACCTTTGGTGGTGTATCTCGCTTATTTTTTATCCGATTTTAATAAATAAAACATCAAATTGAATCACTTTTAAAAGACTTTAATATGAACTGAACTGATATTTTTTCTTGCATCCAACTTTTGACATTTGGGATAGGCTCTGTATATTGTTTACTATGGGTACCTGATTTTTAATTTTTTTTCCAAAAATCCTCAATTTCTCGACTTTGGTTTGATGAATGGATAAAATTGTTTACAATTTTATATTCAGAAAAAAATCTTCTTGCGGATCAATACAAAATATATACAGGGTGACTGACGAAAAACCTTTGGTGCTGTATCTCGCTTATTTTTGATCCGATTTGAATAAATAAAACATCAAATTAAATGATTTTTAAAAGACTTTAATATGAACTGTACTGATATTTTTTCTTGCATCCAGTTTTTGACAAAAGACGATCAACTTTTTTTTTTCAAATTGCACTGTATATATATATATTGTACTGATCCGCAAGGAGATTTTTTTCTGAATCTAAATTTGTAAACGATTTTATCCATTCATCAAACCAAAGTCGAGAAATTGAGGATTAAAAAAAATTTAAAAATCAAATACCCATAGTAAACAATATACAGAGCCTATTCCAAATGTCAAAAGAGACAGTGTCAGTCATTGGTACAATACTGCAATGATTTTTAATAATTTCATAATAAAAATGTTGCAAGATTTCAAAAACTGAAAAACAAAATTCTAGTACAGTGTTTGAAATATTGCAACATTTTAATTATGAAATAATTAAAAATCGTTGCAGTATTGTATCAATGGCTGTCACTGTTAATTTTGACATTTAAAATAGGGTCTGTATATTGTTTACAATGGATACTTGACTTTTTATTTATTTTTTAATCCTCAATTTCTCGACTTAAGTTTGATGTATGGATAAATTTGTCTACAATTTTATATTCAGGAAAAAAATCTCCTTGCGAATCAATAAAAATATATATACAGTGCAATTTAAAAAAAATGTTGATCGTATTTTGTCAAAAACTGGGTGCGAGAAAAAATAACAGTTCAGATCCTATTAAAGTCTTTTAAAAATGGTTTAATTTGATGTTTTATTTATTAAAATCGGATAAAAAATAAGCGAGATACAGCACCAAAGGTTTTTCGTCAGTCACCCTGTATACGGTGCAATTATATAAAAAAAATAAAATATATAAGTCCTTTACGTTGTAGAAAATTAACTAATTTGTTCTTGTAGTCTTAATAAGACTCATTTGTTGTAGATTTTACGAAATATTTTCGTGTTTTTTCTAATTATATAAAAAAGTTGATCGTCTTCGTCAAAAACTGGATGCAAGAAAAAAAGTATCAGTTCATATTAAAGTTTTTTAAAAAAATAAGCGAAATACAGCACTAAAGGTTTTTCGTCAGTCACCCTGTATATATATATATATATGTATATATATACAGCGTGTCCCGTTAATGCGGAGAAATGGCTAGACCATGACGATTTAACGCAACTTATCTATATCCAAAAATTTACGGTTAAGCCAGAATTTGGCTTCAAAGTTTCAATTTTTTTTATTTCTTTTGTTTATGACAATTGAACGCTTTATTTGATTTGAATGAAATTTATTATTAATAAGTACCATAATATCATACATCATTTCAGTTATTGTTGGCATTAGTGATTGACAGGAAGTTTAAAAAACAGTAGTACCACCACTTAAAAACTAAAATATTTTTTTATTGGTGCATCCAATAAAATCCAAAAAAAATCTACTTGAAAGGGCATTAGATTTAAAAACTTTTTTGACTCTTACTAGTTTTTGATATCTTGTACGGTTTTTGCACAAAAAAATAAAATATGAATATAGTATACTCATTATGCACTCATTAATAAGTAAATAACGTTACTCTATTGAATAAAAATTAAATAATATCAATTAATAAAATAAATCAAAACAACATTTAACACTTTTCAAACAATTTTCTTTGCAAAATCCTAATACAAACAAGATATCTGTTTGTTCCAAATATGAATATTTATGAACTATAATAAATTTAAAAATTAATTGTTAAAAGACACTAAATAATTATTATTATACATAATTTACATTTTTTAAACAAAGACGGCCACGAAAAACTTTTTTTTTCGATTCGATGAAAAACTTCATTTTGGTTTTACTAGATAAAAAATATATATTTTATTTTTTTGTGGGAAAACCGTAAAAGATATCAAATATTATTAAGAGATAAAAATTTTTTTTAAATTAAATTGTCTTTCAAGTAGTATATTTTTAGTTTTTATTAGATCCACCAATAAAAAAATATTTTAGTTTTTAAGTGGTGGTACTACTGTTTCTTATTCTTCTTGTTAACCAACAATAGTCATAATAACTGAAATGATGTATTATATTATGGTAGTTATTAAAAATAAATTTCATTGAAAACAAATAAAGCGTTCAATTGTTATAAACAAAAGAAATAAACATGTTTGAAACTCTGAAGCCAAATTCCGGCTTAACCGTAAATTTTTAGATATAAATAAGTTGCGTTAAATCGTCATATTTTGACCTCAGGATTCTATAGTCTAGCCATTTCCCCACATTAACGGGACACCCTGTATATACAGGGTGGGCCACGAATAACGACCATTAAAAGTTTATGGGGTTCCTGTAAGAGGAAAAATCTGAAAAAATTCAACATTGTACGGTTGATTGCGATCTCCTCATGGAAAATATTTTTGACTTTCTATCACTTCCGGTTATACCGGAAACGGCTACCAACTTTGTTATTTTAAATGGAACATACTGTATATTAGTTTATTTTTTAATTCCTTATTCGATTGCCTACCTCTCCATATAGGTTTATGTCTACTTAACTTTTACAGTTTTTGATTTAAAAATTTATTTGTCAAATATTGACCACAAATAGGCGTTTAGAAAAATGGCTACAACTTCTAGTAGGTACAAGATAGACATACGAGCGACATCTTGTATTGTACCTAATCGATTCCTATATAACGGAAAAAAATTGGCATGTGTGAATTTTAACAGTTGGTATTTCAAAAACAGCAATATTTCAGCGCCTACTTTAAAATATCATATTTCAATTTTTTCAAATGGAATGACCAATATTTTATCTCATAGTGTGATTCGCAAGACAATTTGCCACAAAAAAGTATTATACATCCCTATATCTAGGACCAGTAGTTTTTGAGTTATTTCGAAATTTGTTTCCTCTCAGAATTTTTATTTGAATAATTACTGTTCTATTTACACGGGCACCATAGTAGGCTTCTGTCAATATTTTTTGAATCCAACGCATTGATATTTGTGTACGCTTCTTTCGAGTAATATTAAAATGAATACCTATACCAATAAAAAAATTACGAATTTATTTGTCATCTATTGCCAGTGCAACACTATTGTTGAGAGAACTTGCAAAACTTTCAACGAAACTTATTCACACTTACCGCCGACGGATAGAAATAGTTTCTAAGACTGGAGTCCAATTTTGAACTATTTGGAATACAAAACGCAGAAAAAAATGTCAAAAAAGTGTTTTGACTTATTTTCAAGCAAATCAACGCGCATCAAAGCGAAGTTGCCAGAAGGATTTGAGAGTAAGCAGAACCCCACTCCAAAGAATTTGGAAAATGTATCGGATGCATAATTATGAATTTAATTTGGTGCAAGAATTATTTCACCAAGATGCAGAGAACAGGCTAGATTTTTGTGAGTTGTTGCTGCTTGAAATTAATATAATTTGGACGGGCGAATCAAATTTCACTCATGAAGGTATTTTCAATAGAAAAATCAATCACATGTGGTCAATTGAAAATCCACATATAACGCGTGTACATATATACCAACAAAAATTTAGTTTCAACGTATTTTGCCTATTGATGGACATGCGTGTTACTTTTTGCTGCCTTTAAATTTAAGAATAAGTTCGTGGTATCAACTCGATGGAACCCCAGCTCATTGTACACATGAAATATCACAGCAACTAATGAACATGTTCGAGGATAGATGGATTCGAAGGTTATGTCCATGGAACTGGCCCGCTAGATCTCCAGATCTTACTTCACTCGATTTTATTCTTTGCGGTTGTATAAAAAACAAAGTTTATGCCAACTGCCAACAATACCCGAGAAGAATTGGAAGCAAGGGTGCGAGCTTCAATTGCGGAATTTGGCGCAGAAAAAAATAGGCGAGCAACATAAGAGGGTGACGCAACACGTGCTGCACAGTGTTTACATGTTAATGGTCATTTCGAACAATTCTTATAATTTTTTTTCAGGCAATTTTTTTTCAATTCTTGCATTTAATTATGTATTTAATAATTATTTTATTCCAGTCTTCTTGCTTCTGTTTTATTTGTAAGTTGTAACTGGGGATAAGTTTCGTTGAATGTACTGCAAGTTTTCTCAACTTTCCATTCCGCCATGTATGACGAGTAAATACATAATTTCTTGATTGGAATAGTTATTCATCTTAATATTATTCGGACGAATTTTTCCCAATTCGATTCAATAAAAAATATTGACAGAAACCTACGATGGTGCCCGTGTGAATAGAACAGGAATCATTGAAATGTGAGAGGAAACAAATTTCGAAATAACTCAAAAACTACTGGCTCTAGATATAGGGATGTATAATACTTTTTTGTAGCGAATTGTCTTGCAAATCACACTATGAGATAAAATATTGGTCATTCCATTTGAAAAAATTGAAATATGATATTTTAAAGTAGGCGCTGAAATATTGCTGTTTTTGAAATACCAACTGTCAAAATTGACACATGCCAATTTTTTTCCGTTTTAGAGGAATCGATTAGGTACAATACAAGATGTCGCTCGTGTGTCTATCTTGTACCTACTAGAAGTTATAGCCATTTTTCTAAACGCCTATTTGAGGTCAATATTTGACAAATAAATTTTTAAATCAAAAACTGTAAAAGTTAAGTGGACATAAACCCATATGGAGAGGTAGGCAATCGAATAAGGAATTAAAAAATAAAATAATATACAGTATGTTCCATTTAAAATAACAAAGTTGGTAGCCGTTTCCGGTATAACCGGAAGTGATAGAAAGTTAAAAATATTTTCCATGAGGAGATCGCAATCAACCGTACAATGTTGAATTTTTTCAGATTTTTCCTCTTGCAGGAACCCCGTAAACTTTTAATGGTCGTTATTCGTGGCCCACCCTGTATATCTTCAAATATTTAATTTTATTCTATATTGTGTTTTATTGTGTATTATGGATTTGCGTTTGATAGTTATGCACTAAAGCTATAAAACCAACAGTATAGATATAATCCTTACGCAATAAATATATTTAAGTAATAACTAAAGTAACGATCCAGTATTCATATTCATATTCAATTCATTTAGTGAGTAACTTTCTAAAATAATTTATATGTTTTAACAGCAGATGAGGTAATGAGTTATTAGAATTAATTTTGTTAAAATATTAATCAATATTTACTCTAAAATTTAATAAATCTATCATAAAAATATAACAACACATTTATACATTTATTATACATTCTCAACTTAAAATAATTATTTAAATTATTCATTTATTTTATTTAATAATTTGCTACCATATACAATTATAAATACATCTATTATATGTTTTAAATTGCGGCAGATTAGATCGTCATTTAAAATTAAATTGTTGACCTAAATCTACTACAAACGTATACTAATAACTAATAATTAACACACAATAAAGTTTTTTATCGACATTTAAAAATAAATACTAAGTATGTAAAATATATTAAACCTAACAAAATTTACAACAAATTAAAATTTACTAAATCAAAATAAAAACACCTTTTTCCACAAGGAATTGTTTAAGTTTATTTTTAAATATTTTAATATCTCTAGACATATATAATTGACCACAGTATTACTGTAGTTTCAGGTAAGTATTGTAGTCTTTGGTCTTAATTACCATAATTAGTGCGTATTGATTTTTGTTCTATATGTAATACACTATTACCATATGCTTTTATAGTTATTGGAATATATTAAAAAGCAAATATACCTATTTTCATTGCAATACCGCTATGTTAAATTCTGTTCTATATTACTTAAGTAAGTCTCAGTATTGTGCAAATATCAATTAATTCACTTCTTTGTTACATTTTAGTTGTTACCAACTGATTTATTTCATTATTAAAATTTCCTTTCGATCTTAATTACATAGATTATTTTAGCGAATAAAGTCACATAAAAAAAACATTAGTAAAGGGAATATTATTTTTCATTACTATGAAAGAAAATTAAACACAAGAAAAAAAGGAAATCTCGCAGAACTATTGAACTTTAAGCAAGTCAACAGATCAGTAAATTGAAATTAGAACAGACCCGTACCCCTCATCAATATGTAATCAGCGGTAATTTTGAAAAGTATTTATTATCATTTTATTGATTATAACATTTTCAAAATATTTACAATTATATTTTTAAAATAAATAAATTTACAAAATCTACATAACAAATTGAAAAACATCATCATTAAATATTTGAATAATACGACAATTCCATAATCCCGTGTTGTTATGAACAAACAAATTTATTATTATATAATTTATGTATACATATTATAATGATATGTGGCATCATCTATCGTTGAGACATGTTCGTTAGTTAAGAAGTAATCCGTACTACAATGAGTTGATTCAAAATAAATAAATTAAATGAGTTGGTTTATATTATGTTTATAAATTATTATAACATATTAGTTAACTATGTTCATTATATTCCAGTTATAGAAATATACACCACAGCTATATTTTCTAAGTAATTCCGGCAATACCAGAAAGTTTTCACGGACCTCTTAACACAATTATTTTAAAGCATATGATTCGGCAGATCGTAAATTATATGTGTATTAAAATTAAAAATTAATAACAACATAGATTAAAAATATTTTTTGTGACATAAAAGGAAAATCGCAGAATCTAGAAGAATGTCACTCAGCCTAAACAAGTTCTGTATCTTCCTTTCAACGGGTACCGAAATAGACATGCAGTATGTATTTATGAAGTTTGAATCGCCTGCAACTGTAAAACATGATCAATGATTTATACTTGAAATCAATTACATTTTGTAAATTTACAGAAATTATTCTACACAGTTTTTATAAAAACGTTAATCATTTTGCAAACTTGACTATATTTTAAGAATTAAATATTGTTATCAATAAATATATATAATATATATAATTTGTAATCACTTTATACAAGGTTAAGTATGTAGCGCCATCTATTAGACCTAAGCACTAGTTCAGTCGATAACTTAGTTAACTTCTACAAAATTGGTTAATATCTACACTTCCGCATTGTTTACATTTGAATTATTTCTAGTATTTAGATTGTATAGAGCAGGGATGGCGAACCTTTTTTGATGTCCGTGCCACAAAGTCATAAAAATTCTTTTTTAAATAGGTAACGTGCCTAATAAAATTTTATTCGAAATGTTAGCGTGGTGAAACTATACGTATGTACAATTAAATAAACTAATAAAGCAATTCTTCTTTAAACAATTTTTTATTAATCAATGTTTTACAAAAAGCAATATGCTAGAAACAAAATTCACGTTAAAAACAATGTTTTTAATGTATTTTGTTGCTGTACACAAGATGATAAAGATTTAATATCTGCTTCATATTTAGTTAATTTAAACAGTGCACATGCAGAGCACGACTCATCCGTCATTCTATTCCTATATTTATTTTTCATAAAATTTATTTAATTCTGAAAATGCTCACGTCGATGAAAATATTGATAAAATTTCTTTTGATTCTGCAATTTTATTTATTTTATCCAATAATCGATTACTTTCAATAATTTCTAATTCAATTTCTAATTCATTAAAATTTAACCACTCAAGGAATTTTAAATTTAATTTTTCAAATGGTATTATATCAAGATATAAAATAAATTTTAAAGTTTCTTCAAATTCTTTAAACTGCGTAAATCTTGCAGAAAATTCCTGAATCAGGGATTAAATTACCATTGAAAACTCTTTCGTTGATGACTCTTTATTTGGCTTTTCGTAACATTCACTTTCAGAAAAAAATTTGTATTCGGAAAATATTTATATGAATTTGAAAGAATATTACGATTAAAAAATCTGTAATTTGACGCCGAACGCTTTGATTAAACATTATAATGACTGTTTTATTAACACCTTGTAGTGTTATATGTAATTCATTTAAGTGAAAGCATAAATCAGTGAAAAAATATAACTTTGCTAGCCATTCTACATCCAATAATTGATTGTATTGACCAATAATGTTCTTATTATTTAGAAATAATCTTATTTCCTCCAAACAATCTACAAATCTTTGCAAAACATTTCCGCGGCTTAACCAGCGTAATTATTGTATAAAAGTAAGCTATTGTACGACGAGTTTACTTCGTTTAACAATTCTTGAAATGTTATTTTATTTAGTGCTCGTGCTGATATAAAATTGACTAATTTTGTTACAAAACTCAAAATATCATCAAACATGTTTAAACCTGTGACGTTTTGTAAATAAATTTATAAATCCATTTTTTCTTCAAATTTAGCTGCGAAAACCGTCAGCCTATTATGTCGGTAGACTCGTCAAGGCAAATGGATATAAAATCGCAAGACTTTATATTAATTTTTTGTTGAAAATTTACATTTTCCGCCATACCCAAAATTCTCTCTTTCTCTGTATTCCTAGTTATCGGCATGTCTTTAATTTTTTGGATAATGTTTTCTTTGTTTTCGAAATCATCGAATAAGTATGGTGCACATTGTAGCCAAGCATCCTTTAACAATTCGCCTTCATTAAAAGGTTTCGCATATTGAGCAATATTATTACAAGCAAGATTGAAATGGCTCCACCTTATAACATGTTGGCTTTACAAATTATTTAAATGATGCTTTTCCTAACTAATAAGTGGGAAGAAATAAACCAATCCCAGGGCCACCTAGATCTCCAGATCTGCGCGTTTTAGATTTTTTTCTGTGGGGTTATGTAAAAAACAAAGTATATGAAAAATCATATCAATCCGTGAAGAATCATAAACTAGTTGTTATTGAAATATTTAATTCAATTTACATGAGAATAGTAAAAAAAGCCATAAATTCAATTTTAAAAAGATATAATTTAGGTCATAATAGTATTAATAGTGGACTCTTTGACCATATTTTTTTAATATTAAAATTACTCTCCCATTGATATATTGATAATTACAGAATTACTTTATGCTGTTGTTTCATTTTGGTTTATCTTTGTAAAACTAATAATTACAATATTACTATTATTATAAACAACTGCAATTGTTTTACTTTCACCTTTTTCATGGCTATCCATTTTTTTATTTATAATAAAATTTAAAATGACTATAACTCACGTATTTTTAGAAATAACTATGTCGTATGCTATATTGGATTAAAGAGAAAAAAATTACCTTTTGAATGAGGTCACAGCCAACTATGGTTTCCATTAAAGTTTGCGTCATATCTCGGAAAATAATGGCGATAAATTTTCTGATTATTTCTTATTAATCTGCATAAAATTATCTAAAACTTTGTCCTGTATAGTTTTTTTCTATATGTTATAATAACGGAGATATATTGATTTGAAAAAATTGACACTTTTTACTTTTTTCAAAATATATAGTTACCCTTGACTTCTTTGAAAACTTTGAAAGTGGAATTTTATTCGTCTCGTAAATCTACACTTCTTTCCCCATTTAACCGTTTCTCTACTCTTATAGTTTCCGAGATCCCCATAGAGAACATCGAAAGAAACTCACCCTGTATAGTCCATCCGTTGGATCTTCCGTCCTAAGTCACAAACTATCGCATCAAAAAACGACGAAAGTTTTACAGTGCGTTCTTTATCTAACGCATTTGGTTTACTTTCTGAGACTGAATGTTTTTGTGTCGTTTGTGACGTAGGACGGAAGATCTAAACGATAGACAATATTTAGATTTTTTTATTATTTGTTTTAGTTGTTCTATTTGTAAAACTAATAATTACAATATTGCTAATATTATAAACAACTGCAATTGTTTTACTTTCATCTTTTTCATGGCTACCCATTTTCTATTTATAATAAAATTTTAAATTACTATAACTCACTTATTTTTAAAAATAACTATGTCGTATGTCATACTGGATTAAAGAGAAAAAAATTATCTTTTGAATGAGGTCATAGCCAACTATGGTTTCCATTTAAAAAAATGTAAGTTTGCATCATATCTCGGAAAATAATGGCTATACAAATTTTCTGACTATTTTTTATTAATCTACATAAAATTATCTAAAACTTTGTCATTTACAGTTTTTTCTATCTGTTATAATAATCGAGATATATTGATTTAAAAAATTGACACTTTTTACTTTTTTCAAAATATCTAGTTACTCTTGACTTTTTGGAAAACTTTGAAAGTGGAATTTTATTCGCCTCGTAAATCTACACTTCTTTCCCCATTTAACCGTTTCTCTATCTCTTATAGTTTCCGAGATCCCCATAGAGAACATCGAAAAAAAACGCGAAAAACGCGATCGAAATTGTTTACTCTTTACTATTAACAGATTTTAATTAAAAGTTGAGTAAGTTTATGTTTTTGGGTATGCTGAATCTGAAATTATGCATTAAATACCCGTATTTGTCAAAACTATCCCAAAATACAACCCTTAAATGCGAAAAATTGATATCACTTAATACAAGTACGAAGAATATTTTTTATACAAATTATTAAGTTTAGTTTGCAAATTCGAAGTATGTATTTGTTTTTCAAAAGCACCCCTTAATGCATTGACTTTTACATGTTTAGTAGTATGTACTGCAGTGGCGTATTCAGGGGGGGGGGGGGGGTAATTGGGTAATTACCCCCCCTAAGAATTATTTATTCGCTTATTTTGTTTATTCTTAAAAATTACCAATATTTCAAACAAACAAGTTAACTGTTGGTAATTCTAGTCAGCGATCTATGACAGTGCATTTTTCCAAAACCGGCAGGCCATGGACACAAATTAAAATTATCTGCGCAAGCACCGTTAGAAAAGTGATGACTTCCTTTGCACGGGGGGTTCCCCTTGCTAATAATACCCGACATATATTGATACTATTCGCCTCTTTGGTATCGTAAATCGTTACATTGTTTTACATTAAAAGAGCGCGATTCACATTTCTTAGTTTAATTTATAATATTTCTTGTCTTACTTGGTTTAAATGTAAATAGAAACCGAAACTGTTTACACGTCGCATGTAAATCCTAAATTTTTAGTGATTGCTGATAAATTACCAATTTATTATAATTCGATCAATTATACATAAGGTATTTTTTTGATTTTAGGAATAATATATGCATTCTTTTAAATTAATTTATTCCTGATTTTTGTTGTAATTAAATTAGTAAATGAAAATTGATAATCTACGTTGGATTTATTTGTTCAGAAAATTAAAAAAAACACGATTTTTCAACAAATAAGGATCGATCTATGTCAACAGTCAATTTAAATCATCCATCTACATCTTCATTGACATTTAGCAGTAGAAATCTTCACTAGGTTGTTCCCATCATGAGAAAAAGAAGCATACAACATGTACATATAGTAATGTTGAAATTTACATTCATATAGTTAAATTTAGTAATGTTAATGAAATTGAGAAATTTCGAATTTTAAATTGTAAAAGATACTTTTGTTTTACCCTATTCTGTATATAAAAAGGAGGAAGGATATTAAATATTACTTGTCTGGAAAACATTTTAGACAATTTAATTGGTTAATCTTTTCTAATCATTTAAACAGATTCTTTTGCAAATATTGCTTCTTTTTTACAAAATTTGGTGGGTTGCACCAACAAGTGCCATTGCAAAAATAAGTATCTCAGACAGTATCTCAATATTCTAAATTATCAGGTAAAAATGTTGTGTTATGAAAATATTACCATAAAAATTCAATTGTTTATGCGAAATTGTTTTATAAAATCACGAGATATAAGAAATAAATTAAATATGGAAAGACTTCGACAAATTGAAGAAAATAGACATAGATTAAAACCAATAATCAAAAGTATCATATTTAGGGGAAACAAAATATTCCCTTACGAGATCATCGTGCTGCTGGTTCTCTCTTAAATACAAAAACTATTACAAACGAGGGCAATTTTTGTGAAATTCTACATTTCGAATTGCATCTGGTGACAACTTTAAAAAATCATTTGGAAAACCATTAAACATATTTCACAAATATCTCTTGAAACACAGTGACTTTGAGTAAATAGAATAAATAAAATGAATCTTGCTCTAATAACTTTATAAATAACACTATTGATGTTTTATCCAACAAGGGGAAAAATACTGCCACATCTTTTAAACAATTTATAATGATGCAGTCAATATTTTAAACGAATTACAAATTTAAATGACAAAACCGCGAATTACCAAAGGCCAGAGGAATAGACCAAACCTGGATAAACCTATTATAGCAGATTATTTTTATTTATCTTTTTCCCTTTTATCCATTACGGGTGTCAGACTTATTTTCTACAATATGTCTCAGTTAATTTCTTTTACACTTCTTTACCACTGTTGCGTAGCTTGTTCTATTTTCTTATTTCTTTCCATTCTATTCCTTTTCTTTCCGCTGCTCGATGCTTGATGTACTTGCTCGTTCCAACCCTTGGTCTTCCTAATTCCCTCTATCTTTCTTAGGTATCTCATTTCCATTGCATTGTTTTTTTGTTATTACTCTCGGTGGTTACTCACTATCGCTTCAAAAACCGAAAGTTTTACAGTGCGTTCTTTTTCTAATTTGGTTTACTTTATCAGACTGAATGTTTCTGTGTCGTTTCTCGAAGCGATATTTTGTGACGTAGGACGGAACATCCAACGGATGGACTACATATAGCAGTTAATGTTTTTTATATACTTCTGTTTTTATTGTTTTTGCAATCTCTTTTTTCTCTAAGAATGTTTTTTTTATTGTGTTGTAGATCATTCCTGCTTTGCCTAGTTTTTCATCTTTTTCTGATTCTATCTTCCCTGTTTCCTCTATTGTTGATCCCAGGTATTTAACTCTATTTTGTGATTGCTCTCTTTTGATGATATTATATTTATCTTTTCCAGCTCTTTTTTTGAATATTTCCAGGTTTTCTTCTGAATCTGCTATTAATGTTATGTCGTCGGCAAACATTAATACATATTTGCATTTTTAATAGTTTTTAATATTTCTATACCCTATCTTTGTGCTTTCGGCTCTTTGTTTGCTATTTCTTATTGCTTCGTCATTAAGTGATGCAAATAGTAACGGGGTTAATATACATCCTTGTCTCAGTCCTGTTTTGGTCTTGAACTCCTCTGATTATTTATTTCCTATTCTTACTTTATTTTTGTTATTTCTTTATTATATTTATAATGCTTTTTTTATCCTTCTTGTCTCGAGTATATGCCATATGTCCTCTCTTCTTACCCTGTAATACGCTTTTTTAGGTTGATGAACATATATGTAAATCTTTTCCCTTTTTAATCATCTTTTCTGTTAATTGTCTCATTATGTATATTAAATCTTGTTTGCTTCTATTTTTCTGAAACCGTGTTGTTCTTCTCCCAGCTGTTGATCTAATTTTCCTCTTATTCTTGCTTCTATTAACCTAGTAAAAATTTTCCCTGGTTTGATTGTGAGTGTAATACCTCTGTAGTTATCATATATTTTTGTGTCTCCTTTTTGTGTATGGATATTATAATTCCCTTGTTCCATTCCTCGGGTATCTTGTGATTTTTGATAATGTCATTTACTATTTCCAAGAATTCTTCCTTCCCCTTTCCCCATATATTTCATTATTTCAGCTGTGATGCCATCTATACCTGGAGATTTTCCTAGTTTTATTTTTTTTGATTGCTGCCTCCAGTTCTTCGATTCTTATTTCGTTGATTCCTCCATTTGTTTCACCTTCTATATCTCCGTGCTGGTCTGTTTTGGTTATTTCATTAAAGAATTCTTTCCATCTTTCTAATATCTTCTTTTCTTCTGTTATTATATTTACGTTTTTATCTTTTATACTTGGCTGGGTTAATGTATTTTAATTGCTTATTTGTTTAATAGTGCTGTTAAACATCTTTTTGTTTTCTGTGAACGTTTCTTTCAGTTTCTTAACGAACTGCTCCCAGGATTATCTTGAATTTTTGTTCCACATTTTTATTTGCTATTATATATCTTCTATAATCTTATTCTTTCCTTGTTTCCTTGTTTAAGTTTTCCAATTCTCTTCTTTTGTTTTTACAAATTGTTTTACCTCTTCTGACTATCACCTGTTTTTCTTCCTCTGTTTGTTTGATATAGTGATTGTTTCACATCTTTCTTGGGCTGCTTCACTTATGATTTCTTTGATCTTTTTCTTTTCTCCTTCTATTTTGTCTTTTTCTCTATTTTTGATTGGTATTCATTCCTAGTTTCTTTCTTTTCATGCATTCATTTATATTTTTACCAAGTAGTGGTCGCTCCCTATTTCAGCCTATCTTATTACTTTAACATCTTTCACCTTTTCCATTCTACTGCGTCTATTAAGGAGTAGTCTTTTATTTCTCTTTTCTTAGTCTAACTTCTCTAGTGTGTTTATGTATGTATTTGAATTTTGTGTTTGTCACAATGAGGTTGTTTGCTATACATAATTCTATAATTGTTTTGCTATTTTCGTTTCTGTTCTCATCTCCACACTTTCCCCTGTATATTTTTTGCTCTCTCTCTTCTTTTAGCTCTTTGTCATTTCTCTCATGGAGTCTTTAAACATGCTCTTTAATTCCTCCATTATCACATCGTTCTTAGATATATTTAGATTTTCCTTCTCCGTGAGTTTTTTTTTTCTGTTTTCATCTTCCTTTGTTTTATTTTTGTATCCTGTTGTTATGACAACGTTTTGTTTCACTGCTTCGTTTTTCTATCTTTTTCTATTCTCCATTGCTCATTTGGAATCCTTGGAATCCATAATTAGGGCTGTCGATATCTCTTTCTCTTTTTGTACTCATTTGTTTCTTTATTTCCCACTTCCTTTTAGTTTTATGTTATATATTTTAACACTACTTATTTACTTTTTTATGGACTTTTGCATGTACGTGGTTCGCTGTTTTAAGTTCCTCTGAACTGCACATAGGATTATTATCGAATTAATATATATTTACCTCTCCTGAATAATATTATTACAGATCTGCAATACAGATTTAATAAAGACACGATGAATTTGTTCAAATTTAACACAACAATACCTAGTGTTTTATTGATAACAAACTGGCGAAGATTTAGATGTCACTTCAAAATCTGTTGCAACATATTTAAATAAAATTTTACCTGAAAACGTAACATGTGCAATAGCAATTAAGTCTGAATTGGCATTTTGGAAATTACAATGGCAAAAGAAAAAGAAAATCAAAGAACAATTACCAGAAAATGCTTTAGATGTATACAGAAAGTATGACCCGAATATTTACTGAACATAAAAATAATTTTACAAATATTATGTACTCTTCCTGTTAGCGTTGCTTCTGCAGAAAGAAGTTTTTCTGCACTGAAAAGATTCAAATGGTGACTGCGAGCCACTATGTCTCAAAAAAGTCTAACCGAGTTAGCTGTATTACATATTCATTGATATATGGATATTAATATTGACAATATTATTAAAAAGCAAAGAAAATCGTTTTTTTAATAAATTTAGTTACAAAAATCTGTTTCAAATTTTACAAAATATATTATTATGATTTTATATGTGCTATATTTATTTCGGGTGTAGAATTATATTTTATTTATTTATGGAATAAAAAAATATTTTTTTTTTCAAATTACCCCCCCTAAGCCAGTTGACTGGAAACGCCCTTGGTTTAACAATCACAAGACTTTCTCATACTTAATACAGAAAAATTAAATAGTATTTTTATGCCATCCGTTGTGTTTTTTGTATAGCTTATAACAAGCCCATTTACCTACACAAATAACACAAAAGAAAGTCTTGCGATTGTTAAACATTTTTTCAATGGAAATGCCTGCTTTGTACCCCAATGACGAATGGTAACGGTCATCCAATTAATTGCTGACTCGAACTAACGTTGCTGCATTGTAGCTAACACTGGTTCGGTCGCAAAGTAACCTATTACTTATTGAGATCTTGTGGCCACATCGATGTGTTTGGTTTTTTTATTTAATTGATGGAAAATATCATTATGTTAAAGAAATATAGCCATAATTATATACTAACCTTTTTATGTTCGTATTCTTTTATCATGTTTAATTCATTGAGAGCAAATTCGTTCTCCATTTTCTCCCGCTCGATTCTCGTACGATACTCTTCCGCCCTTTCATGTTCATTTTTTGCTATCCTGAAATATACTATTAGGTAGAAAACTTTTTAAATCAATATCTTCAACTATACATGTCTTTCAATTCCTTTCCGTACGCTTTAGTTTTTTCCATTTCTTTGATCGCCTTCTCTTTTTGCTCTTTAGCTTCATCACCAGCACCCTCGCGTATCTTCTCGGCGTACATCATGTCCTCCTCACGTTCACGTGCTTTAAGTTTCTTTTCAAGTTCTATTTGTCTATCTCTTTCATAGACTACCTCGCTAAGAAGTAAGGCACTGCTAAGAGCTTTTGGATAATCGGTGTGACGAGACATTTTCTTGCGCATTTCTTCCACGTAATTTTTTCGTTCCTCTTCCTGCTCTTTTCGTAACTTTTGGTATAATTCTAAATTTTTAGCTAGCTTATCTTCGCTGTCTGGGATTTGTTTATCTTTTATATTCTGTAAATAATGATTTTTACTATTAAATTAATTTGAATTGTTCAAATAAGACAACTAAAACTTGAAATCAACATTATTGAATCATTTTTTATTAATACACTACACAGGGATTAGTATTAAGAGCTAAAATGGGTGCGCTAAAATAACATTACAAATTAAACACACGTTTTCTTTGGTTTGTATAACTGATTTTTTTTGATCGCCAATGATTTCAATACTTGAACGTATCATTTTCAAACCGTAATTAACTCGAACTACAACAGATGCGGTATTTAGGTATAGAGGATTATTGTTTAAGAATGGTACTAAAGATGGGAGTGTATTTTAGGTCAAGCTGATCGTTGATTACTGCAACTACAACCAATGGCGGTTTCAAATGAAATGCGCTCCGGGCAAATCTACTACATCGTTTATGGGGTGGAGCAGAAACCGGCAGCTGACGGGGATCCTCAGAAAGCCTGGGTTAAGAGTGACGTAACGGCGATGTTCATCCTAACTTCTGCCTTGGACTACTCGCGGATCACCTTGATTGATAATTATGAGTCATCTCAAGTAATTGGTAAGCTTGATTCCATTTATGTGCAACGGTCGAGCAAAATTATCGCACACGAACGTTTTCAGCAGTAAGGCATAAAAAATAATAAACGCATTGCGAATGTGGAAAATCTAGCGAAGAAATTATAGAATATTGGTGAAGCTGTCAGTGACGCAGTGATAATGACAAAGATTATTAGTACATTGCCGCATAAATCCGTCATCACGTACGTCCTATTAGTTAGTTCCAGATTTGAAGAGATACCTGTTCTCTGAAATTGTAACAAAGAAAGGTTGGTCGATCGCCAAAAAAGGGAAAAAGGCCGTGATCCTAGATGACCAGAAACTTATTGCAAGCGCAACACTCGATGGCAATTGTTGGATTGGATTGGGAAGTCTGGTCGGTAAATGAAACACGTGCGAAGCCTATAAGTGTACAGCACGAACTGCACGGTGCGTCTTACTTTAATTACATGCATAAGAGTAAACTTGGGTTGCATACATTTTCGCACTTCTACCAACACCCCCACTAGGGCGAAATGTTTACAAACTTAAACCTAGTTTTCCTACAAACATTTGATGTTTATAAAAGGTTAAGCCTTTTGTCAAAATGTCTGCAGGCATTTCATTTGTTGACATATATTCTAATTTTACAAGGCCATTCGCTATAGTTTCACGTACAAAATGGTGACGTACATCAATATGTTTTGACTGTCGATGGAATACGGGGTTATTACATAATTTGTGAGCACTTTGATTATCATTTAGCAATTTCACGCACTTTGCACTACCACTGATTTCTGCTAGCACATTTCTTAAGTAAATAGCCTCTTTTGATGCCTCAGAGACTGCGATGTATTCAGCTTCGGTACTGGAGAGTGCCACAGTCTTTTGTTTTGTGCTTTCCCAGGAGATGGCACAGTTTGCCAGTATGAAACAGAAGCCTGTGTATGATTTTCTGTCAATGGCGTTGCTTCCCCAATCTGCATCTGCATATCCTTTTAAGCCTTCAGTGCTTCGCTGATATCGTAAACAGTTGCTCTTGGTACCTTGGAAGTACCTCAATACTCGCTTTGCACATTTCCAGTGAGTTTCATTATAACATGTGTTAAACTGGCTTAGATAACTCACTGCATACGAAATGTCAGGTCTTGTCATTATTGCCAGATACATTAAGCTGCCTATGAGCTGCTGGTAAGGCACGCTACCACAACCTATACCTTTCTCAAGGTTTAAACCTGCTTCAATTGGTGTTTTGACTGTCTGGCAGTTGCTCATATTAAATTGAACTAACAACTTGTCAATGTATTGCTCTTGGTCAATGCATATTTCGCCTTTCTGCTTGTCAATTTTAATTGTCATACCTAAGCAATGTTTTGCTTCACCTAGGTCTTTTATCTTAAATCTCAAGCTTAATGCATTCTTTAAATTATTGGTGTCCTGTTCATCATTGCTGAATATGAAGAAATCATCAACATATAAAGCAATTATCGTTAGAGATCCTTCTTTTCTTTTTATGAAAACACATGGTTCGTAAACAGATTTCTTGAAGTTTATACTGGTTAAAAACACTTCAACTGCTTCATACCATACTCGTGATGATTGTTTTAGTCCATAAATAGCACGTTTTAGTTTCAAGACTTTATTTTCTTCCCCTTTTACAACAAAACCATCCGGTTGTTTCATATAAACATTCTCTCGCAGATGTCCATTTAAATAGGCTGTTGTAACATCAAGGTGTGTTATATTTAAATTTAAGTTTGCCGACAGGGCTATTAATAATCTGAGTGTTGAATATCTGACCACTGGTGAAAAGGTTTCATCATAATCAATGCCCAGTTTCTGATTGAATCCTCTTGCAACAAGTCTTGCTCTGTATTTAATCTCATTACTAACACAGTCTACTTTTTGTTTAAATACCCACTTCGAGTCAATTATACTGCTATTTTTAAGAAGTTCGACAAGTTCCCATGCATTATTGGTTTTAAAAGCATTTATTTCTTCTGTCATGGCACGCAGCCATTTTGTTTTGTCATGTCGAGACATAATTTCATGTAGAGTTAAAGGGTTATCTAATAGCTTATTATCACTTGCAGCCATGTATGTTACAAAGTCATCATAATGCTTGGGACGAGGCACTCTCTCCGATCTTCTTACATCATTGGGCATACCTTCATCAATCCTGTGAGGTGGAACAAAATCTGCATCGCTTCTGCTGCTTAAGCTGGAGGTAGAGTCCTCTTCATCATGATCACCTTAACTGTGACTTGCTGCTGTCTCATCGTCCAGCTGTACTGCCTCCTCGATGAGCTGCTGCTGCGCTGCCTCCTCGATCAGCTGCTGCTGAGCTGCCTCCTCGATGATTACCTCTCCAGAGACCCCCACTGAAGCTGGTTTGGCTTCACGTCTGTGGTGTTCTGAAATTGGTGTTCTTTCTTGTGATTCATTCTCAGACTCCATAACTACAATGTCTCTGCTAGTTGTTATTACTTTTGAAATTGGATCATACAATCTATATCCTTTACATGTTTCACTGTAACCAACCAACATTTTTTGTGTTGCTTTTCTGTCCCATTTTTGTCGCTTCTCCTTTGGGACATGTACCATAGTAGTACTACCAAAAATTTTAATATGACTCAAATCTGGTACCTGACCTGTCCATAATTCATAAGGTGTTTTTGATAATCCTGATGTATGGGATCTATTCTTCAGGTATGCAGCCGTACTGACTGCCTCGGCCCAGAACTCCTTCCCAATTTTGGCATCAAATAATAGACATTTGGCTTTCTCAACGATCGTCCTATTCCACCTTTCTGCTACCCCATTTTGTTGAGGTGTGTATGAATTACTGGTCTGATGTATTATTCCATTACTCTTCAAATAATTTGAAAAATCAGTGTTTTTGAACTCACAACCATTATCTGTGCGAAGAATTTTAATCGTATTTTTCTGTTGATTCTCTGCCATGGCTTTGAAAGCCTTAAAACAACTAAATGCTTGATTCTTGCATTTCAAAAAATAAATAAATGCCATTCTGCTAAAATCGTCGATTAAAATTAGGAAATACCTTGAACCTCCGATCGATTTTGTTTCCATGGGTCCACATAAATCGGCATGAATGAGTTCAAGTGTAGATTTAGCACGTGTGCCTGTATGATTGAATGGTAATCTTGCTTGCTTTCCTTCGCAGCATACCATGCAATTTGACTTATCAATTGAAACTTTATCGTTAAAAGTAATACCTGTTGCCAGTCCATCTCTCATCTTACACATATCGGAACTGTTAACATGGCCTAATCTTCGATGCCAAAGCCTAGCATCGGACACACTGCTGGCCATAGCATATTGTTCAACTGTTTTTACATTTAGTTTGTATACACCATTCTCGGAAATAGCCACTCCAATCAGCTGATTTTTGCAATTAAATATGCTACATCTGTCATTGCTGAAGCTAACTGTATTCCCATTTTTGTAAAGTTGACTTATTGACACAAGATTCGTAGCAAGGCTCGGGATGTGCACTGCATTCCTAATGGTAATGTCACATTGTTCATCTCCTACAACTGTAGTAATACAAGCAGTCCCTCGACACTTTACTGGTAGTCGTTCATTGTTTGCGACAATAATGTCTGGAATGTCAGCATTAATTTTACTAACCATTGCTTTTTCGTCCGCGATCAGATGCATACTTGCGCCGGAATCAATATACCAGTCATATTTATTAAACGTACCACTCATGAACACTGCACTGAATGCTCCCGTTTTCATATCCAATTCCGGACATTTGTTTTTAAAGTGTCCTAGTTGTTTACACCTGTAACATCTGACGGATTTTTCATTTCCAGCTGTCACTTGTCCAGTGTTACCACCATTATTTCCGTTCGAGTAACCACCACTGGTACTGCCATCTGTTGGTTTCGAGCGGCCCCGTTGCCGGCGTGCTCCACCATTGCCATGTCTTGTCCAAAAAGCGTTTCCCGCGCTTTTTTCGCCACTCTCCATGTCTAACAATTTAGTTTTTATTGTATCTGTCGTTATAGCGATCCCCGAGTGCTCTATGGCCATTAACATTGGTGCAAAATTTTCAGGCAAGCCAGCGAGCAGCAACGAACCAACCACTTCGTCGTCCATTTTTAAGAAACCCGTAGCACGTAGTTTTTGTCCTACATCGATCACCTGGCTCACGTACACTTCCATCGAATCGCAATCTTCATGCCTCGTTGAGACAAGCTTACGTAGTAAATTGATTTTTCTGGTAAATCCGGAATCACTGAATAAGTTGACTAATTTATTCCACATGCCCTTAGCGGTCTTGATTTCCTTAATATGTACATAGAGTGCCGCATCGATCGCGAGGACCATCTTCGCCATCGCTTTTTGATCACGCGTGGTTTCTTCTTCCGTTTTAGGTTCCTCATCAATAGCCTTTTGCAAACCCTCTAGCACAAGGACATGCCGCATGGCGAACGCCCACTCGTCGTAGTTCTCGCGTCCCTTCAGCCTCGGCAAATTTAATACGTTTCCAGCCATCGTGCACTTATTCGACGTTTACTGTTCGTGAACCGACAGCAGACTCACGGTCCCTGGGCCCATAACCTGTTGGATTGGATTGGGAAGTCTGGTCGGTAAATGAAACACGTGCGAAGCCTATAAGTGTACAGCACGAACTGCACGGTGCGTCTTACTTTAATTACATGCATAAGAGTAAACTTGGGTTGCATACATTTTCGCACTTCTACCAACAGCAATAATGTCTATCGAGTGCTGTTTAGGATGCCTGTATCTCACCTAGCCTACCAAATTGCAGAAAATAGCTTGAAGGTGTGACATGGCAGACTTCGCCATGTGAACTTTACGCTGGTGAGAGCGATGATCAAGAGCGGGGCGATAACTGGCATAACCCTGAGTGACGAGGATGAGATACTTTGCGAATCTTGCATGGCAAGTAACATCGTTTTCATCACCCATCCAGAGAAGCCTGCAAGGAGTAAGTTTGAGAACATGTATTCTCTAACGCGTGCGGCCATATTGCGATTGAATCATCTGGAGGAGTGAGATACTTTTTTCTGTTAAAAGACATCGTTCCTCACTGTCAGCACCATGAAGCACAAATATGATGTCCTGGCTCGCTTGAAAAAGTATGTGCAGATGGTGTAGAAGCAGCACTGTTGCAAGGTCAAAGCTTTGCACTATGACAATACTTTAATTCTGGAGAACACTACCTATGGGACGAAGCGGTAAATACGGCTGTATACATCATCAACCAGACTATAGCGAGCGAGAAGGGGAGTACGACGCAGTACGAGATCTTCATGGGGGAGGAAGCACACTTTGTCACACCTGAAGAAGTTCGGCTCCATTAACATCGGACCAGTGAAGACTGCAGATGATGACATTGAAGAGTACCCTGGTGATCCAGATCAAGCCGCCGACCGAGATGTAGTGCTCAACCGGGCAGCTCCCAATGTCCAGCGACAGGCGGTGAAGATTCCTGCAGCAGAGATGGCCGAGCCTCGACGGGACTTGAATGAAGAAGAGCGAGACACCGTTCAAGAGGATGGAGCGGTCGCCAATGACGCCAGGGACTTCAGTCTGAGAAGGAGAGACAACTTGCGGCGTCCAGCGAGGTGCACGGCAAATATTGCTATGGTGAAGGAACCGCAAACCTACTCGGAGACCATGGACAACAGCGAGTCAAAAGAATGGTCAAAGGCGATCACAATGGAGCAGGAACAACACGTGGAAACTCGTAAAGAGAACTAGCAATATGAAAGTCATCGGGTCGAAATGTGTTTTTACCATCAAAGATCCAACATCAAACAAGCCAAAATTCAAGACCAAGCTCTGTGCCAAGGGATTTTCTAAGAAAAGGGTGTCGACTACGATGAGATTTTCTCGATTACTACACGGTTCAATTCTAACGGGTGTCCAACAATTATTGCAGTCCCGGGTGGCGTTGGAATCAAAAACGTAGGTCAATTCTTTCATGTGCCAAATAAATGAACTGACATGTTAATTGTCAAACATAACCTAAATGTGCATTAAAAATGTCAGTTCATTTATTTGCAACATGTAAGAATCGACCTACGTTTTTTATTCCAACGCCACCCGGGACTGCAATAATTGTTGGACACCCGTTATCAGAATCCTGTTGGCCACAGCTGTCATAAATGATTATAAGATCTTGCAGTTCGATGTACGAACGGCATTATTGTATGGGGATCTACACGAAACGATCTATATGGACCCACCAGAGGGAATTAATGTCAACGGGGATGAAGTATACAGACTACAAAGGTCAATATACGGATTGAAAGAGGCATTATGATGCTGGAACGAAAAGTTCAACCAGTTTATGTTCGACCAAGGATTCCAACGAGGAGAAGCAGACAAGTGCGTCTACAGGAGGAGTGACACTGACTCGATAATCATCGCTATTCTCTACGTCGATGATGGACTCGTCATGTCCTCGGATAGAGCGTTAATCCGCAGTTTCGTGGACAACTTTAGGAAGCAGTTCGAAATAACAGTCCGGGAATCAACAACCCTAAAAATGGATAACCAAGGAGCGCTTTGTCTTGTGAAAAATCCAGTCTTTCAGAAAAAAACAAAGCACGTGGACATCAAATACTATCACATCCTTGAAGAGGGCATAATCAATGTCAGCTCTGTGCATTCAGACCTCGAACTAGCCGACGTCTTCACCAAGCCGACTCCAAGAGACCATTTCCATAATCTCGTTTTCAATCTAGTAATGAGGGTTAAAATATGTTAAAATAAATACAATTCTTGTTCATGATTTTATTGAAAGACAGATATTGGGTTGTTTATCCTATGGTAACGAAGCACTCAAATGAATGGAGCATTGAGTTATTTGAATTTTCATGCTTCGACGCTGGCGCCGCCTACATGATTATTGTGTACGCGCACAAGCGAACAGACCATCCTTTATTTCTGTATACAAAACGGTTAAATAAACGTTTAGTTCAGTAAAATAGTCGATTTATTCAAAAATTTTGATTATCTAAAATTGCAACAGAGTTTTTCTTATTGGTTTTAGTAAATGTGTTTACACTGTCTGGGTTTAAAATTACTTTAACCCTTTCAGCCCTGGATTTTTAAAATGAAAAAAAAAAATTTAATTATTATTTATGGAGAGCTTCTTAAGACCATAAATATCAAATTTAAACTCATTTGCTTAATTAGTATAGGAATTAATTAGTGGTTGCATTTTAGCTTTAGGACCTACTTAAAGCTAAACTATGTATTTAATTTATTTAATATGAAATTTTTTGAAACCTTTCCTAAATTTGGACAAGCAGAGGGGCACTTCGCAAATAGATTGTTGAGGTTATCGGCATCCATCTCGCACGACTTTACAAAATACTTATTTACACACAACACAAGTCAAGTATTTTGTTTAGGAAGCTTTGTGGAAATAACATCTAGCGATAAACAGCAAAAATATGGATTGTCATAGTAAGTAAAGAGATGTAAATGTTTCGGTGGCAATTGCCACCGCCGGGTCCGAAAGGGTTAACATAATATTTAGGAACAAGTTTATTCACATAAAAATTTGCATTATGAGAATAATAATAAAATATTAATAAATGTGCATTGATAGGCGCAAACAAAATATACAATTATTATCTTTTACCTTAATCTAATAGAGTTAATAATTGTAGTGTCAGGGTTGTTAAATTTTAAATTTGTAATAATATTGACGATTTTATGTTTGTTGTACTGACAGTCAGCGATGTTTTTAAGGCTATTTCTGTTTCTACCACTAAAGTCTCTTTTGGATGTTTGGGCACAACGTGTGGAGAATAATTGGGGTCTAGTTTAAGAAAATCCATTTCCTTCTTATTGAATAATGCCGTTATTATTCTATGAACCGAGGGGCGCGGAGGGTGTATCAATTGGTAAACTAACTCTAAGAAATTAGAGTTTTCGAATAAATGAGGGTACTGAGGTTTACATTTGGAAGATTGTATTTTTAAGAAATAAATCCCCAAATTGTATACTTTAATAAATAATAACACATTTTTGTAATTGGTTCACTAAATATAATAGTTATTTAAGGTACAAGTGTAAAAAGTAATGCTTTATTGCACGAACTGGCGTTTAAAAACACGAGCGAGGAACGAGCGAGTTTTTTTTAAAGCCAGGAGTGCAATAAAGAAACTTTTTACACGTGTGCCTTAAAAAATTTTATCTTCGATCGTAAAGGATTTCAAAGAATATATTCTTATTACTTTCCCTATATAGTATATATAGGGGGAGTATTGTTTTCGTGATTTTTTTTTCAAAATTTTTTTTTGCGGAAATATCCGTTTTGGGGTCCCCTGACCCCAAAACACTAATTTCTGGAAAAAAAAATTGTGTCTGTGTGTGTGTCTGTCTGTCGGTGGGCGCTGTATCTCAAAAACGAATTATCTGTTTGAGATGAAACTTCAAACTTAAGGTTTTGTCGTTAAAAACTGGAACTGAAAAGCTTTTGGTGAACATTCATAGACCGGAAGTGGATGTTTACTCGAGGCGTTTTTTTGTTTTTTGATGATATTTTTCTAAATATGAAAAATTTAAAAAAACGGTTCAAATAAAAGTTAAAGGGAATAAAAAACTAAACAAGTTTTATTTAAACATATTTTTCATAAAATTCTTAACTTTCAAGAAAAAAAAGAAAAATTGAAAATTTTGAAATTTTTTGCCAATTGCTACTAAAATATTGGAGCTACAAGAAATTTATATAGCAAATAATTGTAGAGAATTCAAAAGTGAACAAATTACTGCGAATAGACTTTTTACGTAAATCTCATAGTTTACGAGAAAAATATAGGGAAAGTACTATGATGGCCACATCACCATTTTGAGTAATATTTTAATGTCATTTCAATAATTCAATTAATGAAAACATATTTTACCCGCAATGCACTAATGAAAGCGTTACTTAGCAACCAGTAAACAAGTTGCACAAATGTCGGCCGCCATTATTATTTATGGAAAAAATGATTGCTTTATTGTAATCGCTTCGACTTGCATTAAATGAAATCTTCGGAGTTCCTAAATCTGTCATTTCGTTTGTATTATATATTTTATTTATAGTTTATTAGTTATTTGTATCAATTAATAAAAAATTAAGTTTTTCGTCGAAAATTTGTGCTATTCATTCATCTGTCAAATTTGACATTTCTGTGCAATAAAAACAGTTTGACATTACCGTGCAATAAAAACGTAAAAAAGCACTAGTGCTTTAAAAAGCCACTTTTACAATGAAAAATGCTGCAAAAAGCGTCTACTTTCTGTACGATCGTAGATAATAGTTATTTAAGGTACAAGTGTAAAAAGTGATACTTTATTGCACGAACTGGCGTTTAAAAATACGAGCGAGGAACGAGCGAGTTTTTTTAAAGCCAGGAGTGCAATAAAGAAACTTTTTACACGTGTGCCTTACAAAATTTTATCTTCGATCGTAAAGGATTTCAAAGAATATATTCTTATGAGTAATATTTTAATGTCATTTCAATAATTCAATTAATGAAAACATATTTTACCCGCAGTACACCAATGAAAGCGTTACTTAGCAACCAGTAAACAAGTTGCACAAATGTCGGCCGCCATTATTATTTATGGAAAAAATGTTCGCTTTATTGTAATCGCTTCAACTTGCATTAAATGAAATCTTCGGAATTCTTAAATCTGCCATTTCGTTTGTATTGTATATTTTATTTATAGTTTATTAGTTATTTGTATCAATTAAGTTTTTCGTCGAAAATTTGTGCTATAATATATTCATCTGTCAAATTTGACATTTCTGTGCAATAAAAACAGTTTGACATTACCGTGCAATAAAAACGTAAAAAAGCACTAGTGCTTTAAAAAGCCACTTTTACAATTAAAAATGATGCAAAAAGCGTCTACTTTCTGTACGATCGTAGATAAACATTATTTTGAGACAACCTGTATTTTGAGTAACTACCGTTTTGAAAATGTTATTTTTATCCGAATAAAAAAGTAATTACACAAAATAAAGAAACAGTGTGTTTAATTTGTATTTAAGTATATATAACGATGTAGAAATAATATTAGTTTAATAATTGAGAGGGCAATATCACTAGTGGTGTTTTACCAGTTTTCTTTTTTAAGTGAATAGTTATTTAATTTAAGTCTAATATATAGGAATGCGGAGGTTTTCTTTTCATTAGAAGTGTACAACGTTAACCATAGTGCAAATGTTGTCACCCGACAAGAAGATGATTTAAAGACAAATCTAGTTAGACCAAAGTCAACTAATTTGGTCAATGCCAATATTTTCAATAAAAATATTAATTTTACAAAAAAATATATTTTCTGCTAATCAAATGCGGAAATTTAATTTTCTGAGAATTATTTAAGGTTATGCGAAAGGTTTAAATAATTATTAAAACAAAATTTAATCAAAGCGTCAGTATATATGTTGCCTTTTAAATAAATTCATTTGTATATGTGGACAATATTTTACCTTTAAACAATCGGACCAATTTCTTGTCATCGCCTCCGCAATCTCTCGCATAGCTTGTTTTTTCTGCTCCTCGGCATCGTGGGCCTCTTGTATTAATCGATTCCTATCCAGATGTCCGGTAACTTTATCCCAATTAGCTTTGCTCACATGGAGCTCGTGTTTTCTGTCTTTGATCTTTGTCGTTTTCAAGCTTTTTCCTGGCGGTACGTACCATCGCGACTCCATTTAGATTGTGTAAAAAATGTGTAAGAATTTAAAAAAATATATTGTTGTCAAGCAGTGACATCGATCAAACTTATGAACAGGGGTTGCCACCCAACCAACAAATGCAAATATACATGCTGGATATTAAAATGTCTCTGCCGCCAAACAGATGTAGTATATTATTATTTTTTACAGTCTATAAAAAACAGTAATACTACTAGGTTATTATTAACCTACAATTACGAGCGGGACTCCAAAAATTTAGGCAAATTACAATAAACTCGAGCGTGTCTCGTGATGCGTCGCATCTAGAATGGTGCACTTGCTTCGAGTCTGGCGCACGCAATCGGACGAGACAAAGTAGGTCAAAGGGTTAACATAATGTTTCCAACAAGTAATAAATAAAAAGCAAACATAAGATATTATTTACATAATTGTAGGAAAATTAACTAAGTATTTAAAAATACGAAATAATGAGTGTATGACTACAAAAAATCACTTGCTAACACCACATCAAATATTAAATTATATAAAAGCGTTTTGGACGTTACAAAAACTAATCAAAGCAAGTTAAACTAGGGTTGTTCTCTAATTCTCTCAAGAAATAATATGTGGTAATAGTTATTGGAATTGGCCATTAGGTCTTTCACTCGTCTCATTAGAGTATCTAATTATATCCCAATGAAAGATAATGGACATCCATCCAATCTGGACTGACGATACTTTAAATTAAATTAAAGGACGGAGAGATGAAGCAGTTTGTTTTTATGTGTGTTCATTATAAAAATTAATTAATATTAATGTACATACAGAAATAAAATACATTATTATTATTATTATATTATAAAATAAATATTACTTGATTGTAGAGGCTTTCACTTTGGGGTTCATATTTTATAACCTTAAATAAGATAAAATAAAACTTTGTTTATATCACACACTTTTTGAGTTTATTTGATCTTTTTTAAAGTTATAAAATAAATTAATTTAATAAATATAAAATATAAAAATCAGCTTTAAGAGAAAGTTTATTTTCAGGAGGGCTTTTATTAAAAATTTTATTTATTGATATTACGTACAAGAAGAAATAAATGCAAGGATGTCAAGTGTACTAATAATTTAATTTAATACTATTCATTCTACATTTCGATTTATAATAAATAAGCAGTTTGTCACTATTTGGAATTGAATAAATAAGTAAATAGGTGTAACACTGGTAAACCTAATGAGTGATAAATAAGTTAAAATTACAAAGTGATCAAGGAATCTTCAACTTTCTCCATGCGCTTCCTCTGATCGTGCTTCCATGCATTGAAATCTGTCAGAATCGGCCTTCCATAAGAATTGTGTAGCTCTCGAAATGTGATGGTGACTTTGACTGGATCAGTATTCCGATGAGGCATTTCTATTCGACCTAAATAACACAAATATTATTATAATATTTAATGTTCTAAAATACAAATTTAAATAAACAAATCCTTAACTACATTTATATATTAGTATTTTATAAAATGCATATATTAAAAAAAATACTTCTTCTAGTAATAAATGAATATTGGGGTTGTTGATCAAGATAGGAAGTACCAGTTACAATTGCTTCTCCAAACAAAAAGGCCAGTAAACTTTCAGTCGAGCTATAGCACAAAAAAAACATGCAATTGTACCATCTCGTGCGATTATCTAAGCCCCGGATGCGCACATTATGAGTATTCATATGTCAGTTTTCTATTTACTAGTCGTCACTTTTCCTACTAGCGCCTTCTAGCGCATGCCCGTACTAACAAACAGAACTGTTTGAGTTGCTCTTTCAATTAATGTATTAATTATGATTTTAAGTTTTAAAGAAAGGCAGATAAGTAACAGGTGAGGTAAAGTCCCGCTACCATTTTCATTGCGCGCCATCCTGGTTCTGTGACGTTTAGCTCAGTTTCGCTTTAACCATTGTGTTGTGTAGACGTCCAAATTTTATTATGGATAAATATACGCCACAAGAACGAGCAGAAATAGTGACAATATTTATTTTATCTACGATCGTACAGAAAGTAGACGCTTTTTGCATCATTTTTCATTGTAAAAGTGGCTTTTTAAAGCACTAGTGCTTTTTTACGTTTTTATTGCACGGTAATGTCAAACTGTTTTTATTGCACAGAATTGTCAAATTTGACAGATGAATGAATAGCACAAATTTTCGACGAAAAACTTAATTTTTTATTAATTGATACAAATAACTAATAAACTATAAATAAAATATATAATACAAACGAAATGGCAGATTTAGGAACTCCGAAGATTTCATTTAATGCAAGTCGAAGCGATTATAATAAAGCGAACATTTTTCCATAAATAATAATGGCGGCCGACATTTGTGCAACTTGTTTACTGGTTGCTAAGTAACGCTTTCATTAGTGCACTGCGGGTAAAATATGTTTTCATTAATTGAATTATTGAAATTACATTAAAATATTACTTATAAGAATATATTCTTTGAAATCCTTTACGATCGAAGATAAAATTTTGTAAGGCACAGGTGTAAAAAGTTTCTTTATTGCACTCCTGGCTTAAAAAAAACTCGCTCGTGTTTTTAAACGCCAGTTCGTGCAATAAAGCATTACTTTTTACACTTGTACCTTAAATAACTATTATCTACGATCGTACAGAAAGTAGACGCTTTTTGCATCATTTTTCATTGTAAAAGTGGCTTTTTAAAGCACTAGTGCTTTTTTACGTTTTTATTGCACGGTAATATCAAACTGTTTTTATTGCACAGAAATGTCAAATTTGACAGATAAATATATTATAACACAAATTTTCGACGAAAAACTTAATTTTTTATTAATTGGTACAAATAACTAATAAACTATAAATAAAATATATAATACAAACCAAATGGCAGATTTAAGAACTATGAAGATTTCATTTAATGCAAGTCGAAGCGATTACAATAAAGCGAAAATTTTTCCATCCATTATTGCTACTCAGCGGAAATTGCGTCAAAAATATCCGAATCGTTCAGTGCCTCACAAAACCCAAATTTATCGTTTACATGCGAATTTTCGACAGTACGGTACGACAGGCCTCGTTCTGGAAGGCAACGGACGTCTCGCAACGCTGAAAATGTGGCTCTGGTGCGCGATAGTGTTGCAGAGTCTCCAGAAACATCAATTCGGAGACGTGGTTCCCAGTTACACATTTCTGCACGCAGTTTAACGCGAATTTTGAAAACTGATTTGAAAATATTCCCGTACAAAATTAAATTAGCCCAAAAATTGCTACTGAGAGATCATGATCCACGAGTTGAGTACAGTAATGCAATCCTAAGGCTGTCTGACGACATTGAATATTTTTCGTCTAAATTGATAACAATCGATGAAGCCCATTTTCTTCTCAGTGGCCACGTCAATAAACAGAACAGTCGGTTTTGGGGAACACACAATCCTCAATTAATTCATGAAACATCATTGCATCCACTAAAAACAACTGTATGGTATGGTATTTATGCTGGAAACATCATTGGTCCCTATTTTTTTTAATGACCAAGGTGTTGAAGTTATTGTTAATGTTTAAAAATCAAAAGTTTATAAGCCACAAACGATTCAACATCTTAAAGACAATATCCGTCACGAAATTGAAGAAATTCAGCCCGATATGTTGAAGGATGTCATGAAAAATGCCCCAAAAAGAGCCGAAAGTTGCACAGCGAATCGCGGTCACCATTTAGCCGATATAATTTTCCAATCATAACGAATAAACTTTTTATGAAAACCAAACTTACTTATCTTTTCTTTGAGCAAAGTTTAACCCAAAAAAATGCTATTTTTTTATATGCTGTTCGCCAAATATTGATCTGCAAGATCTACTCCTTTCATATGCTTATTATACTGTAATGTGTACATAGGTCAGCGGCGTGCAATGTTTTTATTTAGTATAGTTGAGGAAAAACCGCTCCATGGTGGACATAAATTACGAGCGTGTTGACGCTGCAGGGCCTAGCGCCTCTGGAGTCTGGACGCTGCATTTTCGAGAGCTTCTTTACGACGGAATCGGAATGGCTCGAATGTCGCCGCCGCGCCGGCGATCTAAGTCGGTTATATTTTTCAATCGCAAGTTGAGACTGGTCTGGAAGCGGCGATCGCGACCGCTTCTTCACCGTTAGTATTATAATAACGGCGGAGTCGTTAACATCACTGCGGCTCGTAGAGTTTAAAAACATGTGTGCAGTTGCGGTGGGTGAGTGTGAATGTGTAGTTTTTGTTTTATTGAAAAGAAAACGATTTTATCAATTTGTGTTAAACTGTTCTTTTGGCCTTGTATTTTATTTAAAATTAATGACGAATCTGCATTTGCGTCCATCGGCTATTGCGACTTGAAAAAACATTCGGCTAAACACGTATTGAACATAGTTTAAATTCTCAACTCAGTTTAAGTCATAGACGACATAATGAATTAGTTAATACAAATAGGAGTATTTTAAAAAGATTAATTGACGTCACATGTTATCTCGCCGAACATGAACTCATTTTCAGAGGGCACGATGAAGGTCATGACTCCTTAAACCGAGGAAATTACATGGCTTTACTTCATTTTTTGGCAAAATATAATAAAACATTAAACCACCATCTGGACAGGTCCTCCACAGTATTTCGCGAATTCAGAACGACTTAATATCCTGTTTAGGTTGTGTAATATTGGAAACAATTAAAAATGAAATTAGAGATGTCTCATTTATTTCCATTATTTTAGACGAAACTACAGACATTACTAACTTATGTCAGCTTTCTGTGGTTGTGCCATATGTAAAAAAAGATGTAACTGTTCAAGACAGGTTTTTCGGATTTTTGCATATTTCGGCAGACAGAACGGCTGAAGCGATGTATAAAATTGTATGCAGTATTCTACAAAGTAACCTTAATAGGCGTACGAAATTAGTAGCTCAAAGCTACGATGGATCAGCTGTAATGGCAGGACACTTAGGTGGAGTCCAAGCTAAAGTAAAAGAAACTTTTAATACCGGAATTTTTGTACGCTGTTTTGCTCATGGACTGAATGTAGTGCTATCCCAAGTCTGTTGGTAGTATTAAATAAAGCAAGATATTTTTTTAACCTTGGGTGGATTGGCTTCATTTTTTCAAAATCGACAAAGAGAACGCACGCGTTAAATGAAATGGCAAAAAAGATTTCCAAATGTATGTTCAACACGCTGGAATTATAATGGCAGACTGGTTGGTAGAGTTTATGATTATCGAGAATCTTTAATATTACTATTTGAAAATATACTAAATAACAAAAGCGTCTGAGATCCTGAGACTACAAACCGCACAAGAGGTTATCTAGAGTTATTAAAGAATAATTTCAATTTTAATTTTTTATTCAACTTGTTTTACGACATTTTTCCAAATACAGACGTTTTATACGATATTTTGCAAACAAAAACAAAATTGGTTTTTGTATTACAAAAATTGCAGGGTTTGAACAAAATCTCCTTCGAAATCAAGACAAATTTCCATTCCAGACCAACTCAAATTTGAAAACTGAAAATTAGCAACCTCAAAATAAACACCTTCGAATTGAAAAAGTTAACGATCTTACAACTTCAGATCGACGGCTTTTTGTGGAAATAATTGACAATATGGTTCAGCAAATACGAGACAGTTTAAAGTTTTAGTGATTTAAAATTTGTGGAATTTTAATAAGCACAGAGATTCGTCTTTTTCTGAAGAAGCCCTACATTCCTTAGAAGTTAATTGTAATATTTTTTTGATATACATGCTTTGCGATCTCAACTTTGTGTTTTTATATACAACTCCTGAAGCAGCTACAAAAAGTCTTCTAGAAATGTTACAATTTTTAAAAGAAACTGGACTAGTAAAGCATATTGTGAAGTGACTATACTTTGTGAATTAGTGTTAACTATTCCACCTACCAGTGCTATGGTAGAACACAGATTTTCAGTTTTAAAAATCATTAAAAACTTCATGAGAAATTCTACAGGAGAAAAAAGACTCTCAAATTTGGCTATATTATCGATAGAAAAGGATCTTTTCAAGAACCTATCTCAAACCCCCAAATTTTATGAAGACGTTATAGATGAATTATCAAAAGAAAATAGAAGAATAGAACCTCATTATCAATAGGTAAGTAAATTTAACTCACTTTCCTTGATTGCTTCCCTACTTTAAGATTCCACCGCACGCCAGTGACATAGGTTTGATTGTATAGTTTATATAATTTTCTTCAATATATTATCAATATTATTCTTTTATCCTTCCAAGCAATAATAACAATAGGACCCTTCTGTAAAAAAGGTACTTTGTTGACCAAATCACTCCAATGAAATTTTCTGGTTAGGCCCATCAATAACTTCTTCATTCAATTAGTGGTAACTTCTATCCATGGTATCATTTTTGCAGAGATTTTATGTAATTCTTTAATTTGAGAATGGTACAAATTGGTCTGCGTAATGACTAAATAAAAAAAAACATGGTGAAAAATAAGCCATAAAGTTCAAATTGCACCAGGAATATTTAAATAATTCTTTAAGTTTGGTGTGATATCATATCCATTCCACTCTTCTTTCAATTCATCATCACTATCTGATTCTATTATATTTATTTTTTGACATTTTGATGGCCTAATATCAGATTTACTATCTGATGCAGTATCATTTTTCACATTACCACAATTTGATTCACAATCACTCAGTCAATCAGTCAATAAAGTATCTGCATATAATTAATTGAAAGGTTCTTCAATGGGTGTAGGGTTTTGTATTTGATCTTATTTCTTTATGTATTTCTTCAAAGTCTTCCGGTCTTTTGTTATTTTAATTGCTTCTTGTCTTGAGGTGCCTCTTTTCTCTAGTATGTGATTTATTGCCTTCCCATATCTTTCTTGATCGTCCTCCTCTTTTCTTTTTGCTTTCCATACTTTTCTGGCTTACGTGATTTTGTCTCTGTACAAGTCCCCATCATCCTAGTTGTCTCTTTTCTATGTATTCCTATATACTCTTTACTTGTAGTTTTTCTCTTATTCTTTCATTCCTCATTTTGTTCATTAGTGTGATGCTCTTCTTAAATAGCTCATTTCTACTGCTCTTATTCTGCTTTTCTGTCTTTCATTCAGTATCCATTTTTCACTTCCAAATGTTAAAACTGGCCTGTATATAGCTTTATTTACTTTTTTTTAAATTTATTTATTTACGGCCAAGCCATTTTAATTACAAAATTACAATACAGTATAATATACAAAAAAATATTTTATTTTGTTTGTATTGTTTACTCTATTGTTTATATCTGTTTCTTGCTGTTCTGAGTCTTGTATGATCACTCCTAAATATTTTTATTGTTTCACTTGCTCTATTTCTTTGTTCTCTATTTTTATGTTCACTTTCATTCCTTGTCCTGTTTTTGCCATTACTTTAGTTCTGTTGGTATTCAATTTCATGCCACATTTTTTCATTATCTTGTTCCATACTACTAGTATTTCCTGAAGTTCTTCTTGCCTATTTGCTATATCGCGATGTCATCTGCAAATGCAGATATAGCTTTATTTACTTTTTTTTAAATTTATTTATTTACGGCCAAGCCATTTTAATTACAAAATTACAATACAGTATAATATACAAAAAATATTTTATGTTGTTTGTATTGTTTACTCTATTGTTTATATCTGCTTCTTGCTGTTCTGAGTCTTGTATGATCACTCCTAAGTATTTTTATTGTTTCACTTGCTCTATTTCTTTGTTCTCTATTTTTATGTTCACTTTCATTTCTTGTCCTGTTTTTGCCATTACTTTAGTTCTGTTGGTATTCAATTTCATGCCACATTTTTTCATTATCTTGTTCCATACTACTAGAATTTCCTGAAGTTCTTCTTGCCTATTTGCTATATCGCGATGTCATCTGCAAATGCACATTGTTGCATTTGTACTTTTTTCATGTCTCTGTATACAAAATTTAAAGGTCTTGTTTCGTTGTTTACTTCCTTTATTATTTCGTCCATGTATATTATAAATAACAGCAGGCTTAGGCCAGATCCATACTCCAATCTACCACTGACGAACATACAAAACAAAGTTTTAACACATTTCATGTTCAGATCTTTAAATACATAACAAACAAAACCCTACATTCTTAAAGCTTTACTACCAATAGTTGTGATGTGTGACTCAAATGATAGCTTCAAATCAAAGTTATACCTAAGTCCTTAACCTCGTTAACTTTATTTAAACTTTTATTGTTTAAAGAAGTATAAACATTTACATTTTTATCTCTGCAAAAAGTGCTAGACATACATTTACCTATATTTAAATAAAGTTCATTATAATTACACCAATCACTTAATTTTGCCAAATTGTAGGATCTGGCAGTCGTTTCATTCAGAAATGACTTTGAAAATCTTAAGGTCATCTGCATACATCAACATTTCACATTGTAAAAAATTTCTTGAATATCTTGAATAACAAACAAAAAAAATAATTTTTGGCCGCAGTGGGAACCTTGAGGGACCCCTAAAGTGACATTTATAGGCTTTGTTTTACCCTTATCAGTTTGATGTTGACTCCAATTTTCCTTGGGCTTTCCCAATTTTTCCTCTTGGCACTTTGTCGAATGCTTTTTCCATGTTGATATATTGATTTCTGTGCCTCCAATATTCTATTAATTATTGTTTTCAATGTAAATATATAGTCATGTGCACCTCTCCTTGGCCTGAAACCGCTATGTGCTTCTGTTATTTTCTTTTCTACTATTTGTCTTAACCTTTTTCTATAATCTTCTCATATATTTTTGTAGTTGTACCAATTAGGGTCACTCCTCTGGAATTGTTGCATTCTGTCTTGATCCCAGTTTTGTAAATAGGCACTATCATTCCTATTTCCCATTCCTTTGGAATTTTTTCTTCTTTCCTCGCTCTGTTGATCAATTTCCATAGCTTACTCTTTCTCTTTATTCCCATATCCTTAATCATTATATCTGTTATTTTCTCTATTCCAATCTTTAGTCCTTTGATTGCATCTTCTACTTCTTGTTCGGTTATTTCGTCTTGCGGGTATAGTCGCGCCGCCGAGAGCTGACCGTGACTCATCGCACGATATTGGAGGAATCAGACATACGTTCCTTTCATTTCATTCTGTCGCGATCATCCTACGATGATGATAGAACGAGATAGATATTAATTGCTGCACGGTTCTTTGTGTGAAAATGCATGAGTCACGGTCAGCTATCGACGGCCCGACTATATTCTGTATCTTCTCTTGTTGTATCATCTGCTTCTTGGTTTTGCTCATAGTCTCGATTCAGTAATTCTTGAAAGTATGTCTTCCATCTTTCCATTGTGTCTGTCCCCGTCAATAGTAGTCTTCCTGCTTCATCTTTTATTCTTATATACTCATCTTTTTTGTCATTTCTTATGTTCTTTAGTGTCTTGTAGAATATCTTCTGGTTTGTCTTTGCATTTTCTTCCATCTTGTTTCCAAATTCTTCCCACATTTTTCAGTCAGTATCATTTTTTTGCTTTAATTCAGCTGCTCTGTGATCTCGTGTTTAGGTATTTCCGCCATTTTTCTTTCTTAATTTTAATTTCCATTGTCCAGCATGCTGTTTGCTTTATAAACTTGCTTTATTTGTTTGTCCTACATACTCGTTTAGCTGCCTTTATTATTATTATTATTATTGTCGTTAGTGATTTCCATTCCTCATCTATACTTGCCTATATACTCCTACTAGCTCACTTATTGCCTTACTTATTTCTTCTTATTTCCTGGCTATATCTTCCTGTTTTAATTTGTATGCTCTTATTGCTTCGTCATATGATTTTTTTTCGCCTTTCCCTTTTTCTTCTTTTGTTTTTTCTTGGTATATCCTATTAGCAAATAATGGTCACTTCCCATTTCATATCCCCTTCTAACTCTTATATCTCTTATCTTTCTTCTGTTTATCCTTTCTGCTAAAATGTAATCTATTATTGATCTCTCGCCTCTGTTTTGTTTTTCCCTTTGTGGTCAAAAAACGTATTAGTTATTTTTAGACCTTGTTCTATGTAATAGTCTATCATTCCTTCTCCATTATTATTTCTATGTTCTTCACCCTGTCTTCCCAGAACTACTCTGTGTGTTTAGTCCCCTTTTCCTACCCGTTCATTCAAAATATCCCATTATGTATATCTCCCCTTTCGCTTTTACTGCCTCTTCTGCTAGTTGTTTCCAAAATATACCTTTGCTTGCGAAAACAAAAACTTTACGAGTTTACTCGTGGTTGGTCAGCAACGTTTGGTTATGAAAACACGAGTTAACTCGTGACCGGTCAACAATGTGTTAATTATACATATGTAAAAAATAGTTATCAAAAACTATAATTTTAAATTTGGGTCATTAAAACACTTTTTTATTTTATTTTCAGTTGCCTAAAATGTGTGCATCCTGCTATTTCTTTAATTGTCTAAATTGTAATTGTTTCAATAGGCTTAACCTCTGCAAACAGTATTTACTGCTACATGAGTGAAAAATATTTTTTTCAGAACGGATTTTTACATATAAATGATTAGAAATAAATAAAATATCCCTTGAATCATCTCTCAGTTATACTTAAATAATTACATTAAAACAAATATAAAAAAAAAACTTATTCAAAACACCATTTCAAATATAAGGTACAAATAATAAATGTCGAATCCAACAGTAACTATGAACATTACGTACCCTTCATAATCTACACTTACTTGAAGTCGACCTCATGCTGTGTGATCGTTGGTGATTGCTGCTTTCTAAATTATTGAAAGGGTTATGACGTTGACGTGGTGGCGGAACAGGAGAACCAACAACTTGTGAAAGTTGACTAGGTGCATCTAAAGGAAGATACCATGTAGATTTTTGAGCCATTATAGTGACAGTAAAAAAATTAACCTCAATGTCATATCTTATGGCAAATTGTAAAAAAATAGACATTATTATCTTATCTATTGTTTCAATAGCTTTAAATTAGTGTGATTTGATCATGAGTAATATATTTAGTAATTAGTATTGCCAAAAAGTACACTGGCCAGATAGCTCTATGTTGTTAATATATAATTTAATTTAAATTTAATAGATGAAATTCATGTTTATCATGTAAATTGTAAATTAAGTTAAAAATAGTTATTATCAACCAAAATAACTTAAAAAAAATATATAAACATCAGCAAAAACTCAATAATAAAATGTTTATTCTACCCACCCTCAATATCAGCAAGCTGCCTTTGCAGTTCGGCCACCATTAATTTCATATAATCAAAACCTGCACAAGCTAGTGCCTTCATCCATTGCTCCATCGATTCTTGTGATTCCGCACCCAACACATAGCTACGGTTATTGGTACCATGGAACTCAATTTTAAAACAGAATAGCTCATCGTCTTCAGATAACTCTGTAATTTTAACAAATCAATAATGAATTTGATGAATAATAATAATAATAAATCCACAGATTCACCTATTGTGCATCCCTCGAGAATGATCACACCCACTGGTTCTTTATCTCCCTTCTTGTCAAAATAAAAGAGCAAGTTTCCTTTGAGGACGAAATACCGCTTCTGAAAATTCTTGTTCACTTCCCCCCGCTTATTAAGGTAGCCCTCCTTATCCACCGGTGTCGCCGACACCGCGAAGGCGCACAAATTCTTATCGTTTATCTTCATGAATCACAGCCTACAATCACAGTGGTAATGGTTATGTTGTGGTTACTATGTTATGTTTAAATCAATTTGACGATGGAGGTTATGTTTTGCTTGATACAGGTGTTTTTATTTTAAATGTTTACAGGCCCTAAACTGTTAACGCAGAATTGATTTTTGAAGAATTAATATAGGTATTTTTAATATTTTAAAAGTAATACGGTTAAAAGTTTTCTATTTTAATTAGCGCCATCTTTTAGAGTATTGGCGTATTAATTTTAGTTATCTAAAGAAATATTTTTAATTTTTGCAAATTTAATGAATAAATTATTTATGTAGAATGTTCAAAAATAAGAAAATATTATTGGGCAAACTTATTTCTATATTAGAGTCTCCTGCAATAATGATAAACTATTACACTTTTATTGATTTTGGATGAGTTACATATTTCTGTATAAGTAGATTATGGCGCTATCTTTTGCAATAAATACAAAACATAAGGAAGGTAACGAACATTAATTTGTGATTGTATTTTAAAAAATAAAATTTTATAATTTGCACGTAATAAATGTGCAATTAATATTATAATTAAAAAATAAGTTAATTAATATATAAATGTATATAGAGGTTGTTAACAGTGGCGTATTCAGGGGGGGGTAATTGGGTAATTACCCCCCCTAAGAATTATTTATTCGCTTATTTTGTTTATTCTTAAAAATTACCAATATTTCAAACAAACAAGTTAACTGTTGGTAATTCTAGTCAGCGATCTATGACAGTGCATTTTTCCAAAACCGGCAGGCCATGGACACAAATTAAAATTATCTGCGCAAGCACCGTTAGAAAAGTGATGACTTCCTTTGCACGGGGGGTTCCCCTTGCTAATAATACCCGACATATATTGATACTATTCGCCTCTTTGGTATCGTAAATCGTTACATTGTTTTACATTAAAAGAGCGCGATTCACATTTCTTGGTTTACTGTTTACACGTCGCATGTAAATCCTAATTTTTTAGTGATTGCTGATAAATTACCAATTGATTATAATTCGATCAATTATACATAAGGTATTTTTTTGATTTTAGGAATAATATATGCATTCTTTTAAATTAATTTATTCCTGATTTTTGTTGTAATTAAATTAGTAAATGAAAATTGATAATCTACGTTGGATTTATTTGTTCAGAAAATTAAAAAAACACGATTTTTCAACAAATAAGGATCGATCTATGTCAAAGTCAATTTAAATCATCAATCTACATCTTCATTGACATTTAGCAGTAGAAATCTTCACTAGGTTGTTCCCATCATGAGAAAAAGAAGCATACAACATGTACATATAGTAATGTTGAAATTTACATTCATATAGTTAAATTTAGTAATGTTAATGAAATTGAGAAATTTCGAATTTTAAATTGTAAAAGATACTTTTGTTTTACCCTATTCTGTACATAAAAAGGAGGAAGGATATTAAATATTACTTGTCTGGAAAACATTTTAGACAATTTAATTGGTTAATCTTTTCTAATCATTTAAACAGATTCTTTTGCAAATATTGCTTCTTTTTTACAAAATTTGGTGGGTTGCACCAACAAGTGCCATTGCAAAAATAAGTATCTCAGACAGTATCTCAATATTCTAAATTATCAGGTAAAAATGTTGTGTTATGAAAATATTACCATAAAAATTCAATTGTTTATGCGAAATTGTTTTATAAAATCACGAGATATAAGAAATAAATTAAATATGGAAAGACTTCGACAAATTGAAGAAAATAGACATAGATTAAAACCAATAATCAAAAGTATCATATTTAGGGGAAACAAAATATTCCCTTACGAGATCATCGTGCTGCTGGTTCTCTCTTAAATACAAAAACTATTACAAACGAGGGCAATTTTTGTGAAATTCTACATTTCGAATTGCATCTGGTGACAACTTTAAAAAATCATTTGGAAAACCATTAAACATATTTCACAAATATCTCTTGAAATACAGTGACTTTGAGTAAATAGAATAAATAAAATGAATCTTGCTCTAATAACTTTATAAATAACACTATTGATGTTTTATCCAACAAGGGGAAAAATACTGCCACATCTTTTAAACAATTTATAATGATGCAGTCAATATTTTAAACGAATTACAAATTTAAATGACAAAACCGCGAATTACCAAAGGCCAGAGGAATAGACCAAACCTGGATAAACCTATTATAGCAGATTATTTTTATTTATCTTTTTCCCTTTTATCCATTACGGGTGTCAGACTTATTTTCTACAATATGTCTCAGTTAATTTCTTTTACACTTCTTTACCACTGTTGCGTAGCTTGTTCTATTTTCTTATTTCTTTCCATTCTATTCCTTTTCTTTCCGCTGCTCGATGCTTGATGTACTTGCTCGTTCCAACCCTTGGTCTTCCTAATTCCCTCTATCTTTCTTAGGTATCTCATTTCCATTGCATTGTTTTTTTTGTTATTACTCTCGGTGGTTACTCACTATCGCTTCAAAAACCGAAAGTTTTACAGTGCGTTCTTTTTCTAATTTGGTTTACTTTATCAGACTGAATGTTTTTGTGTCGTTTCTCGAAGCGATATTTTGTGACGTAGGACGGAACATCCAACGGATGGACTATATATAGCAGTTAATGTTTTTTATATACTTCTGTTTTTATTGTTTTTGCAATCTCTTTTTTCTCTAAGAATGTTTTTTTTATTGTGTTGTAGATCATTCCTGCTTTGCCTAGTTTTTCATCTTTTTCTGATTCCATCTTCCCTGTTTCCTCTATTGTTGATCCCAGGTATTTAACTCTATTTTGTGATTGCTCTCTTTTGATGATATTATATTTATCTTTTCCAGCTCTTTTTTTGAATATTTCCAGGTTTTCTTCTGAATCTGCTATTAATGTTATGTCGTCGGCAAACATTAATACATATTTGCATTTTTAATAGTTTTTAATATTTCTATACCCTATCTTTGTGCTTTCGGCTCTTTGTTTGCTATTTCTTATTGCTTCGTCATTAAGTGATGCAAATAGTAACGGTGTTAATATACATCCTTGTCTCAGTCCTGTTTTGGTCTTGAACTCCTCTGATTATTTATTTCCTATTCTTACTTTATTTTTGTTATTTCTTTATTATATTTATAATGCTTTTTTTATCCTTCTTGTCTCGAGTATATGCAATATGTCCTCTCTTCTTACCCTGTAATACGCTTTTTTAGGTTGATGAACATATATGTAAATCTTTTCCCTTTTTAATCATCTTTTCTGTTAATTGTCTCATTATGTATATTAAATCTTGTTTGCTTCTATTTTTCTGAAACCGTGTTGTTCTTCTCCCAGCTGTTGATCTAATTTTCCTCTTATTCTTGCTTCTATTAACCTAGTAAAATTTTTCCCTGGTTTGATTGTGAGTGTAATACCTCTGTAGTTATCATATATTTTTGTGTCTCCTTTTTGTGTATGGATATTATAATTCCCTTGTTCCATTCCTCGGGTATCTTGTGATTTTTGATAATGTCATTTACTATTTCCAAGAATTCTTCCTTCCCCTTTCCCCATATATTTCATTATTTCAGCTGTGATGCCATCTATACCTGGAGATTTTCCTAGTTTTATTTTTTTTGATTGCTGCCTCCAGTTCTTCGATTCTTATTTCGTTGATTCCTCCATTTGTTTCACCTTCTATATCTCCGTGCTGGTCTGTTTTGGTTATTTCATTAAAGAATTCTTTCCATCTTTCTAATATCTTCTTTTCTTCTGTTATTATATTTACGTTTTTATCTTTTATACTTGGCTGGGTTAATGTATTTTAATTGCTTATTTGTTTAATAGTGCTGTTAAACATCTTTTTGTTTTCTGTGAACGTTTCTTTCAGTTTCTTAACGAACTGCTCCCAGGATTGCTTTTTTGCTATCTTGAATTTTTGTTCCACATTTTTATTTGCTATTATATATCTTCTATAATCTTATTCTTTCCTTGTTTCCTTGTTTAAGTTTTCCAATTCTCTTCTTTTGTTTTTACAAATTGTTTTACCTCTTCTGACTATCACCTGTTTTTCTTCCTCTGTTTGTTTGATATAGTGATTGTTTCACATCTTTCTTGGGCTGCTTCACTTATGATTTCTTTGATCTTTTTCTTTTCTCCTTCTATTTTGTCTTTTTCTCTATTTTTGATTGGTATTCATTCCTAGTTTCTTTCTTTTCATGCATTCATTTATATTTTTACCAAGTAGTGGTCGCTCCCTATTTCAGCCTATCTTATTACTTTAACATCTTTCACCTTTTCCATTCTACTGCGTCTATTAAGGAGTAGTCTTTTATTTCTCTTTTCTTAGTCTAACTTCTCTAGTGTGTTTATGTATGTATTTGAATTTTGTGTTTGTCACAATGAGGTTGTTTGCTATACATAATTCTATAATTGTTTTGCTATTTTCGTTTCTGTTCTCATCTCCACACTTTCCCCTGTATATTTTTTGCTCTCTCTCTTCTTTTAGCTCTTTGTCATTTCTCTCATGGAGTCTTTAAACATGCTCTTTAATTCCTCCATTATCACATCGTTCTTAGATATATTTAGATTTTCCTTCTCCGTGAGTTTTTTTTTTCTGTTTTCATCTTCCTTTGTTTTATTTTTGTATCCTGTTGTTATGACAACGTTTTGTTTCACTGCTTCGTTTTTCTATCTTTTTCTATTCTCCATTGCTCATTTGGAATCCTTGGAATCCATAATTAGGGCTGTCGATATCTCTTTCTCTTTTTGTACTCATTTGTTTCTTTATTTCCCACTTCCTTTTAGTTTTATGTTATATATTTTAACACTACTTATTTACTTTTTTATGGACTTTTGCATGTACGTGGTTCGCTGTTTTAAGTTCCTCTGAACTGCACATAGGATTATTATCGAATTAATATATATTTACCTCTCCTGAATAATATTATTACAGATCTGCAATACAGATTTAATAAAGACACGATGAATTTGTTCAAATTTAACACAACAATACCTAGTGTTTTATTGATAACAAACTGGCGAAGATTTAGATGTCACTTCAAAATCTGTTGCAACATATTTAAATAAAATTTTACCTGAAAACGTAACATGTGCAATAGCAATTAAGTCTGAATTGGCATTTTGGAAATTACAATGGCAAAAGAAAAAGAAAATCAAAGAACAATTACCAGAAAATGCTTTAGATGTATACAGAAAGTATGACCCGAATATTTACTGAACATAAAAATAATTTTACAAATATTATGTACTCTTCCTGTTAGCGTTGCTTCTGCAGAAAGAAGTTTTTCTGCACTGAAAAGATTCAAATGGTGGCTGCGAGCCACTATGTCTCAAAAAAGTCTAACCGAGTTAGCTGTATTACATATTCATTGATATATGGATATTAATATTGACAATATTATTAAAAAGCAAAGAAAATCGTTTTTTTAATAAATTTAGTTACAAAAATCTGTTTCAAATTTTACAAAATATATTATTATGATTTTATATGTGCTATATTTATTTCGGGTGTAGAATTATATTTTATTTATTTATGGAATAAAAAAATATTTTTTTTTTCAAATTACCCCCCCTAAGCCAGTTGACTGGAAACGCCCTTGGTTGTTAAAGCATAACTTTAAAACGTGCAACATACAAATGTATATCGTGCAAAATTTTTAATGAAATTGTCTTTATTATTTAGAGAAAATAATTAGCAGAAATAACAGCACATCTGGCAGTTCAAGGTAAAATAAAAATATGTATTAGTGCAGTTAATTTTTAGTTCCCAATTTCGAATATTTAAGCATTTTGCATATAATAGCCTAACAACAGAAAAGTTATTGGTAGATATCTAATAATTTATTTAATACAGTAACAAAAAGAATATTTTAGATGAAAATGTAATATTCCATGGACAAGGATGAAACAACAGAAGGAAACCATGAATGATTTTTTGCACGTAATTTGGTTGACACTATAAAATAAATATGCGATTAACAATATTGAATAGTGATTATAAGTTAGGCTTAGTTATATATATATATATATATATATATATATATATATATATATATATATATATATACAGGGTTATTCACGCTATACGGCACGGAATATTGTGGCCAAAATACGTGACTTTCAAAAAGTTTCACTTTGGGGATATATGGGGGTCTATTAGGGCTACTTTTTAAAATTACTTTCATAATATACAGGGTGTCCCAAAAACGCTAAAAGTATCAAAGTTATGTTTTTTTTAATGAAACACCCTGTATTTTATTGCATTTTTGGATCCTTCGATCAAAATAAGTGTGTGTTTTAATAAGGTTTTTATTACCTAAACCTTAAGGTTTTTGAAATAATTTGAATTTTGTAAAAAATTAACCTAATTCTCATGTTTCAAATACTTAAAAAGTAATTAAGTTATGCATACCAAATTTACACTGAAATGTAACAATAGATCATATTTTATTTTCCAAGTATAATAAATTTGATATCTTATACCGGGTGTAAAAAAATTGAAATTAAAGAAATGAGAACTTTAAATGGTTATAACTTCAATTATTTAAATGGAACGCCATATTTTTTAATTTGTCAGCAAATGCACTTTTTAATTACCTATCTTATGGTATTTATATCTTAAGTCTTAAGTCTTCTCGTTTTTACAGACCACGCCAAAATATTGTTTATTGCACCGTTTTAGTACTTTTTAAGTAAAAATTTTAATGTATCTAGTTTTCCATCGTATTTAAAAACGTAAGATAATTAATTTAGTCTGTTACTTTAGTTTAAAAAGCCTGGCTTTTATTATAGTTGTGTTATTTTGCGTTTTTGTGTTAGATCGTTAGTAATCGTTATTGTTTGAACATCGTTGTTGTATTTAATAGTAAAAATTGAAAATTTACACAGATTTTCTTATACTGGGGTTTTTATAACTGACACTTCCAATTTCTTCAAATTGGTTTAATAGTCTCTCAAAAATGGCTGGCTTACGGTGATTTCTTTCGGGAAACCTTTAAGTATAAACTCGACAAGCCAATAAACAATTTTGATGACATTCTCCAAGCATAAAGATAATGCCAATACCCCCTTCTTTTGAGTAAATCTTCATTTTTTACCAAAAAATACAACAGCGATGTTCAAACAATAACGATTACTAACGATCTAACACAAAAATGCAAAATAAGACAACTATAACAAAAGACAGGCTTTTTAAGCTAAAGTGGCAGACTAAATTAATTATCTGACGTTTTTAAATACCATGGAAAACTAGATACATTAAAATGTTTACTTAAAAAGTACTACAACGGTGCAATAAACAATATTTTGGCGTTTTCTGTAAAAACGAGAAGACTTAACATTTAAGATATAAATACCATTCGATAGGCAATTAAAACGTGCATTTGCTGATAAATTAATAAATATAGCGTTCCATTTGAATAAATGAAGTTATAGCCATTTAAAGTTCTCATTTGTTTAATTCCAATTTTTTTACACCCGGTATAAGATGATGTCAAATTTATTATACTTGGAAAATAAAATATGATCTATTGTTACATTTCAGTGTAAATTTGGTATGCATAACTTAATTCCTTTTTAAGTATTTGAAACATGAAAATTAGGTTAATTTTTTACAAAATTCAAATTATTTCAAAAACCTTAAGGTTTAAGTAATAAAAACCTTATTACAACACACACTTATTTTGATCGAAGGATACAAAAATGCAATAAAATACAGGGTGTTTTATTAAAAAAAGTACAACTTTGATACTTTTAGGGTTTTTGGGACACCCTGTATATTATGAAAGTAATTTTAAAAAGTAGCCCTAATAGACCCCCATATATCCCCAAAGTGAAACTTTTTAAAAGTCACGTATTTTGGCCACAATATTCCGTGCCGTATAGCGTGAATAACCCTGTATATATATATATATATATATATATATATATATATCACTTTATAAATAATATTACTTTCTAGAGGTTAATTGTTGATATTGAATTAATTTATTTAACAGTTGACAATATTGAATAATGATTACAAGTATTTATTTAATTTAGCAACGTTACACTTTCCATAATGTATTTTTAGTAAAAGTTGTAAATAAATATTTAAAAAAAAATACAAAATTTAGTTAAGTAACATAAACAGATGATCGTAAATATATAACAAAAATTGTTACAAAGCCCTTTTTTTTAAACCTACCCATAAACCATTTTGAGCTTTTACCAGAAGTGACCCCTTATGCAACTTCAAAGGAATATCAGTTTTTTTAACAACTGTTAGCTCAAATTTAGAGAGTATGTGAAATAATATGGTTTTACATTCCATCAATGCGAATCTGGACCCAATGCAGTTTCTAGGACCGTTTCCAAAGGGCATGAACGCATTAGGTATGAGTTTGTGTTTGTTTTCATCGCTGAACCTTTGGGGGTCGAATCGGTCGGGGTTTGGATAGTAATTTGGATCGTGATGGATCGCCAATGTGGAAATCCAAATGACATCCCCTACTCGAATATTGACGGGAGATTCCCCTGGGTGCGTTGGTTCCAGTGTGTATGGTTTTACACATATTCTATCTGATAGTATTAGTGGTGGCCATTTACGTAGTGTTTCTGAAACATATAACATACAATAATTTTATTATCAAATAGAACATACAATATAAAGACAGATTTTCCTATATTTTCGGCAGAAGATCTTTAAACTTGCATATAATTTAATATAGGTTTAATACTAATAATAATACGTTCAAGAAAATGTTTAGTGTCTAAGTAGCTTAGTGACTAGTTTAGAAAAGCATTATGATTAAGCTAGAGATTACAATCTACATATGAAAGTTTTAAAGCACATGGACTTTGTTGTGCAATTTAATGTTAAAGCTGGTGAGCTGTTAATACTAAACTACCGTCCTATTTCGTAAACATAGTCAAATCTATCATATCAAGGGCTATATATACGCATATAAAGCTGCATATTAAAATCGTTACAGTGGTTGTTGGGGTACAGTACAAATACTTTTGTCTAAAACAGATTATTAATCTAATTAATCTAATTTAATGCTTTCATGTTTTTGTTCTCCCATTTTTCTGATACTTTTGTTTGTATGAGGGGTGTTCTAATTTTTACTACTACTATTTTTCTACTTAAAAAAATCAATATAACATTCTATAAGTTTTTTACCATTATTATTTGTTCTAGCATCCATAACTGTTTTTTACTGTTGGATATACGATGTATAGTTTCTCTTTTACCTTTTCCACAGCCTTAGCTCATTCCAATTTTTTTTCATTTTTATTATTTTTTTTTGTGTACAAACACTTATATTTGTTTGTGTTTTAATTTCATCTTTAATATTATTTACAAATATTAATACATTGCACAAAATTTTTGAAGTTACTATTTGTAGTGATATTGGAAGGAACGTTTCCTCAGCCCGATTTCGTTGAAGAACTACATAATTCTTTTTGTTGGTGAAAAGAAGGGAAATCCATAATGAACACTTTCGAAAGGTAGGAATATTATTGGTTAAACCTCTTTTCAAACATCGCATATAGAACTAGTCCATTGCTAAGAGAGTTTAATTTCCAGTCGTCCAGGTGCTAAGGTTATTATCGTATTTCTGAAATATAATTCTTGAAGAAGAGTTCTTGTCTATATATACAACATCTTTATTAACAGACAAAAATAAAATACAGATAAGACAAATACATATAATACATTTATGATGATATGAGTGATGGGAGGTTAGTCTGTTAATTGGCTATCGACCGGCGGTCTTTCAGCCCTGATTTGTCCTTGTTGATGTGTCACGTTAGTCTGTCTCTGATGATGATGATGATGGGTGATGTGATGCGATGAATTCGAAAATGGTAAATGGAGGGGTTTTGAATTTTGGGGTTAGGTTAGGATTTCTGCGTAAGCAGTAGAGGGTAAGGATTTGATGGTTGAAGGGAGGTAGAGTCATATAGGAGTTGGTTAGAGGGATTGTGTAGAGGATTACTGGGGTGGCGGATTTTGGTTAAAGTTCTTAGGGAGGATCGCTCGCTAACTTGGATATTGTGGATGGTAGGATTGCAAGAGTTGGAGAAAAGGACATTACCATAGTCGAGTAGAGGACGGCATATCATTTTATATATTTTAACCGCTGTTTTTATAGATATACCGTTCTTTTTGTAAGTTAGGTTTCTGAACATTTTGGCTCTAGCTATGATTTTTGTTTTGTTTGAAGCTGTATGGTGTTTGAAATTGCCTTTTCGATCTATGGTAATGCCTAGGTATTTTATGGATGTAGAAGGGGAAACAGTTATGTTGGAGATATGAATATCGTGTGCAGGATTATTGTTACGGTGATAGGGAATTAGGAGCTGGGATTTGTGGGGATTGATTTTAATTCGCCATTTAGCAAACCAGTGTTGCAGGGAGTCAATTTGCTGGTGGAGGGATTGAAGAGCTTTAGGAACGGTGGGTGCGTGGGAAGTTCTTGTCTATTTTCTTGGTTGTGCACTATTTATAGATGTTATGTAGTGTTAGCGGCTGATGTTTTATGGCATCATGGTTGTACCTATCGTCTTCTTGTAATCAAATTGACTGGATTATCAGACATGATTTCGTTGATGTTATTATTGAGTTATTTGAATTTTCATGCTTCAACGCCGGCGCCACCTACATGATGAGAGAGATGCGACGATTCCGCCGGAATTGTACTTCTTGTTGGGTATGTGCGCGAGCGAACGGTCCATCCGTTCTCTTTGTATACAATACGGTTAATTAAACGTTTAGTTAAGTAAAATAGTCGATGTATTCAAAAAGTTATAAGCCCAGGTCACGTGTGAAGTGGGTGAACTTGACTGTGGCCGATCGCAGTCTGTGAGTCGAATTTTGGATCGCCGAATTCGAGGTTAGGTCCGTACCTCGAATTCGGCGGGGGAACCGTGTTCGTTCCGCTTGGGCGCACGTTCGACGTTTATTGTGGAGTACAATGGTTGAAAAGTTAGACATGAATAGCCTGAACAAGTTTGATGGCAGCGACTACAACCAATGGTGGTTCCAAAGAATTGTGCGCTCCGGGCAAAAGGACTCGTTAATGGGGTGGAGCAGAAACAAGCAGCTGACGGTGATCCGCAGAAGGCATACCGGACAACCCCCCAGATCACCTTGATTGAGAATTGTGAGTCATCTAATCAAATAATTGGTAAGCTTGATTCTATCTATCTGCAACGGTCGAGCAAAATGATAGCACACGAACGTTTTCACCAGTATCGCAAGAAAGATAATGACAGCATTGCCCAACACATTGCGAATGTGGACAATCTAGCGAAGAAATTAAAGGGTATTGGTGAGGCTATCAGTGACGCGGCGATCATGACAAAGATTATTAGTACATTGCCGGCGAAGTTTTGGAATTTTCGACAGGCGTGGCTGTCGGTCAGTGAAGACAGGCAAACGGTGGCACAGCCGTCAAATGTGCCAGGTTAGCCGACGAAACGCAAAAGTGTGTCTGACTGAGCAATTTGAAATGACACCAAAGTACCTCGGCTGTATACGTTTTCAACCGGACTCCGATGAGCGAGAAGGGGACTATGCCGCCGTACGAGATCTTCATGGGAGGACCTGAAGAAGTTCTGCTGCACCACATTCATGCACATGCCCGACAGCCAAAGGAACAAGCTGGATGACAAATCCAGCCAACTCATATTTGTTGGATGCGGACGAAATTCCAAAAACTACCGACTGTTTGATCTAGTGAACAAGAAGGTGAAGGTTTCGACGAACGTAATTTTCGAGCAATAGACTACGATATGGGCCGAGAAAAGAACGGTCCAAATTAGCGTCGCACCAGTGAACATTCAGATGACGACACTGAAGAGTACCTTGGAGATCTAGACCAAGCCGCTGACCGAGATGTAGTACTAAACCGGGCAGCTCCAGAGATCGGCAGTGAAGATATCTGCAGCAGAGATGGCTGAGCCCCGACGGGACTTCGATGGTGAAGAGCTTGTCAACGCAAACCTGAGAAACGTCGAAACCATTCAAGAGGATGAAGCGGTCGACTTTAACGCCATGGACTTCAGTCTGAAAAGGAGGGACAACTTGCGGCGTTTAACGTGATACACGGCAATTATTGTTGTGGTGAAGGAGCCGCAAACCTACTTGGAGGCTATGGACAGTAGCAAATCAAGAGAAAGATTAAAGGCGATTGCAGAGGAGCTCAACATTCTGGACAGGAACAACACGTGGCAACTTGCAAAAAGAACTGGCAATATGTCTCAATGGGTTTTTAAGATCAAAGATTCAGCATCGAACAAGCCAAAATTCAAGGCTACGCTCTGTGCCAAGGGATTTTCTCAAGAAAAGGGAGTCGACTACGATAAGATCTTCTCGCCTACTACACGGTTCGATTCGATCAGACTCCTGTTGGTCACAGCTGCCAAAAATAATTATAATATCTTGCAGTTCGATGTACGAACAGCATTCTTGTATGGAGATCTACACGAAATGATCCACACGAGTGATGAAGTATGCAGACTACAAAGGTCAATGTACGGATTGAAGCAGGTATTATGATGCTAAAACGAAAAGTTCAACTAGTTTATGCTCGACGAGAAGAAGCAGACAAGTGCGTCTACAGGAGGAGTGACACTGACTCGATAATCATCATTATTCTCCACGTCGATGATGGACACGTCATGTCCTCAGATGGAGCGTTGCTCTATAGTTTCGTGGACAAGTTGAGAAAGCAGATCGAAACAACAGTTTTGGAATCTGGACATTTTGTCGGGATATAGATTCTGGGCTGGACAGATGAAAGCCAGCTATTTGATTGTTTATCCTTTTATGGTAATTAATATCCTATAACCTATCAGACATGACTTCGTTGATGTACTTTGGATTAAAATAGATGCCAATAATGTGAGAATGTGAAAATAATCAATCACATTCTTTAGTTTATTAAAATGTTCTATCTTAAATCCTTTACGTGTTATTCTATTTTGTAATATGCGGCGATCAAAGTAATTTTATCGACCGAAATTGATATTGTATCTTGTTGTTATGTTGTTTAGCAAAGAATAGGATTCATCTTTCTCAGCAGTTCTTATATGTCTGCCTCTATGTTTATTTTGGTGTCGTCTGTTCGATGTGAACTTTTTTGTTGGGCATGGAAAAATGTTTCTTTGGTGAGAGAGTTTACGTGAGAAATGTAATAATTTGTTTATTTAATAGTTTGCTGGTCTATATAGTATGTACGGTAAAACTGTTACGATTGAATATTCTTGACTCTTGTCTGGATTACTAGTTAGAAATTTTTGTCCAAGTTTGCGACTTTACCAGGATTTCAAGAGCTGTACTAGCTATCTTAGTTCCTTCATTAAAAATAGTTTTGTTCGTTATTCACAAGGATCGAGTTATAATAATTTAGGTATTTGGATGATCAGGAATGTTCTTGGATGAACGTATGGAGTAAAGTAAATTGATTGTTTTGTTCTATATAATATTGATTTTAATTTTGGGTATTTAGATGATCAAGGTTAATATTTTTCTTGTCTAAACCAAGTGGCTAAATAATAAAAGTATTATCTATATAAGGTAGAAAGTATTATCAATAATGTAATGTATCAGTAAATAGGGCGATTTCATTGGTACTTATGTAACTAAAGGGTCACTTTGTGCAAAAAATCTGTTTTATGATGGCAAATTTTGTTTCTATATCCATAGCATTCATACGGTGGAATTTTTTTATTCGTAATAAATTGAATATAGCTTATGAAAGTTGTTTTACTTTGATTTGTATGAAAAATAAATAAAAATAAATTAATTAATTCATTACCTGTTATAACCATATCCATATATTTCATCGTAACTAGAATTTCAGGTGTCAACTTTCCTTTACAAACAGCCAATGTGTCATCGATTTCTCCTCGCAGCTTATTTTGAATTTCAGGATTGATAGCTAATTCATAAGCAGCCAATGCAAGTGCCGTGGAGACTGTCTCAAATCCTGCCAAGAAAAATATAAAAGCTTGCGCTGTTATATCTGTATCTGACAACTCGCTTGTACGACGTTTTCCCTTTTTGCCAAAGTCGGATTCTTCGACAGTCGCAAAGCCTTCACGCTCTTTATCTTCCTCATCGTGTTTCAGTTTGCCCTTTCTAGCCTCCATTAGTAAGTTCAACATATCGGGGCGATGTATATTTTGTTCTTCGCGTAGTTTAATGGTGTCAGTGATAATTTTATGGAAGAATTCGACAACCGGTTTCGATAGTAATCGAAGCCCAAGTAACTGAAATTAAATTTTGTTAAATATGGACTGCAATCATATCTATGCATAGGTACTAACCTTGCATAAACGGGGTGAAATTAAATTTACAACAATACATAATATTTTTGAAAATGAGAAAAAGTCCGAAGATTCTAATCCTTTCTTGTAAAATTCGTTTTCTCGATCTAGCAGTGAGTCACACTTTAATCCAAATGCACAGCTGGCGATGACATCATTCGTAAAACGCGCAAATGTATCTTTCAATTCAATTTCCACCTCATTGGAATCTTGATTTAAGTAATAATCTTTTAACTGTTCAGCGCACTCATTAATTAGTGGGAACATCATTCGCATTTTGTTGCTAGTGAAGGCTGGACTTAACGTTGAACGCATTTCATGCCATTTCTCCCCTATAATATGAAAGTGAATATATATATATATATATATATATATATATATATATATATATCTAACGTCTAAAATTTTTAATACCTTCTAGGAAGAATAAATTTCCTGACCAAATCGGATCTGTTTCGTTAGGCAAAAATCTACTGTGATCAGTAAAGTAACAGAAATCCTTTATTGTAATTTGTTTTATCAATCCCAAATCCCTCAAAAATAACGTGGGCTTTGTCATTAAGTATATTCCAGTGTATCTGAAGTGTTTAATAAAAAAATATATTATCTACATCGTTGAAAAATTTAAATTTACCTATCATTTGGAAACCTGTTGTAGAATCTCTTTAATTCATCTGTAAATGTTCTCGCACGAAATGTTGTAAAGAATAAATCTCCAAAAATGGGAATAGGCAATCCTTGGGACACTTTGTTTTTCTTCCAGTATAGTTGATTTTTGATCAGATGAACAGAAAGTAATATTACGAGGATAATTATCAGGTACCAAATCATATTTAGGTGTATCCTAAAAATAAGTAAAGATTTACAGTACACATTTATTTATTTTAGTTTAGTTGTAATTATAGATTATTATCACTGCGAAAATGATTAACTTTAATTGCCATCACTGATAGTGATTTAGAGTCGATTAAATGTTTTTATAAATAAATACCACCTTTAACATAATATAAACAATAATACGTATACTATAATTATTTACTAAATATAATTTAATGCATATAAGTAATTTCATGTATTAAACATAACGGAAGTATTTGGTAAATATGTTAGCCTTCGTTAATAAATTATTAGAATCAAACTGACCTTCGCGATGCTTGTATTTACACCAAACCAGACCAAACTAAGCTCTCAAAACTGGTTCGGGTTTGACCCTGTTCCGACTATACCCCCACTCCCAAAAGTAGCAGTATTTATTATTGAATGATATCGATGACACAATATTGCACAATTAATTATCAATTAGATACATTGTTATAAAAAGAACATTGTTATTAAACAATCGTGGATGCTGTTAATTATTTTAATTTTTGGCGCATTGATAAAATTTCATCATTTTTGTATGATGAATAATCGAACGCAAAGTGTTTTCACTGCAAGTCTCCGCTCTTTCTTGTATTTTCATGCACCATTAATTACGTTACTCTGCTGCTGTTATTGTTACACAATCAAAATGCATTAATTAAGTAGGATTTTTTAAATGAAAAATCATATAATAATTTACTAATTGTGGGTTAAAATATTTAAACAATTTTGAGTATAAAAATCCGCTAATGTAGTGTATTTTTTATGAACGTGTTTATTAATGTACTTTATTAACAGGTAATCAAAATCATCATAATAAATAAATAAATAAATAAGGAATGAATATATATGGTTGATATGTATTTAAAAAAAATATTTTTATAATTATAAAAATATTTTTTTGATACGAGTGCAAATTTTATTCACTCGGTTATTGGGAAGTGTTAATTATTTACAAAATAGAATCCCATGTTTGTAACTGAATGTTATTAGTTTTAGTCTAACTTTCTTTATCTATTGTCATTGATTAAATTTTTTTTATGTTATTCCTGTATAACAATTTTGTAATTTTAGCAATCATTTAATTAAGCCAAGTATTTGAAACTATCGAATTAATTTTAATAAACATTAAATTAAATTATTAAATTTATAATTCATAATTGAGAGCGAAAATAGAAAAAAGTTTTTATACCCACCATTTAAAAGGCTAATTATGCGCGGCGATGTATTGCTCCAAATAGCAAATGTAACAGCACTTAAATATCGGCTTGGCACTTGCTGTTTTTAATACTTTACAGCTCGATATACAGGGTCCTGCAACAGTGCGTCAAGCTTTCCTAGCGCCTTTCTCGTAAGAGATAGAAAAAAATGTTTCATATAAAAATTTATTGAATTAAAAATCTCTATGCCGTAAAATTATTTTAAAATATACAGGGTGTCCCAATTTTGCGTTATAACAAAAGCAAACATTTTTTTAAAAGGAACACCCTGTATATTTTTTTATTTTATAATTTGGATAGTATTTTATAACTTAAACCTTTTTTTGTTTTTTAATTTCGATATGGCATTTCCGAGTTATTGACGTTTTTCTGAAAAAAATGTAAAAAGCGGAGGTTCACAAAAAAAATTATTCTGATGTTGTATTTAAAATTTAAGAAATTTTCTTTTTCCTATGGTTGGTCATAAGTACTGTTTATGTACCAGTGTTAAAAATTTTCATTTTTGAGGAACCCTGCCTTTGTATCAGACACGCCATTTTCTAAAATTTCAAATTGTCGTAACTCTTTTTTTTAAAATGAAATCATATATTTTTTTAAATTTTATATTATTCTACATCTAATTTTCTACAAAAAATGTTAAGCATACCCTATACCTAAAAGTGATAATTTTCAAGATATAAAAGAATTTATATTTCAAACGGTCCTTGAATGCGAATTTGTTTTTGAATAGATAGCCATGACTGAAAAAAATGCATCTGTCAATTAAACAATTAGTTTGACATGTAAATGGGAGGTGTGAATTACAAAAAAACAAAAGAAGAAAGCCTATCATCAACGAGGAACCAAAAAGACATTGGTGAAGGAACTGGCATAAGCGAGAGGTCAGTACAAAGCATTCTGAAGAAAAATCGATATCAAGCATATGATATTCAGTGCTATTGGTGATTCCTTATAAACAATTTCTGCTTTTGTTAGATCTTTAGATCTAGCAGGTCATTTGGTGGGTCCATTCCTACCAATCCACTGGTTGGGAAAAATGAAATGCCCTCACGTCTTGTGAAAATTGGGCAGGTGCTCCGTCTTGTTAAAACCACACCCTGTTTCTTGTTAGTTAGGGTACATTAGCTAACGTTCCGGGTAATTCAATTTGCAAGAAGTACAAATACATAGACCTACTGAGATGGCCCTCGAAGAAATGTTGACCTACAACATGGTTTCCAAAAATTCCGCCCCAGACATTCAATGCTGATGATCAACTTGTCTCATAACATGCGGATTATCAGTTAAATAATAGTGAAAATTGTACCTATTGACAGATCCGTTGTTATGGGACGACGTCTCATCCGTGAATAAAATATATTGGAAAAACGAAAGATCCTCCTGTATTTTCTGTCTTCCCCAGAAACAAAATTCGGAACGAAATTGAAAATAAGTATTACTCAGTTCTTTATGTAGCTGAATATGATATGCTTGATATCGATTTTTCTTCAGAATGCTTTGTACTGACCTCTCGCTTATGCCAGTTCCTTCACCAATGTCTTTTTGGTTCCTCGTTGATGATAGGCTTTCTTCTTTTGTTTTTTTGTAATTCACACCTCCCTTTTACATGTCAAACTAATTGTTTAATTGACAGATGCATTTTTTTCAGTCATGGCTATCTATTCAAAAACAAATTCGCATTCAAGGACTGTGTGAAATATAAATTCTTTTATATCTTGAAAAATATCACTTTTAGGTATAGGGTATGCTTAATATTTTTCGTAGAAAATTAGATGTAGAATAATACAAAATTTAAAAAAATATATGATTCCATTTAAAAAAAAAGAGTTACGACAATTTGAAATTTTAGAAAATGGCGTGTCTGATACAAAGGCAGGGTTCCTCAAAAGTGAAAATTTTTAACACTGGTACATAAACAGTACTTATGAACAACCATAGGAAAGAGAAAATTTCTTAAATTTTAAATAGAACATCAGAATAATTTTTTTTGTGAACCTCCGCTTTTTACATTTTTTTCAGAAAAAACGTTAATAACTCGGAAATACCACATCGAAATTAAAAACCAAAAAAAGTTTCAAGTAATAAAATATTATCCAAATTAGAAAATGAAAAAATATACAGGGTGTTCCAATTAAAAAAATGTTTGCTTTTGTTATACCGCAAAATTGGGACACCCTGTATATTTGAAAATAATTTTACGGCATAGAGATTTTTAAATCAATAAATTTTCATACGAAACATTTTTTTCTATCTCTCACGAGAAAGGCGCTAGGAAAGCCCGACGCACTGTTGCAGGACCCTGTATATACTATATAGGGAAAGTAAAAATTAATTACAAAACTTTAAAAAATGCCATGTAATTTAGGTTATAAGAAACCTGGGTGACGATCACTCTTTTTCAAAATGGGTTTCCATTTAAACCCTGTCGTTTTCTAGTGATCGAATTGCACTTTCTGCGATGTCATTATTATAAATTTATACCTGACATTTGAAACATATTTAATTTTTTTAATATATGTAATAAAAATGAATATATTAACTTAAACATAATAAACAAAACTAGTTATTTACTTAAAAATGGTGATGTGACTATCATAGTACTTTCCCTATATTTTACTCGAAAACTATGAGGTTTACGCAAAAAGGCTATTAATGATTTAATAATAAAAATATATAAGTCCTTTACGTTGTAGAAATATCACTAATTGAAATTATTATTATGTCTGTCGAGGTATTAGCTAGAGAAGAAGTTGTTTCAAAAGTGATTTGTTCTTGTAGTCTTAATAAGACTCATTTGTTGTAGATTTTACGAAAATATTTTATTATTAATGATTTGTTTACTTTTGAATTCTCTACAATTATATCTAATAAAACTTTCAGGTAGCTTTAATAGTTTATTAGCAATTGGCTAAAAATTTAAAAATTTTCAATTTTTTTTCTTCTAAAGTTAAGAATTTTATGAAAAATATGTTTTAATAAAACTTGTTCAGTTTTTTATTCCCTTTAACTTTTGTTTGAACAATTTTAAAAAAAAAATTCATATTTAGAAAAATATCACAGTTATATATACTTTGTATACAGGGGAAAGTAAAAATACTGAGAAACGGAAACTATTCCCAATAAATCCTATGACTAGACTTATGTTTGAACATATACGTCCATTTGTATCATATACAAATACTACGAAGAGCAATAGCCATATAAATGAATTCTATCTTCAAATCCATCACCAAGTTTAAAGATACAATATTCTGTAGAATTAATACGATTTAGCAAAAGTGACCATCGATAATAATTTAAAATAGTTTCATTGATGTTTTTGACATGTTTTCTAAAATATCAACAAAAGATTGCATAAAACTTATTATATTAGTTATTATATTATATAAAATTAGAATTTTGGAACGTCAATATTTATCTGTCGAGGTATTCACCATAAAAGTAGTTGTTTTAATAAGTGATTTGTTTTGTAGTCTCAGTAAGACTCATTGTTGTAGATTTACGAAATGTTTTCGTGTTTTTCTAATTATTTAATTAAATTTAGTTTATCGTCGACATATCTGCACCAATAATGGATATTTTTTGTAGACGTGTTGTTTTTAAAAGGTGTTTCATCAAATGACATGAATATTGCCACGAAGAATGGTAATATAGGGGACCCCATGGGCAGTCCTTCTTTTTGAATGTAAAAGGTGTTGAATACAAATCCAACTGATAAATTTCAGAAGCCTACATCAAGCCGATTTACTTTGCCGAAAAAGGCCGCAAAATCAATCTCTTTGAAGGCCTGGAGGTAAGAAATGGCAATTGTATGTTTAATAACCAGAACGAATTATTAAAAACTCTTTTAATTTTAGTACTTTCCTACTATTACCTCCAATATTAATTATAATGATTGTCGCTTATCGAAACATATGCCAGGTAAATAAATACAAATATTAGTATTCTAATTTAAATTTACCTAATGTTATAATTTCGTTTCATCAAGAGTGCAGCGAAACAAGGATCTACCGTATTTTATAAATATTACTATCGAACATAATTACCGAAGACTATTTCGCCAAGTCTTACAAACTGTATGTTATCAATTATTAATATTATACTTTAAGTATAAGTTATTGCTGAATATTTACCAATGCTATTCTAGAATTAATACATATGACATCACTTTACCATAGCATCTAGTTTTCGTTGTAAATCTATAATATAAAATCAGCATCTGTTAAAATAATATTTGACATTTTTAAATCATCTACATACAATAAAGTTTTACAGCTAACGTTTGGGGCATGTCGCTATTAACTTCATATATATTTAATCGTGTACCATTAATTTCAACCACTTGACACTGGTTATGCAAATGCCTATAAGCACATCACATTTATAACATCTTTAAAAAGGACAAAAAGATCCCCTATGTTCAAAATAATATACTGAACAAGTTTTAGTAATAATTACAAATAAGTCTTATTAAGACTACAAAATAAATTACTTATTGAAACAACTACTTCGCTGGCTAATACATTGACAGACATTGAATGACACAAAAGTAATTTGCGTGTTACAAATATCAAGGCTATCAAAGCAACACTAGTTTGAAAGTATTTATTTCTGTGAAATAAACTAAAAATAGTTAAGTGTGCTATAATAGTATGTGAGTGAAATATGGTATGAAAAATTAGAAAAATATTTTTTTCACTTTAAATTTTTCTTTAAAGATCCTAATAGCTTTTGGTAAAATTTCGTCCTCCAAAAATATGTGTTTAAAATTTATTTTTGTTTCTCAAACCAAACTTTAGAGATAGTTTAAAGTGCCTATAGAGAATAATATTTATATGTAATCAAATAACTAATAAACCATTATTTAAATTGGTAATATATCAAGTTGCTCTCGATGCATTTTAAAATAATGTTTACTCGCACTTTTCCGTACTTAATTTCTTTTAAATTATTATTAGGGTTCAATATATATATTTTCATATATGAATCAATATAGCGAACACCATGTATATTGTTAAATTAATAACGGAATTTAGAATAAATAATAGCTTAAGCAAAAACGAACTAATTAATAGAAGATAGTTTTTCATCCTGGAACCACGAGATTTTAAATGATTATGGCTTCCGGTGAGGCCAAAATTAGAATCACATAGCCTTATTAATAAATCAAAAAGTGATTTAGGATGCTAATTTCTGGATGTAATATTTTTTAGTAGATTGGTTATTGGCATCTAATATTGGAATACATTATCGTTGTAATGTATATTAATATATTAATAAAATGATGATATAAATATCGATATTTAAGATTTATTTTGAGTCAAAATTCTCTCTATTATTATTATGGTATAAATTAAATAACAATATGAAAAAATAGTATATTATAATCGACCACATTACTTTTTTAGGAAGAGCACCAACAAACAAGTTCTAAGTTTATATATTATTGTTCTTAACATCACACTCACAAACACAATATTGAATATTTATATCGCTCTGATACGTCAAAAGTATTCAAATTTGCGGTCGTTTATTTTGTTTATAGTGGGTAAAATCATCGAAAGAGACTTTAATTTAAAAAAAGAAAAAACATATTGCTTAGATATATTGATTTAGAAAATAATTAGTTCGTAACAAACAAAATTGCTCTTGCACATATTAGATTTCTTATTGAAACAAGAGGCAAAATATTAGTGATTTGAAGTCTTAACAAGACCATTTTTGTATCGTTAATACTTTGAAATATGACATAATCAAATATGTTTATTTAAAGCAAACGAAAAGTATACTATTAACAATTTCAATAATCAATAATTAAAAATGATGGGTATATATAAAAAAGAGATATTACTTTTTATATAGCAAAGTATTAAATAAAGTTTATTTATTATAACATTTTCAGATGGTATTCCAGAATTTGGACATCATATACTATAAAATTATTATTATATTTTCATTACTCAAATTCAAAATATTAAAACACAAGAACACTTACTTGGATTTACTGAATATAAATCTATTCTACATCTTCCACATTTTGAATTTTTGAAAAGATAAAGCTGTTACAAATATAAATAACAGTTAATAATATTAATATTCCTGAGATGCAAACAAGTTTTGATACGTTTATCGACGAAACTAATTAAAATATTTAAAAAGGTGCTTGTGCTGCTAATTCAGCTTCCTTACTAACTATCAATATCTACTTTTGGAAAGGAAGTTAAAGTATTGTCGCGAGACGCGTGGGGAGAAGGGATGCGTCATGGACGTGCCGACTGGATCGAAATAAAAAAAAACAAGTGTCAGATATAAGTGTCAGATATAAATGTCAGATATGAATACGTGCTGGTAATATTAATTGACTTCAATAAATCATTTGCAATTATTTACACACCCGTATAACGTGCAAAACGTTACATTGGTGTCAGGTGTCGGACCTAAAAGTGGCTGAATTAAAAGTGCAAATGGAAGAACGGGATTTGGATACGAGCGGCAAGAAGAGTGTGTTACAACAGAGACTTAAGGAAGCGCTGCAAGAAGAAGGAAATGATCCAGACACATTTTTGTTTGATATCGGAGGCGACACAGCGTCAATTATGGGGCAATTGAGGCAAAATTCCGATAAAATGACAGAGAAAATGTTGGAAATTTCTAAGAATCTGGAAGAAAAATTAACGGAAAATGCCGATAAAATGAAACAAGAAATGCTAGAAATTTCTAGAAACCTGGAAGAACAATCTCTAGAAAATTGAAGGAAAATTATCGAAATTGAATATAAAATTAATGAAAATTCGGAACTCGTGGAAAAGAAAATATATCATAAAATGACAGAAAATTCCGATACAATGAAACAAGAAATGCTGGAAATTTCTAGGAATATGAAAGAAAAATTAACGGAAATAAAAAAAATCGGAGGAATTGAATAAAATGAAACCGCCTAATTTTGATGGCCAAACTTCTTGGAATAATTTCCTTAGACAATTTGAGGCCGCAGCATCAGCCAATGGATTGAACACAACAGAGAAGGCTACAGCTTTAATTCTAACACTGCGTAGGGAGTGTCCCAGGGTGAGATGAATTACGACCAATTAATCAAGCATCTGGAAATAAGGTATGGTCAAACACACCTTGAACACGTGTACCATTCACAGCTTAAAAATCGATGTCAGAAATCTCATGAGAATTTGCAAGAATTTGAAGCAGATATAGCTCGATTAACACGACTGGCGTATCCTGGTGCAACAGAGAACATCTTAGAAACATTAGCTGTGCAGGCATTTTTAGATGGATTGAAGGATAAAGACATACATCAGGCATTGATACTGGCTCGACCAATTAAATTAGTAGACGCAATGTCTCGTGCACTCGAGATAGAAGCAGCGAAAAGTACAGTTAGGAGTCAAGGCCGTGTTCGGAAAATGGAAGATTCACGAGAAGGATTGGATGATCTTAGAAAAATGATACAAGATATCATCAAGGAATCGTTAGCAAACAGGAGGAAAGTGGAATGCTGGAAATGTGGAAAACACGGTCATATACAACGTTGGTGCAGAAAAAGATCAAATAATCGCACCAATGAAAAGTCGGAAAACTAGAACAAGCCGACCTCAGGGGGTGTCCATCGGCTAAAAAACATCAAGCCCCTAGAAATACTGCAAAAGTAGCATACTTGTCACACCACCTCGATACGGTTTTTGTGGATGGAAACATTGATGGAAACTCTTGTCGACTGCTAGTAGACACAGGTGCTACTAGGACAATTATAAGACCTGATATTGTGCCAAAACCGCAAAATGTACGACTAACGACCTGGAAATTACGAACAGCAACAGGAGAACCTGCTAATATTCATGGTGAAATAAAATCCACGATTACCATAGGGAACACATCATTCCAAGACCAACTCATAGTAGCTGACATTGAAGACGAATTAATTCTCGGTATGGACATCATGAATACTAGAGGCTTCCTGTTGGATCTTAAGAATGGAATCCTAAAAGTTAATGGAGAGGAGGTGGTACTCCACAGACGGAATATTGGTAGAGTCCGGGTAACCCTTCGAACGGAAACATCAGTTCCGGAGAGAAGTGAAGTAATTATTGAGGGCCAATTGGAAGAAGCATCCCATCACAAAAACATTATGATCTTTCAACCTATGGTTGATGACGATAAACTGGCACGACGAGTAGCAATAGGAAAAACACTCGTTTGCACCGATAACAATGTATTAGTTAGAATAATGAATACTAACTATTACTCTGTTCATTTGAGGAAGGGAGTGCTGCTAGGACATTGTTCTGCTGCTTCATCGATATTGCGGAAAACCACACTTTCGATCCAAGATTGTAATCCAACTAAAAGAGAAAAAGTAAAAAAAGTTGATCATGGAATACCAGGACGTATTTGATATTGGACAAAAAGGAAGAACCAATATCGTTCAACATAAAATTAATACCGAAAATTCTCGACCTATTAGGCAGACAGCCAGAAGACTGCCACTGGCGAAGCGGGAGGAAGCTGATAGGATTGTGCAGGACATGGGGAGCGAGGGCATTATAGAACTATCTAGTAGTCCGTGGGCCTCGCCAGTGGTATTGGTAAAGAAGAAGGACGGATCAACTCGCTTCTGTGTTGACTATCGTCAACTAAATAATGTGACCAAAAAGGACACCCGAATAGACGACACATTGGATACCTTGGCTGGATCTACTATTTTCTCCACACTGGATCTTAAAAGCAATGGCAATTCAATGTTATGCCATTTGGACTATTTAATGCACCCGCGACGTTCGAGAGACTAATGGAGACGGTACTAACAGGACTATCTTGGAATACATGTTTGGTATACCTCGACGATATAATCGTAATGGGAAAATCCTTCGAAGACCACATGAAGAACTTAGAAGAGGTGTTCCGACGATTAAGAGATTCTGGGCTGAAACTCAGCCCGAAGAAGTGTCACCTTTTCAAGAAAGAGGTGCACTACCTAGGACACATTGTTTCAAGCCAAGGTATTGCAGTCGACGGCCAAAAGATCTCAATGGTGAGAGAATGGCCAGTTCCAAAGGATTTACACCAACTCCGAAGTTTTCTTGGATTATGCACGTATTACCGTCGTTAAGTTGCGGGATTTTCAAACATCGCTAAACCAGTAACCCGCCTCACTGAAGGAAAACAACGGTTCTTTTAGAACGGGGAATGTCAGGAGGCGTTCCAAAAACTGAAAAACGCACTTACTAGCGCACCAGTTCTAAGTTATCCGGTGTCAGAGGGAAGGTTCTTGTTGGATACCGATGCAAGCAATGTAGGAATTGGAGCTGTTTTATCACAAATACAGGATGGACAGGAGAAAGTGATCAGCTATTTTAGCAAGACTTTATCCAAGCCGGAGCGGAACTACTGCGTAACGAGGAAAGAGTTGCTTGCAGTAGTCAAATCAGTAGAACACTTCTATAAATATTTATATGGAAGGAAATTCTTATTGAGAACCGATCATGCTGCTCTTAAATGGCTTCTTCAGTTCAAGAATCCGGAAGGACAAGTCACAAGATGGTTGGAAAGACTTCAGGAGTTTGACTTTGACACTGAACACAGAGCTGGAGCAATCCACAGGAATGCAGATGCTTTGTCGCGAAGGCCATGCCCAGAAAATTGCAAGCACTGTAATAACGCAGAATCAAAGGAAAGTCAAGTACTCCGAACAGCTGTAGAAAGCGATGACTGGAATTTAAAAGAAATCCGGCAGGACCAAGACGACGACCTTGTTCTAAAGCCCCTGATGACATGGAAGGAAAGTGGAACCAGGCCAACATGGGATGAAGTCTCCAAATATTCGCCTGAATTGAAGTCATACTGGGCTCAGTGGGGTTCTATGTACTGGACAAGGGACTGCTTAAACACATATTCAAAGATTCAGAAGGCCGCGAAGAACGAAGGCAGATTATAATTCCAAAGAGTAGAATACCTGAAGTGATGAAAGAGATTCATAGTGGATCTTCCGGTGGACACCTGGGTATGTCAAAGACTTTAAACAAACTTCGGGAGAGATTCTACTGGGTGAACTGTAAGGTAGACCTCAGGGAATGGTGCAAGAAATGTGTGATTTGTGCAGCAAGTAACGGTCCATAACGACAAAGGAAAGCACCTATGCGTCAGTACAACGTTGGTAGTCCTTTTGAGCGAATCGCAATTGATGTCGCTGGGCCATTCCCCGAGTCTTACCAAGGAAATAAATACATCGTGGTGGTAATGGATTACTTCAGTAAAAGGGTGGATGCCTATGCGTTACCAAACCAAGAGGCTTCAACAATAGCGGAAGTACTAATTAAGGAGTGGATATGTCGTTTCGGCGTTCCCTTAGAACTACATTCTGACCAAGGAAGAAATTTCGAATCGAATCTTTTTCAAGAGGTATGCAAAATCCTTAAGATTCATAAGACAAGGACAACAGCTCTGCATCCACAATCAGATGGTATGGTGGAACGAATGAATAGGACCATCAATCGCTATTTGTCAAAAGTAGTCTCTGACCATCAAAGAGACTGGGACCAACATCTCCATCTTTTCTTGCTGGCGTATCGATCTGCTGTACACGAAACAACCGGGCAGACTCCAGCGAGCATCGTCATGGGTCGAGAGCTACGACTTCCATGTGATTTAAAATTCGGCTGCCCTCCGGGAGAAGATTTGGCAGGGAAGACTATGTGAGCGACCTGAGACGAAAAATGGATGAAATCCATAATCATGTGCGATCCAACATCCAACGTGCTAGCAACCGAATGAAACAGAATTATGACCTAAAAACGGATCACAGTGGTTATAAAGATGGAGATATGGTGTGGTTATTTAACCCGCAAAGACGCCGAGGTCTCTCCCCAAAATTGCAAACATCATGGGATGGACCATACCAGATAATAGAGAAAATCAAGGACATCGTATACAGGATTCAGAAACCACCCCGAGGAAAACCAAGAGTTGTCCATTTCAATCGTCTGACCCCTTATGCTGGCGAAGAAGATAGCGCAACGATTCGTGCGGTTGTTGAACAAAGCGACGAGAAAGCATTTGAAGACTTCATGGTTCAGCACTCTGATGGACGTAAGAGTCGTTTTGATGTAACGAGAGAAGAACAACGAGATCTATTCCAAGTACCTTCGGACTATTGTCTTGCCCATTGTGTGGCCCAGGATTTGAAGATGTCACGAGGAATTGCTAGCGTCTTCAGGAAGAAATTTGGAAGGTTGAAGGAACTACGCACTCAATGTCCTAAAGTCGGAAGCATAGTACACCTAGATGTTAGTAGCCACCTACAGAAAAGGATAATTTACTATCTGGTAACGAATAAGTACTCTCATCAGAAGCCAACCTACAGGGATGTATGGCTCTCATTAAATGAGTTGAGGGATTCACTTCTACGTGAGGGTATCAAGAAATTGGCAATACCGAAACTAGCTTGTGGGTTGGACCAATTGGACTGGAGAACAATCAGAAACATGGTGGAAGTCCTTTTTGCCAATTCTGAGATCGAGATTTTGGTATGCTGTTATAATTCCAGTGGTATACGACATGAGAAACCCATAGACTGCTATTTCTTTCGAACGTCAAAATGAACAAAGGGGTCCCAGTGCAGGTATCGTCATAAGGTGCCGGAGGACTCATTTCGGGACGAAACATGCCTAGGGAGAAGGCAGTGTCGCGAGACGCGTGGGGAGAAGGGATGCGTCATGGACGTGCCGACTGGATCGAAATAAAAAAAAACAAGTGTCAGATATAAATGTCAGATATAAATACGTGCTGGTAATATTAATTGACTTCAATAAATCATTTGCAATTATTTACACACCCGTATAACGTGCAAAACGTTACAATATAATAAACATAAACATAAATAAGCATTATGTACATCTTGATAATTAAAGATTAAAACGTTAACCTCGTAATTTATTTTTGATTTGACTATTTCAGTTCGTAAAAGTCTCTCGTTTGAGCCAATATGTATGTATGAGTGATAGCTCACACTGTTCTGGAGGAGGATAATGCGTCTTCCACGGTTGATTACCCTTATATTTCCAAGGACTTATGTCATACAAATGGTTGTATACCATTCAGAGTTGACCATCCGATATTCACTAATGGTACAGTTGGGACAGTCCGTTTTTTTTTAAACAGGCGTTTAAAGAAGAACTTTTATTGGATTTGGCTCATCTCTCCAGCTAATACCCATTTTAGTTTTTGCAAAACAATCAGAAAGAACAATCGATCCAAAACGTAAAAAAAATAACCAGACGGAAATGTTTATTTAATTCCATGCCTTGTTTAATTATATTCTTGGCCGACAACATTACTATGTCATTTTAAGCGCATGGTAATCAAAACGTTCTGCATGTCTCTAAATATTAATTATTATTATTACTATTATTTTGCAATTAACCCTAATATCTAAGTTTGTTATATTTAGTACTAGTATAATTAATATTTATTTATACTATTGCGTTATTTATTTATAATAACCATTAAATGGTTGATATTAATTTGGAAAACGGCAACAATTATTTCATTTATATAAAAAACTCGTTTGTAGAAATATGGGATATTGTAACTAAACTTAAAAATGTATCCAAAAGCTGAGGTATATTTAAAATTTCGTTAGTATTATACAAAAGAAAAATTACTAATTCTAAAATAGTATATTTATAAAAATCTTCATTCCTACAGTCTTTAAAAAGTGCTCGTAAAATACCGATTTTCAAAAAGGAGATAAATTGGATATTAATAATTATACTTGATTAAGGTATATAATCTGTAATCTCTTTGTTAAGGAAATGAACAACGGGTTTGAAAAAGGAATTAATATTCAAGGGAAGGTGTCCCGTTAATGTGAGGGAATGGTTTTACCATATATTCCTGGGGTAAAAATATTCTTTTATTTATAACAATTAAACGCTTTATTTAATTTGAATGAAATTTATTATTAATAACTACCATAATACCATCATTTCAGTTATTGGTGAAAGTGCGTAAAAATATTAAAAAACAAAATAAATATTAAACGGACATAAAAATGTACCAAGCTTAGAAGAAGTTAAATCAATAAATTTTAGAAAATGTATTTCATATAAATCAGCAAAATCCTTGGAGATCGTAAATACCAGTTACGGTTGAAGCTGGCAGGTTTTGACCAAAAAATTATTTGTGGTCGCAATCATCATTACAATATGACAATGGCCTTTCTTATGAATATGATTATGATGAACTTCATAACTGGCTTTATTTGGATTTATTTTCTTCAACGTTATAAAAACTCACATAAATTTCGGCGAAAACAGTGAGACATAAGTTACATCTCATATAGCTGAAAATGGTATGCCAGTTTAGCACTTTTATGTGTAATTACTACTCCTATTTTTAAACAAAAAAAATATGCTTACTGTGATGTATTGAAATGGAATTTGTATTTTAATATAAATAGCGACATCTATTTAAAATAGGTTTAGTTTAGTATTTAGAATAAGAGTTTTTTTATTACTGTATATGTGCGCAGATCAGATTGACTCTAAAAGCGATTGTACACGTATGAATAAAAAGTGTTTCTTCCTAGTAGTCGTGAATTTTTAATAATAAATTAACACTCGATATACTACACTTACTGTTGCAGCCTTATACATATTCGAGTGTATTAAATTTGCTTTCAAATACTGATAAATTTTTTATACACGGTAAATCAATATTTATACACACCCGATATCGTCATGATTTCATTTTGTCAAAGCGCCGAACAATGTGCTTTGATAAGGGAGCGCATTACGCTACCACAAAGAATCAAAAATATAAAATGCCACAAAACAATAACAATCAAACATAAGGTTCATGATTTAGTTTGCACATTGGAGCCGTATACTGTTGATGGATTTTTCATTGAGAATTTATAATGTACTGATATACTTTTTTGGACGTTTTCTTTAATGCTTGTATATATTATGTAAGTATATTCACTATTTGTTTTGAGTTATGTGAAGTAATAATCACTTGTAAAACACGATTTGATTTCCTTTCTTCAATAATTTATTTTTACACGTTAAATGTACATTTCGAGCACCATGAATGCTTTAAAGCTAATTACATCTGTTTATATACCTTATAGGGATTAGTGGGAAAACCTAAGTTTAATTATTTTGGCTCTATTGGATGGGGCTAGTATTACTGGGAAAGGTGTCGGCAGGTTTACAATTCTTTTTCGGAACGAGATATAACAATGGGTTTTCTAGTGGATTTAATTCGAAATTTAATAATCTGTCTTTACATTTATACATTTCTATTGCTTCTAACATATTTAATCTGGAATTACTTGATTGTTTTAATAATTTTACATTGTGAAGTGAGAATTGATGTCCGGTTTGGAAATTATGGAAAGCTATTGCTGATTTGTCTGGATTTTGATTTTTTAGATGATAATTGTGTTCTTTAAATCTCTTAATTAAATTTCTTTGGGTTTGACCTACGTATAATTTATTACAATTATTACAATTAATTGAATATATGCCAGATTTTTGTAGATCATTGATTTTGGTAAAGGTGTTATTTAAATAATATTTTAATTTTGTTTCACTGTAATACGCGGCTGTTAGGTTAAATTTATTGAATATTTTATTTATTTTGTGGCAAATGGTTGGATTGCATATAAATTTCGCATATTTTCTGTTATTGGTTTCTTTTGACGTATTGAGTTTTGTGCTTTGTTTAATTTTGTGATTAATTTTGTGTCTATTGATGAGTTTATTTATTGTATCTCTATTTTAACCTAGTGATTGTGCAATGTTTCTTATGAATGTTAATTCTTTTGTCCTGTTTTCATTTGATAATGGCAAGTTTATCGCTCTATAAATCATACGGTTGAATGCTGCTAGCTTGTGTTTAATGGGTGATGTTGATGATGCGTGAATGTAGTTGAATGTGTGTGTTGGTTTTCGGTATATGTTGAATTCTAGTGGTTTGTTATTTTTATTTTTAATTATTTGTAAGTCTAAAAAGGGAAGTTGATTGTTATTTTCCATTTCGTTTCAACGTATCTGAACCAAACTCTCGGAAAGCCAGGTATTGTGTTTTTGGCTCTATTTTCTAGGTGGTTAAGAAAAATATTAGCTAAGAAAGGTAAGAGTGGATTACCCATGGCTGTTCCGAATGTTTGTTTGTAGAATCTATTGTCGAATTCAAACGTGTTGCATTCCATTAATATCCTCGTTAACTCAATATATTGTTTAATATTTTCTGTTGGTATTGAATTTTCTAATAATAGGTTTTTTAATATATTAATTGTTTCTTCTATCGGAATGCTGGGAAACAGAGCTTCTACGTCAAAAGAAACTAATAATTCATCTGGTTCAATTATCGGTTTTTGTAATTTTGAAGTTAACTCAACGGAATTGTATTGAAAAATCGTTTTTAATGTTTAATGATTGGAATTGATCTACTAGCCATTTTGCGATATTATATGTTGGTGAATTTATATTTGATACAATAGGTCTCCATTTATTCCCCGGTTTATGAATTTTTGGGAGGCAGTACAATTTCGGAAGTGATGGGTTTTTTTTTACTTTCCCTATATGAAATATAGGGGAAGTATTGTGATCGTGATTTTTTTTTGAAAAATTTTTTTTTTGCGGAAATATCCGTTTTGGGGTCCCCTGAACCCATTACACTAATTTCTGGAAAAAAAAATTTGTGTCTGTGTGTGTGTCTGTCTGTCTGTCTGTCTGTCGGTGGGCGCTGTATCTCAAAAACGAATAATCTGATTGCGATGAAATTTTAAACTTAAGGTTTTATCATTAAAAACTGGAACTGAAAAGGTTTGGGGTACAAGCATCTCATTCACTCACGAAATGGAAAATAACAATCAACTTCCCTTTTTAGACTTACAAATAATTAAAAATAAAAATAACAAACCACTAGAATTCAACATATACCGAAAACCAACACACACATTCAACTACATTCACGCATCATCAATATCACCCATTAAACACAAGCTAGCAGCTTTCAACAGTATAGAGCGATAAACTTGCCATTATCAAATGAAAACAAGACAAAAGAATTAACATTCATAAAAAACATTGCACAGTCATTAGGTTACAATAGAGATACAATAAATAAACTCATCAATAGACACAAAATTAATCACAAAATTAAACAAAGCACAAAACTCAATACGTCAAAAGAAACCAATAACACAAAATATGCGAAATTTATATACAATCCAACCATTTTCCACAAAATAAATAAAATATTCAATAAATTTAACCTAACAGAATTGTAAACCTGCCGACACCTTTCCCAGTAATACTAATCCCCATCCAATAGAGCCAAAATAATTAAATTTAGGTTTTCCTACTAATCCCTATAAGGTATATAAAGAGATGTAATTAGTTTTAAAGCATTCAGTTATGAATGAAAGTGAAAATGAGCATATGGTGCTCGAAATGTACATTTAACGTGTAAAAATAAATTAGTGAAGAAAGGAAATCAAATCGTGTTTTACTAGTTATGTAAGTATGTTCAGAAAAATAAAAGCATTATTTGTGTTGTGCGCGATAGAGTTAACTATATTAGTGATCGTCTCACACAATGCAGTATAGGGCAATATTTACTTGCTATCGATTCTCATTTCTTTGTATTATTCGTTGAATCACTTACAAACTACTTTTATTTATTCTCTTCAATCTCCTTATTCCAATACTAATCATATTTTATTTCTTACTTGTTTATTTTAAATAGGCTTATCTTATTGATGATTTTGAATTTCTAATAAGCCTACTAACGTACAAATACAAATACAAGATAATTAGTTATTTGCACCGAATGGTTGTATGAAAGAATATAGCAATAAAATCTATCGTGTTATTTTTGAAAGAGTAACGTTTACTTCGATTATCCCTGAATCCATAATAGCACTATGCAAGGGAGTACTTCTTTCCTCGTAGTAAAATCGACTGATATGCCAATATTTCTTATAATTTCTACATATATTAGCTGATTAAAATTTTCTATAAAATAGAAATATTGGTATTTTTTTAATTCTGACGTATTTAGAATATTTAAATACTGATGTTTCGTTAGTTATTTGTTTGTATTCGACGATGAGTGTTTTTTAAACAAAGTTTTAATTGACAAACTTTGGTTACAGATTTTTGTCGCATTTAAAAAATAGGTAAAACGGCTATTATACTATTTCCGTTCCAGTGAACTATAGCTTAAACTTAAATTTTTACTATAAACCGCATTTAGCTTTAAGGATGAAAACAATTATTATTAGGTGTTAACTTACTCTAAGGTTTATAAGAGCATTTCAGTAATGTTACTCTATAATACTATTAAAAGTCTTATTGTTTATAAATTCATTAATTTATTATTTTAGGAAATAATTTACAATTTTTATGTAATATTTCGCTAAATAAAAAAAATATTTTTAAAACTTTTATATTAACAAAATTTAGTGGTTTTACTTATTTACATTATTTATTTGAAATATTTAGTATTTATTTTCTAAAAAAAAAAAAATAGGCGCCCATTTACAATAAACGAATTTTTACTTTAAAATCTTTAGCTGTCCTTGAAATACAGCACTCACAGACACACACACCCAAGGACACATTTTAAAATGCTCAATTTGATTTCCGTTGAATTTTTGGATTAACAATTTACTAATTTAGGTATGGATTCGATAAAATAGTTAATAATTCCTGCCAAGTAAGATTTAAACAAACACTTTCCCATTCCTTTCCAATCTTACAAGTCGTCCCTCAAGGTTCTCCCTTATCCCCACTCCTATACAATATATTTTGTCATGACATTAGTAATCCTGATCCCACATATTTTAACCCTTCACAATATTCCTTGCTTTTCGCCGATGACACCGTTCTTGTTTCCCATTCACCCTCCCTTCAAATCGCCCAACAATCCCTCCCACGTTCCTTCGACCCCATACAAGCTTGGTGCTCAAAATGGCGAATCAAAATTAATCCTTCCAAATCCCAACTATTCATCCCCTACCACAGAATAACACCACAATCTCTTACAATCCTAATCAATAATACTATTATTTATCCCACCTACACCTGCAAATACCTTGGCATCCTATTTGATTCAAAACTCTCCTACAAACTCCATGCACAAACAATAAAAAACAAAATCGAAACCAGGGCTCTTCATTTTAGATCACTGACATATAAACAGCAAGGAATATCTGTAAAAACTGCAACACATATTATATATTATATATATATATATATATATATATATATATATGACGGCCCTTGTTAGATTATGGTGCAATCCTTTTTACCCAAATCCGTCCATCAATCCTTCACCACTCCCAAGTTGCCGAAAGATCCGCCCTAAGAACCCTAACGAAACTCCGACACCCTGCCAACCCACTACACAATTCCTCAAATGATCTTCTGTACGAAACCACCTAAATCCCACCCATTTCCGAACGTATATTAAGCCTTAGCGTAAAATTTGCCAATAATCCCCATAACCATCCTTTGTTAACCAAATTCTGTATCCCCCGAAATCCAAATATCCCTTCGAAATATCAACATCCTCCCCTCACAATTCATGAATTCATTTGTGCGAATCATCAGGACAGTTAAGCTAGCTAGCAAAGATTTTTTTTTCTCTCACCTTAAATTCAAAGACAGGGCTGAAAGACCTCAGGTCTATAGCCTAGACGAACTAATACCAACTATTTGTATTGTGTTCATATTTATTGTTATTATGTATTTTGTATTGTCCAAATAAAGATTATTGTATATATAGTTAATAATATTATTTACAATGCACATCTTGGTATGAAACGAATTGCATTTTTCTCCCTTCCACATATTTTTATGATTTATTATTATCACGTTTGAATAATTACGGATACTTTTATCATTTAATTTATATTTAAATCATTTGTTTTTTTAAGTTCGCCTTTGTATTATTTCTAAGAAGATTTAAAAGTTTTATATTGTCAAATAATCTTAAGTTTTTTATTATTAGTCCAATAAATATACCTCTATTTGTTCACCCATTTTATAGCTACCTTTAAATATTCAATCACGGGGTAATTAATTTAGTGTAAACTAAACATTGATTTACAAGTGCAGTATTATGTAAATAATAATTAGAACTAATCCTTCAGAGCTTCCTGCACCGTAGTTTTCTCATTATTAAAATGTAAAAACTAAAAGGAGGAGTGTCTGTTTGTTTCATTACATTGTGGCTTCATCAGGCAGATAAGTAATAATGACTATTCCACTCCTATTGCATGTAGTCAATGAGAATGAGGCATGTGATATTTTTTAGCCAATCACGTCAATTTATAAGTGAATAAACACCAAGTTGCTATTTATTCGCCTGAATAACCTGAAGTTAGCTATTTCCCGACAAATGAATTGAATTAGCCTTGATAAAAAAGCGAAAAACGTTGTTTCTACGTATGTCAGTTGCAAGTAGGTTATAAAATCAAAAGGTTTGGTAACACTTCATCATCCATAATAAATGCGACGGTGACAAGTTCTGCACCAAAAAATCAAACTTAAACGAGATCGTGTGTTTGGAAACGCTTTGAAGAAATCTGCGCCGATAAAAACTACCAGTTGTTAGCAAAACTTTAATGGAAACTCTTGCCGCGATTATGATGACTGGGCGTATAATATAAAGAAGGTAAATGCAAATGATTATAAGGGAGGTGTTATTTAATCAATGTCGAATTTTTCGACCAAAATACTGCAGGAGATATATCATAAAAATTTTAATATAAACATTGAACCATTCACCGATATTCGTTTCAAGTCGTGGAATAGTCTTTCCAAATACCATTCGTGATGACAATTAAATCGGAATAAATTTTGTTTTTAGCGTATTCAAGTTTGTTGCTTAATCGCGATTTTTATTCGAGCAACTGATAGAAAAAACAGTAACAGTTGCTCTCATTAAAATCGCTAAGCAACAAACTTTCATGCAAAAACAAAATTTATTCGAGTAAATTGCCATCACTTATGGTATTACTTGTGATTAAAACCACAGTGTTGTGAAATAATAGTCGCAGTGTCTCTATATTATATAAACCTCTTTACATATGCGCGTTTCATTAATTTTAGTGCATAATGGAATTTGGCGAAGTAACAGCCTTACCTATCTGACAGGATAGTTTTGATTTTACCTATTTACGAGATGCTGGCCAAGCTAAAAAAGTTTACAAATCTTTGACATTTAGCTTATTGTTAACATAGTTTACAAGTCCAAATACACGTTTTTATACTTTTGTATAATAATTTTGTGCGATAAATCGCCATTTAGTAAATACATGTTACATGTTCCCAAAATTATAAGAACTCTCGTGGTTAACTAAAATGAGGATTTTCTAGAGATGTATCAGTTCAGTTTAAACTTGAACTTAGAAATATTATATTAAGCATATTATACTGTTCTGCGGCGTTCTTGATGGAACCAAATTTGCATATTGGGAGAAGTAATACACTTGTTATGTTCCATTTCTTTATTATCAGATAACTGACGCATGTTTAGGTCCTTATGGATCATTCTTAAAATTAAAACTAAATTTAAAATAAAAATGTGCAGTTATATATAGGTATAAGATTATGACTGAACCACATACCTATATATAACGCCACACTTTCATTTAAAATTTAGTTTTAACTTTGAGAATGAACATAACAAGTCTATTACTTCTCCCAATAAGAATATTCTACATAAGTTCGAAGGGTAAGGAGTGCTGCATAATGTTTTTATAAATAATTTTCTAATGTATAAAGAAATAAACATGTAAAAGAAATTAATAGAATCATTAGGAAAGGGCTATCCTCTTCGTAACAATATAAGGCCTTGGCTAATCTACCTAGTAATTAAATCGCAAGGGGAATGGTTGTTTTAATAAGTGATTTGTAGTGTTAATCAAACGCATATAGTAGATTCATGAAAAGTTTAGTATATTTAAAGTATTATTATTAATATGTGATTGTGGAGGATTTAACTTTGTGATACATATTTATAACTTTTATCACACATTTTATTATGTTATTTCTGTCTATAGTTTCGACCAAAATTAGCTGGTCACTATCAAACTAGTTTGAACTAAATTATTATTCGTAACCGAAGCAATAGGTTTTGCATAATTATATAATCACGTAAAAACCTATGACATGTAATTATAAACATTTACTTATTATTCTACATTACCCAACGTGCGGTGGCATGTGTATTTAACATATGCATCCCGCTGAAAAATTTATTACGACCGTATCGATTATGTAAATTTTTGGCGCTTTCAGAGTGGCCTCCGAAAGCGTCTGGTTGAATTATGCGAAAGCCACGCATTGGCCGATGTCTATTATTTAATTAAAATTCTGCAGATATTTTGAGCAGTCCCAAATCGGCAGGCTCTGGACTGTTTCGGAATTTTTTAAATGCGCCTCAGGACGATGAAAGACCCTTCCCCACCAAATATTTAACGTAACTGAACAATGTCGATTTCGATTTAATTCCTCCAAAACAATGCCAGACATCGGGCGAATTTTGTTTTTCGTCGCTAATTAACAAACATAAAGGCATTGTTTCAGCGGGTTCACATCCATAATATCTCCACTTATGAATGTAGTTACATGGCGCGGCTACATTTTTCGGATGCGCCTGATTAAAATTCGCTGTCCCTGCACACTTCAACCCCTGACAACTTTTACTTATGCCAATAAATAATATTCGAACCATCTCCTGCACCCTATAAATTATTTATTATGTTTATTATTCGACCGCTACACAATGCCTTCTAGAAAACAATATTTAGAGTATGCCTGATTAATTATCCGATTATCAATCATATAAATATTAATTTTAGATTTTAATTAACGATTAATTTTTATTATGTGTTATTTTATGTAAATAAATATGTAATGGTGGCATAAGTAAATCTCGTCTAACTGCTGGTTGTTCTAACTCCACCTGGGTACGTTTCTCCTGCTTTAGTTGTTTCTTTTCGACTTAATTTCCAACTGTCTGCGGAGCGCAGCTATTTCTTTGCCGAATTATATTGAACTTCATGCAGCCTCTCTTTCCAAAATCACACATTGTTTTCTTCTTCCTCTCTTTATTGCTGTAATAGGGCAAAATTGTCGTCTAAGGCGCAATTTTGTAGCCTCGTACTACCTGTCTGCCTTCTCCAGGAGATAGGAGATCGTCGATTTCCTCAACAGCTTTCGACCTCCGCGTAGATAATCGAGAAGAAGGACATTCGATAGTAATGTCCTGCGCTCATCGGGCTGCTTGCATAACGCTGTCCATGTTGTTTGTTTCCTTACCAAGCAAAATAATAAGTCTAGCCCCGTAAAGTATTCTAGTGCACCTAAACTGGGTGAACGCAGTTAAAAAATCGTAAAAGTGAATAAAAAAAAACAATACAAAAAAATGCACAGAATTAAATACGAAATTAGTACAGGACGATAGCTCCTAGGTTGGTGATGTTGTAAGACTATAAAATGTGCGATTTAGTGAATGAGTGATTTCTAATTAATTCCTGTTGTTTTGTATAAAAGAAATAATTTAATATTGCATATGACTTGATATGCTGCGCCATTCGGTTCAATTAATCCACTTATTTTAAATCATTTTGTTCTAAACATTTCAAAATTCTACGGATTATTTCATTATTTGTGGCTTTACTGATTTCGTTGTGGTATAATTTTCCAAATTCGGATATTATTCGTTCAATTAACTCGTCTTTGGAATTAACTGGTCTGTCATATACATTGGTTTTAATGCGACCCCATAAATAAAAATCAAGGGGTGTTATGTCATGTTATCGTCGTTTAGTTCAAACGAAAATAACAATGAATTATTTTTATAGCATAATTCAATTTTAATTTTTTTGCAACTAGTATAATCCGTGTACATGTAGATAATATTTACAATCCGCCATAAATAAGAACGCCCATCATTTCAGCCAGTTTTCAAAGAATTTTAGATAATCCTCAACTAGAACTTTCTCTCAGCTACCTAAGACAATTAACACGGTAAGCGGCTTAAAACGGTCAATCCGTAAACTTGCAGCCGAACACCTGCCCCAAAGGCCGTACCAACATTTGGCGCGGATATTCCAAAAAGTGGATGACGTCACAACAATTAAACAAGGACGCACAAGAATGTTCGCCCAACAATAGGTTGGGGAAATCCCTAGCATTTTTCGCGGTTTATAGAAAAACCGCGAATCAAATCAATATTCTGAAGGCACAACTAAATAGCTGAGAGAAAGACCTTTAATGTGATATAAATCACTTATCAATAATAAGTTCACAAATGTATATATTGATATTTTTTTTTATTGGCTGGCTGCAATGATGGGAAATTAGGTTTTTCAACGGTTAGATTTTTCCATGGGAAAAATCTATTATAACAAATTAACATTGTAATGTTTCAGCACTTATTTTTTGCAGTTTAAACTGGTTGCTTTATTTTTTTTTTTCGCATATATATTTTTATTCGCTATACCAATATCTGCATATATATATATATATATATATATATATATATATATATATATATATTGTATATAAGTGTATATTGCGGCATCTTAAAGTATGTGAGATATTTTTAATCATGCATCCCCTGAACTCTGTATTAAGTTTTTATTTGTAAAAATTACTTAATTTATTAATTCGTGTTCCTCGAAGTGTCTCCAAGAGCGGACGGGCGAAAAATGATTAGTTCGGCCAGAAAATCGAAGGGGGGGTGCGATTTTTAAGGCAACCATATATAAGGCAAGGGTTGATAACTCGAAGGTGGTAGAAGAACGATTCTCAAACCGTTATCATCGGGTTATCACCGAGTTGCCGAAAATCTGTAAGTTGTTTTTATGTGTCATTACTTTGTTTATATTTTGTTTCACTTAATGTTGTTCAATTGTTTTTTTGTTGTGTTATCTTAAACAATCTTTTCCTTTTGTTATTAATTATTTTGTGTTTGTATATTTGTAAATAAATTGTTTGTTGGCAAATAACAAATCTTTGCATCTGATTCCTTTAATAACAAATAACTAGTGGAATAAAACAAATACTTTATATTTTTTTATTAAGTGACTGTGTTAAATTAAGAGCTAACCGGGTAATCAGGGGGATACCGAATCAGACATCAGGCCAGGACTTTTTTTGTCTAAATTTGTCTTGATCGGGAGTCTTTGGCTTCAAAAAGCCTTAGACCTTAAACTTCCCCGTGATAATTGACGCCCAACGTGTTTTTGTATTTTTATTTCAAGAATTGATAGTCAGCACCAATTATTCTTATTTTTTTACAAGTTAGGGTTTTACTAGACTTTAATTTAATTGAGATAAATTTTCTCACGACCCTGATATCAAATTTTATTTTTGGCCTAAATTATTGTTTAAAAAAAACGTACTACATTTAAATTGAATATTTATAATAAACAAGCGACACAATCACTTAATATTGTAATAACATATATTTTCAGCATAAATTGTATCCTGGAACCACCAGCGGAGAAATTTAATGTTTAATTATTGATTTACTTACAGTTTTTATATCACAAATTAATTAGGTACACCTTGGTGGACTCAGCGGGGCCCGCGGAGTACATTTTTTTACTTTTCCCTATTATAGTATATATAGGGGGAGTATTGTTTTCGTGATTTTTTTTTCAAAATTTTTTTTTGCGGAAATATCCGTTTTGGGCCCCCTGAACCCAAAACACTAATTTCTGGAAAAAAAAAATTTGTGTCTGTGTGTGTGTGTGTGTGTGTGTGTGTCTGTCTGTCTGTCTGTCTGTCTGTCTGTCGGTGGGTGCTGTATCTTAAAAACGAATGATCCGAATGGCATGAAACTTTAAACTTAAGGTTTTATTGTTAAAAACTCGATCTGAAAAGCTTTTGGTGAACATTCATAAACCGGAAGTGGTGGTTTACTCGAGGCGTTTTTTTGTTTTTTCGTGATATTTTTCTAAATATGAAAATTTTTAAAAAACGGTTCAAACAAAAGTTAAAGGGAATGAAAAACTGAACAAGTTTTATTCGAACATGTTTTTCATAAAATTTTAAACTTTCGAGAAAAAAAATAAAAATTGAAAATTTTGACATTTTTTGCTAATTGCTAATAAACTATTGAAGTTACATAAAACTTCTATAACAAATAATTGTAGAGAATTAAAAATTATACAAAATATTAAGAATAACCTTTTTACATAAACCTTATAGTTTTCGAGAAAAATATAGGGAAAGTATTATGATGGCCACATCACCATTTTGAATAGTATTGTTTTCGTGAATGAATAGACGTTGGGCGTTGTATCTCAAAAACAAATAATCCTATTGAAATGAAACTTTAAACTTACGATTTTATCGGTAAAAACTGTAATTGGAAAGCTTTTGGTCAACATTCAAAAAGTGGATGTTTATTCGAGGCCTTTTTTATTTTTTTCCGATATTTTTTTTAATATGAAAAATATTACAAAACTTTTTAAACAGAAGTTAAAGGGAATAATAAACGGAACAAGTTTTATTAAAACACATCTTTTGTAAAATTCTTAACTTTCGAGAAAAACAATAAAAATTGAAAATTTTGACATTTTGGCTAATTTGCTAAGTTTTGGAGTTACATGAAATTTATATAACAAATAATTGTAGAGAATTGAAAACTGGACAAATTATCAAAAATAACTTTTTTGCGTAAACCTCATAGTTTTTGAGTAAAATATAGGGAAAGTACTATGATGGCCACATCACCATTTTTCATTTTATTATTTGTGTTGTCCTTAATTCATTTGTTCCAAATACAATAAGTATACACGCCATGTCACTCCGATCCAAGGCGTCAAACCTGGACAACGTCGTCAGCGGGGCCGCGGTATTCAACGAATCCACTACTGAGGCGACGTTTATACATAACTCAAATATCCAGGCTGCAGATATCAACGAACGTCCCCAATCCCGAAATTCACTTCCGCAAACCGAAGAAGACGTGGACAACCTCATTCAGATGCTCCAAAAACAAAAGGAAGTTATTCGCAGAAAACGGGAAGAAGACGAAAACGATCCGGAGGTTCTGAGGAAGAAGTTGCGAAAGCAGCAAAAGCAGTCTGCTCGAGAGATAGCCGAACTCCGAGAGCAGCTGGAAATTACACAAGAACTATTGAGAACGCGTATGAATGCTGAAAACTCGATGATGAGGCGCGATCTGCCAACTCCACCACCTAACAATCCTCAGCCGCCCCAATTTATCAATGAAGATGACCTCCACGCAAATTCCGTACCCCAACATATTCCACCTAATCACAATTTCCCACTACTAAATGCACCTTCTGTTCCCGGTAATTCATATTCACAATTCCTAGCCCTTATGCGACAATCCATTCTTACCACAACAAACGAGAAACGGAAATTCGACGGCCGTGATCCAAGAAAATTTGTTGCGGAACTGGAAGACGATTTCAGAGGCCTAGACTTCACGGACGAACAGAAGCATCGACACGCACTGAGCAGGATGGATGAGGAAGACAAAATAAAATATGGAGGATATTTTATTAACGACGTCACTTGGGACCAAGCCAAGTCACTTTTTATAAAATCCATTAACCCCGCCGTAATTGCTCACGACGAGCTCATTGAATTGACATCGAAACGTCAAGGAGATGCTACACCTGGTGCTTTCGTCCTCAGGAAGCAGAATTTGTTTCATCGACATATGTCATCAGCAAGCGAGGAATTAAAAACAACCATTCTATGGCGTTTAGCGTCACCCAACCTTCGGCAAGCGCTACTGTTCAAACCAACCACGATAGCGGACTTTTTGGACCAAGCTGCCGTACTATCTACGTCACATTTTGATACAATCCCCGTCGTTCCTTTCACTCCGGCGGCAGAGAAGCGCTACATATCACAACAGCCAAAACAACAACAACAACGAGAAGAACAGCAGAAGAAAAAACCGTCGAACTATCAAGCCTCTTGGAAAAATCAACGGGTTGAAAAATCACATTTTCCAAAACCCAAGGAGCAGCACCAGAAAAATTCCCAGGAATTTTATCACAAGAAAATGCCGAAACATCTGCACCAACCGCCATTCTGTGATAGATGCAAGAAAGGGAACCATTGGTACTCTGATTGCACTTTGCCTCAGGGAAACGGCAAACAGCGGCAGGAGAACTAAACAACTTAAACAGCTCTCCTGTCGCTAATACAAACCGCCACCGCAAGACCCCAGGACAACGATTCCGGAAAAATGATAAATCAAGGCGTCGTGTTCAAATCACAAATGGATTCCGGCACCTCCACCACGACGGTAAAGCCAGGCACCTGCACCAGAGCGGAGACAGCAGTAGGCGCCTTGATCACAGCATCAGCGGCGATGTCCTTCCCCAAAGGAAGGACAACCAACAAGATGTCAACACGACCCGACACCTCGATCAGGATGTCGGAAGGACATCACACGTTATAGAGGAACATGGCAAAAAGCCGAATCCTCATTCATATACCGTCGCAAGCACTCAAGGGAACACCATGTTCACTTTATCGCCGCTTAATAATACTTTCAACGTGGATGTCAACCCCTTGAAGACGTGTTCAAGCCACGTCTCGCAACCGATTCGCTCCCCTACAACAGCAAAACAACTAATCCCAGCAACCCACCGGAACGGAGAAGAAGAGAGAGACGCAAATTTAGAAGAAATTCAAGAGCGACGACGGCAATACATCCGACTTTACGATAACCAGAATGGTCCCTCGCAATTCACCAAAGGACAACAAGTGGTTATTCGTAATCATGCCACAAGCGATTCACAAAACCCGGCAGGATTCGCTCCTAAGTGGCTAGGACCATTCACAATTAAGGAACACTTCCATGGACGCGTCTATATGATAAATAGAGATGGACGTATGGTTCGAGTTCATGCGGATGATATGAGACCAGCTTTCCCAGACGATGTCCCGAATCCGGAACCCCTCTTGGAAGAAGACGATCCTCCCCCAGGTTCCTCCACTTAAAGTGCCTAGTTCCAGTGATATAGACACTTCTCCCGAATCTAGTGACACTGTGAGTCCCCCCAATAGACGTACGAATCTTGTGTAGTGCGCGGACATATTTAATCAATGTGAGCAACCCAAGATAGGCTGATAATGGGCAGTCTAAAACTTCAGCAGTCTTCGCGGGAAGTAAAATCTACCACCATGTAGATTGCATTGGTAAGCAGCTTGAACCAAATATCCCATTGTGGCGCCCAAATGCGAAAATATTTCAAGGTATTTTTTTTCCAAAGCAATTATTTCCTTGTATACTTTTCGTATATTTTGTTTTGTACATATGTTCTTGTATTGTATATATATTTCTAGGTTTACTTTAGGACAAGTCCCGGATTCTACTAAGTTGACGGCGCCGAATTGTTATCGTCGTTTAGTTCAAACGAAAATAACAATGAATTATTTTTATAGCATAATTCAATTTTAATTTTTTTGCAACTAGTATAATCCGTGTACATGTAGATAATATTTACAATCGGCCATAAATAAGAACGCCCATCATTCCAGCCAGTTTTCAAAGAATTTTAGATAATCCTCAACTAGAACTTTCTCTCAGCTACCTAAGACAATTAACACGGTAAGCGGCTTAAAACGGTCAATCCGTAAACTTGCAGCCGAACACCTGGCCCCAAAGGCCGTACCAACATTTGGCGCGGATATTCCAAAAAGTGGATGACGTCACAACAATTAAACAAGGACGCACAAGGAATGTTCGCCCAACAATAGGTTGGGGAAATCCCTAGCATTTTTCGCGGTTTATAGAAAAACCGCGAATCAAATCAATGTTCTGAAGGCACAACTAAATAGCTGAGAGAAAGACCTTTAATGTGATATAAATCACTTATCAATAATAAGTTCACAAATGTATATATTGATATTTTTTTATTGGCTGGCTGCAATGATGGGAAATTAGGTTTTTCAACGGTTAGATTTTTCCATGGGAAAAATCTATTATAACAAATTAACATTGTAATGTTTCAGCACTTATTGTTTGCAGTTTAAACTGGTTGCTTTATTTTTTTTTTTCGCATATATTATTTTTATTCGCTATACCAATATCTGCATATATATATATATATATATATATATATATATATATATATATATATATATATATATATATATATATATATATATTGTATATAAGTGTATATTGCGGCATCTTAAAGTATGTGAGATATTTTAATCATGCATCCCCTGAACTCTGTATTAAGTTTTATTTGTAAAAATTACTTAATTTATTAATTCGTGTTCCTCGAAGTGTCTCCAAGAGCGGACGGGCGAAAAATGATTAGTTCGGTCAGAAAATCGAAGGGGGGGGTGCGATTTTTAAGGCAACCATATATAAGGCAAGGGTTGATAACTCGAAGGTGGTAGAAGAACGATTCTCAAACCGTTATCATCGGTAAGTTGTTTTTATGTGTCATTACTTTGTTTATATTTTGTTTCACTTAATTTTGTTCAATTGTTTTTTGTTGTGTTATCTTAAACAATCTTTTCCTTTTGTTATTAATTATTTTGTGTTTGTATATTTGTAAATAAATTGTTTGTTGGTAAATAACAAATCTTTGCATCTGATTCCTTTAATAACAAATAACTAGTGGAATAAAACAAATACTTTATATTTTTTTATTAAGTGACTGTGTTAAATTAAGAGCTAACCGGGTAATCAGGGGGATACCGAATCAGACATCAGGCCAGGACTTTTTTTGTCTAAATTTGTCTTGATCGGGAGTCTTTGGCTTCAAAAAGCCTTAGACCTTAAACTTCCCCCGTGATAGTCAGGCGATCTTGGTGGCCATCGCTCTGGCCAATTACGTCCAAACCAGCGATCTTCAAACATACTTGTTAATTCATTTTATGCTTCTTTAAAATTCGCTGAATAGATGATCGGGTTATTCCAAGATCGTTGTGCGCAGATCTTATTGAAGCATGTGGATTGACTTGAATAGACTAGTAAACTTACTTCGTTTTCTTCTTGATCAATGACAAATTTATCTCTTCTATTCATTGGCGTTAAATGGGGATACCTTTCATGAAATAATCTGCAGGTCCTCTCCACAACTCTTAGACTTTTGCCGTGAATGTAAAATAAATTCAAAATATCTTTATTGGAGTAATTATCTCTGGGATTAATTTTAGCTGAACGTCACTATTGAATAAAGTAATAACAATACGTTGATATTTTGATTTAAAACAACTTGTTCTTTTTTTTTCTAGGTTCACTTGATAAAATGCATAGCCATCGTTTTTAAATTGCGCAGGATATTGACATATCTTTACAAACATGTTAATAACCTTAAAAGTAAAGAAGATAGGTATACGGAATACTAATATAAATAAAAGCACAATTAAATTCTGCGTCTGAATATGTAAACATATACAGGGTGTTCTATTTAAGAAAAACGAGATATATTGGTTTAAATTTGACCAAATGTGGTTTAAAATTTTGAACACCCTGTATATTATTTTTTCAAAAACTACTCATCATTTGATACCGTCAAGTATTGACTGTGTGTAGTCAAAATTACAATTATTCAATTTTATTTTAGTCGGAGATATGTATTTTTAAAGTGAACTCAAAAACACAACATTTTTAAAAATATCAATTATCTTGAAAACGCTTAAATTTGGGCTTTATGTTACTTAATAATTTTTTTTACAGAATTTTATGTAGAATCTAAATACGTATTAAAAAACATAGTATTCAATTTGAAATAAGGAAGTTGATGTTGACTTCCGGTATAACCGGTGCTTTCATTATAAATGAGAATTTTACCATATATTTCCAAGAAAGATTTAAATGTATTATTATGAAATTTTCTTAAAGGGGTATTCCAATTTAAAAGTTAAAAAAAATGTGAAATTTGGCTGCTGTTTTACAAACACAAAGTATGAAAATTAATAAAAACTTTTTATTGATACGGTTGTAGAACAACTGATTATTGGCCATCACATGAATTTGTTTACTGCGACCTCTATTTAGGCCTGGATTAACGACGTTTGCATCTGAAATATCATAGGTGTAATATGAAGCTTTCGTCTGTATTATCTGAATAATAGAGACTGACTATTATATTTACTTATTTACAAACGAATCCATTGTTATTGTATTGCAAAATGGTAATTTATACTAACATGTATTAATACCCATACTCAGTTGGTGCAAATTGCATTTTTATAATTTATACAAAATTATAATTATTGTATCATATCAATCGAACTTTAAAAATGCACGATATTTCGAAAATCTTACTTGAACCTGATCCACATCACCCCGTTTTAAACTTTTCTTTCAGTATTTTCACATCAACTTTTCCAAGTTTTACCCCTAATAATAGGGTTTCACAATTTAACTTTCGCAAAGCTGATCTAGGGATAGTATACTCACAACTCATAATTAGGATAATGTTTTGAATTACAGTAACGTAAATGATTCTTGCAATGGATTATATTCAATTATGGACGAAGTTCTGGAACGCTGTGTACCTAAACATAAAGGTTGTACAGATAGCAAAAATAGTAAAAAAAAGTACTCACCATGGTTCAGCAAAGAAACAATTCACTTGATATAATGCAAAAACCACACTCGAGGGTTACATAAACAACATCGGTTTATTTGCTTAAAAATAAAACTATCAAGATTACGTGCTGATATAAAAATAAAAGATGATCAAGATAATTATATAAAACATGCCGAGACATATATTATTAATGATCCTAAATAAATTTGGTCTAATATGAACTCACGTAAAAATGAATCCACAATCACGGTAATCATGAATTGTCAAATCCCAAAACTATAGTTGATGCATTTGCCACCTATTTTGAAGACGTATATAACAAAAACAGTATAACTAACTAGAACACTAATAACAAACAACATAAGGAACTATTATACATACTTTACACGCGTTATCTCATGACTGCATAAAATCTGCTGCTACAACTATGTGCCCAAATAATACCGATGGATCTGATGGCATTCCTACATTTCTCGTAAAATTTCTACTTCCCTTAGTGTATATTTATATTTTATTATTGATACTGCAACTTTTCCAGAAATGTGGAAAATGGCTAAAGTTACTCCTGTACATAAATGTGGTGATAAGTGTAACATACAAAATTAGCCAGTTTTCTTGTTAGCTTTCACCAAACCAACACGGTTTCGTTAAAAAAAGCATAGATAGCATACACTAAAAAATGCATGAAGCCGGATTTTCTGATAAAATCATATGTTTAATTAGATGTTATCTTTAGGAAGGAGTCAATTAGTCAATTATATGGGATTCCTTTGACATAATTACGTTGCGATGAGTGGGGTACAGCAGGATTCAAATCTCGGTCCTCTTTTTGTTTATTATATTCCTCAATGATATTATCATCGCATGTGTTACTATAGGTAGATTATATGAAAATCTTCAGGATAATTGAATCGGATACGGATTGCCGCTTACTTCAAAGGAATGTTGATTTGGTTCAGCAGTGGTGTGACATTAATTCACTTGAATTGAATTCTGACGTTTGCAAAGCCATTACATTTACACAAAAATGATTACCAATTACAAACACTTATGGATTAAATGATATAAGTTGTGAAAGGTGCCAGTTGATAAGAGATTTGGGCGTATTCTTTGAGAGCAAATTAACGTTCAATTATCACATATTTTATACTAAGTATTTATTTTTTATATATCTTTTTTTCAATTTCTTATGTTGAATAAGAAGTAAGTCGTTGTTTAGCTAAGTCTAATATATTTTAGGTGAACCCTTAACTAACGCACTTACTATGTTTTAAAACATAGTAAGTGCGTTAGTTAAGTGTTTATCATGAATTACCACGTAGTAACGGTCGCCACAATCGTTGTGGTATTTTAGGTGAATCATTGAGGTATATTTAGTATTAGTATTAGGTATATGTATTTCGATAGTAATAACTCAGTATGATTTAGTATTTACTATAATTTAATCTCATTATTATAACTTAACATCTGTAATTTCCCTGTAAATGAATTTATTTCTGAACGGATAAATAAATAAATAAATATTATATACAGCTACAAATTTTAAACAATTATATTGTTAAAAGACACGAAGAAAATATTCCATACAAATATAATCTATAAATGATGGGGTACATTTTTTATGAACATTCTCTATATTGGCACATTAATTTAAAATCAGTGTAAATTTTTCATTAACTATTTATTGGGGGTTTAAGAAAACGCTCTAAATAAGCATGAAAACCCAAAATAATCACAAAAGGTCAAAATAAGCAATAAAGCAAAAAAATCGTAGCGCCAAGTAATCACATATTTCAAGAATCCTATACATATTTAGAAATAATTTCCATATTATAAATATTATGGATAAGCATAATGGCTAGAAATCCGCTCTGTGCTGATGACACAACCAATACTGGTACTTCTGAGAAGGAAAAAGCATGGAAAGAAAACCAAGTGTCTTTGATGCAAATTAATACTTGGTTTGAATGTAACAAATTAAAAATTTAACAGGGGCAAGATAGTAAATATGATTTTTACTCTTCAGCATACATCACTTACTGAAGAATATGCGGAGTCAACAAAATTCATTGGGTTCTGTCTTGAAACTTAACTGGTTCATAAATGGTATACATCTGTCAGGAAATTAAACATAACCATTTTTTTATTATTTAATTACAACTTTACAATATCCTGTTAGAACTATACATATAACTATACTAAGTAATCACAAACATTTTGCTCCCAGAACTTGCAGACGGAGTTCACAGTTATATTTTCTCAGACCCAATATCTTTGGATGACGGAAATTGACATTTAATATGCATATTTGTAATTCAGAAAATATTTTAGACATTACTGGCGCATTTGTTCCCAACTTTGGTGGGACTCTTTCTTGACATTTTATTGTCAAATGTAACAAATTAATTAAGGGGAACAGAAATATCTGTTACTGTACTAAGATTGGTATATTGCGGATTCTTTACTTACGCTATGACATTTTAATACGGGGCGAAAGCGCTAGAAACATAGACTATTTGTCCTCTAGCGGAAAGCAATATGCATATCTCTTTTCGGTAAATATAAATTGCTATCCATGCCATGTCTCTATATTATGGATTGTCTGCTATATGTAAAGTTATAACTTTCAAAAAATCTAGAAATGCACAGATATAATACCAGGCACAAAGATAATATTTATCATTTAATAAACTAGAAAAGTCCAAAACAGTAATAAGATAGGAGTATTATTCTGTTAGATATTACAATACTCTTCGAACAAATTTGAGAATTTTAAATTACTCGGCGTTCAAGTCAAAAATTAACGAAATATTACCAAATCAGATGTATTTCAGTGTATTATATACATTTTCAGTTTATTTGTGAAGAGTTCGTTAATGAAATCGGCACACACGCCCATATGTTATTCTCTGCAATGGTATTTTTTCTCATGTATCACAACGCTTATTTGCATTATTACGTTTTTATAATCGTTGTACTGTTTGTATTTTCTATTTTACAATAATTTGAATTATGCATTTTTCGTATCTCAAATTATATGTAAATTTTAACTACTTTCCCATTTTTTTTTCACTATTCTTAAAGAGTATATCAAGTTGGAAATGTGTGCCAAATTTCAAATTTTATATTTATATTATGGAACGACTACTAATCTCGTTCAAATATGCGTCGAATGCGATACTACACTTCTTACTTGTTTTTATAACTAAATGTCGAAATGATAATCGTTAGTTTGATAAAAAAATAATAAACCTTTTGGCATTCCACTTTTCAAAAGCATAAAAATTGAATTACGTTGACTTAGATTTATTCATTCTTCAAATTATGTAGATGTTTCTTAAATATCTTGTAAATGACATGAAATAGAAATTTAGCGCACATGTGTAACTTGATATACTCTTTAAGAATAGTAATAAATATAGGGTTGCTATTAAAAAATAGTCATATCTTATATTTGGGACACGCTGTATAAAATTTTATTACATCAAAAAAAGTGCAAATTAAAATTCTAATCGATCTATCCGAGCATATTTTCAAAAACTAAACTTTCTATGATTTACTGAATTTATTCCAATTTAGAGATTAGCCCTGTATGTAATAAAATATATTATTCATTTCTTCAGTTGGTCTTATGTTTCTATTGTTTCATTTACTATCCTTCTTAATAAATTGTTTTTGGTGACGAATACACTTTTCATGTTTTGGGGATTTAATTGTTTTTTTTTAATTGTTTATGCATAAGTGGATTAAAAATTGAATACAATTTTTTCTTTATTTGTTTAACTGAATTTTTATTTTGGTAAGTAAAAAGGCTACAATAAACGCGATGTAATAGCGTTAAAGATAGCCGTTTATTTTAGGTCCAGCTGATCGTTAATTACTGGAATTTCCGTGTTAGCCCTACTTAATGTGATCTATTTTACTACTCCTTTCGGCAAAATGAAGGACTGAAAGTGCATTCTCACCAAAAGAATGTTTGTTTTCCATCAAATGTTTGGCGAAAGGCGACTTAATTTAATTAATTAATTTGTTTTTGTCGAAAAGAGTGTAAATATCCTCTCAGTCTGGTCTTAAAAATACGGCAAGATTGACCCGCATATACTCCCTTGCAACGATTACATGTTAATTTATATATCCCTGATCGTAACGGGAATTTTTGCTTTTGAGGTTAATTTGGAATCTTTAAGTTTAGTGAATGGTTTGAATGCAGTATTGGCGACACGTTTCTGCAAAATATTAGCACAACCAGCTGCTATAGTTAAGTTTAATTTATTTTGAAGTTTGGATCATACAAAGGCGAAGTTCACTATGTTATTTCAATAATTTCAATCAATTATACCTTATAGCTAACGATGAGCATCATCGGGTAATTCTGTCTATTATAATTATATTTTTGCCATTGTGAGCAGCTATTCTTCTAACTTACATAAAACTTTTATGATATTGAAATGGTTTAAAATAATAAATTAAGTTAATTAAAGCACTGGCGTTATTATTTATTTTTATTCATAAAATCTACATTTGTATTTAACATGATTTAACAAGTATAGATTAATTAATTATTAATACAAAATTTAAATCTAAATAATGTATAAGCGATTTTATTTTAATTTAACTCATCTAATATATCTTGAAAAAAAAATGTACTTATAGCTTCATTGACAACATATGTCATTAATATGAATACATTCAACTCCTACTACATGCCCCAAATATGTGACATCATTTTAAGGAATTATTAAAAATTACTTTTTCATCAATTTCCATTCGAAACAAAATAGGATAGTTATAAATATTGATATTTTCTAACTAATCTAAAAGTGAACGTAAATTTTCTAGAAATGCCGTAAATTAAAGTTAAAAAAACATGATAACATTTTCTTTTAATTTATATATTAGATAGATAGTTCGTAATTATTCTATAGAAGCAGCACTATTACTTGTCCCATAATTATCAAATAAAACGTCTTGTAATATATTTCTATCTCATTATTCGTAGTACCCCAGATAAATATTTTATTGATCGGCAAATGGATAATCAAAGTAATGGATTCAATTCCCACGCATAAATAGTATTAATTGCAACAGGAACAACCAACCATAAACCATTAAGAATTCAACGAACAGCCATCAGGCAAGAGTCAAATCGCAAATGCCAAACAATCAACTAAATATTTTTCGCACCGTAGAAAATGTATGCGCATTCATTAGGTCGATTTCCACGGCTATTAATTAAGATCGAAACTGTGCAATGGTGCTCGCATACACACCGCAACGCCATTATTAATTATCACCGATCGCTTGGGATATTTAATTTATTAATTACCCAGTTGGGCGATTTAAATGGCTTACATGCAATCTCACGTTGCTTGAGCTAGCATATCAAGTTTAAGAAAAACTATCTGTCAATATTCATCTATAACTCACTATAACCAATTCACACTTTCTATTTCTATTATTACAATATATATAATTCGAAGATATAGATATAGAACATTTAACAAGTATCATTATGTAAACTTGTATATATTTGTTTACTCTTCATTATGCTATAAGAAGCAATGAAGTAAATATAATAATCATAATGATGGTTGCGACCGTTACTACGTGGTAATTCACAATGAACAATAAATAAAACACATACTATGTTTTTAACCACTATAATTATTATGATGGTTAGAAACATAGTGTTTTATTCAGTATTAAATATACAGGGTGTACCGTTAATGCGGGGAAATGGCTAGACCATAGATTCCTGGGGTAAAAATATGACTATTTAACGCAACTTATCTATATCCAAAAATTTACCGTTAAGCCGGAATTTGGCTTCAAAGTTTCAAATTTTTTTATTTCTTTTGTTTATAACGATTGAACGCTTTATTTGATTTGAATGAAACTTATTATTAATAAGTACCATAATATCATACATCATTTCAGTTATTGTTGGCATTAGTGATTGACAGGAAGTATAAAAAACAGTAGTACCGCCACTTAAAAACTAAAATATTTTTTTATTGGTGCATCCAATAAAATCCAAAAAAATCTACTTGAAAGGGCATTAGATTTAAAAACTTTTTTGACTCTTACTAGTTTTTGATATCTTGTACGGTTTTTGCACAAAAAATAAAATATGAATATAGTATACTCATTATGCACTCATTAATAAGTAAATAAACTTACTCTATTGAATAAAAATTAAATAATATCAATTAATAAAATAAATCAGAACAACATCTAACACTTTTCAAACAATTTTCTTTGCAAAATCCTAATACAAACAAGATATCTCTTTGTTCCAAATATGAATATTTATGAACTATAATAAAGTGTAAAATTAATTGTTAAAAGACACTAAATAATTATTATTATACATAATTTACATTTTTTAAACAAAGACGGCCATGAAAATCATTTTTTTTCGATTCGATGAAAAACTTGATTTTGTTTTTACTAGATTAAAAATATATATTTTATTTTTTTGTGGGAAAACCGTAAAAGATATCAAATATTATTAAGAGATAAAAAAGTTTTTAAATTAAATTGTCTTTCAAGTAGTATTTTTTTAGTTTTTATTAGATCCACCAATAAAAAATATTTTAGTTTTTAAGTGGTGGTACTACTGTTTCTTATACTTCTTGTTAACCAATAATAGTCATAATAACTGAAATGATGCATTATATTATGGCAGTTATTAAAAATGAATTTCATTGGAATCAAATAAAGCGTTCAATTGTTACAAACAAAAGAAATAAAAAATTTTGAAACTTTGAAGCCAAATTTCGGCTTAACCGTAAATTTTTGTATATAGATAAGTTGCGTTAAATCGACATATTTTGACCTCAGGAATCTATGGTCTAGCCATTTCCCCGCATTAACGGGACACCCTGTATATAATTAGTAAACATGTATTTATAATATTAACCTAATAAAGAGAATGGTTGCGACCGTTACTACATGGTAATCCATACTTACATTGAATTGAAAAATTCACTATGTTTTAACCACAAATTATTATTTGTGGTTTATAATAATTTGTGGTTAAAACATAGTGAATTTTTCAATTCAGTGTAATATATACCTACTATAAAAACTGTGAACATTTGTACAGTTTATAATTTTGTCATTACATCCATATTACATATATTTTTTATACAATTTTCCATTTAAACGGACTGCTAAAATGTATCTTCAAATATTTAGAGGGTCAAGACTGAAGGCAGTTTTTTTTATCAATATGACCAGAAAATCAGTCATTGAAGAAAATCAAAATGTATATTAAGATGGGCATATGGGTATTTTAATCTTAATGATAACTACCCCGAGGTATGTCCTCAAAATGATATACCAATTGAAATTGTAGAAACGTGGTATCTAGAAGTCAAAACCATCTGAAGTTAAACCAAGAATTGTTAATTTTAATACCTCCCTCCCATTATTACAGCAATCAATATGTTGTAACTATAAATGAACAACTGGACCTGTTTCAAGTATTTTTTAATTATTGTCTAGCATACTATGTAGTAGAAGGCATAAAATATAAATACCAAGAGCCTACTATAGGAAGGGCAGTTCTACTAAAAAATAGCGCTTAGTTGATTAGGATCGTATACTATTTAGTAACGAAAAAATGCTCCCGCAAAAAGCGAATCTATATATAAGATGGAATGAAGCAAAGTACATTAATTCATGAGTGAGTAGTAAAGAAACTATGAAACACGTTAAATACTTTTAGAAAATATGAGATAAATCCTGGACTTGCTGCAATATGCGGAATAATATAAATACGGACAAGAAGTTGCCGGTAGACGTAAACCAAGTAGGTTTATAGATCAAACTTGGCACAAATATTTAACTATTAAAAGGATTCGTAATGACTTATTTTACAGATCTTTTTTTCTAGCAATTTGTTCAGGTTTGTATTTTGAAAGTGTGATTAGGCTTAGAGTGTCCCAGCATAAAAATTAAAAACCAGACTACCTCCCTGTGCTGCTATTATGCATGGGCTAGGAAGGATTAGGAACGTCGCAGAAGAGAAACCCGGATTCAAAGAAAAAACAAATGATGTTTATGACCGCCATCTTTGACTTATATCAACAATAGTTGCAGTTCCAGATCCACTTTATAACGGGTGTCCAACAATTATTGCAGTCCCGGGTGGCGTTGGAATCAAAAATGTAGGTCGATTCTTACATGTGCCAAATAAATGAACTGACATTTTAATTGTCAAAAATAACTTAAACGCGCATTTAAACAACACTTTAAATGCACGTTTAGGTTATGTTTGACAATTAAAATGTCAGTTCATTTATTTGGCACATGTAAGAATCGACCTACGTTTTTGATTCCAACGCCACCCGGGACTGCAATAATTGTTGGACACCCGTTATCTGTGGTTAGCTAACAAAGGCAATATTGTAACACTTCGAATGATTTGCTATAGAACCACAACTTTTGGGTTGCAAGTGGTGCAGATTGTGACTCCACTGAAATCTAAAGTGATATGGGGTGGGGTTTAGTGATAAATTTTTTATATATAAAATTGATGTACCCTATATTGAACAAATAAATAAATAAGACACAATGTTCACAATTTTAGACAAATATATATCTCCTAAAATTCTCAAAAATATTCGGTAATTGAATTATGACTCTATAAAATAACATTGGATCAATAGTGATTGATTACATCGTCATCATAAAAACCAAGTTTATGAGAACTTTGAGATGGATGTAAATACCAAATCAGGTTAAAGAAGATTCAATAAGATGAAGTTAGATAGAGTCAGAGGTTGTCGTACAGTATGCAAAAATTGAAGGGAAAGTTTTAATCTGCTAAGTCTAGACAGCTTCAGCATGCTGTCAGGTACCGGACCATCTAGGAAGAGCCTCGTGTGCCTCATTCCATTTTGGTTTTGCCATGCCTTTTTGTGCTCCTCTGCTAACTTGCGTCGGATTATTTCCTTTCCGGTTTCATGGGGTATACCGAAAGCGGGTTCAGGTCCTATGAATTCACCTGCTGCTCCTTGTTTAGCCAGCAAGTCGGCCCCCAAGTATCCAATAATTTTTTGGTCCTTGGGTTTCTCTTGTTGTCGCCAGTGCATCCAGTCTGTTTATGCAAGTCATGACCAGCATGGACAGCACTATCGGTGAGGCTAGCGCTTTTATGGCGCCCTCCTCGCTATCTGTCATAATGGTAATTGGTCCTTTGTTAAGTCCCGACTCCTTTACGTGATGAGCACACCAGTCAATGGCGGCTATTTTGGCCTGGAAGATAGAGGCATGCTTCCCCAGAGCAATCGCGAATTGTTTGCTCCGGTTGCAGCCTCCATAGATACCAGCCCCGGTTCCTTTAGTATTTTTGGCCCCGTCTGTGTACCAGATGGTTCCTTTAGTCGTTCCCGGGTACGTTCCATTTGTCCATTCACTCCGCTGTGGTATGATCGTTTTAAATCTGCGGGATGGGTGTACGATTTTGGTGAAATCAAACCTCATTTTTAGTGTCTCTTCTTCTTGTAGGACTATAAATGTTGCCGGTCTTGATGGCCCCATATTTAAAGTGTGCCTATTCATGTGCATCCTATAGGCTGCCAGTCTAGCTTCCATCATTACAAATAGATGTAGTGGTGGTAGCGATAATATGTGTTCCATGGCTGCTGTGGGCGTTGTCCTCATTGCCCCAGTGATCAGCAGACACGCTCTTTGCACTCTTCGAGTTTTACTGCTGCACTTCCTGATTACTAGAATGGTCAGATTATCTGCATACCCTAGTGCATATATGCCCTGGCTTTCAAGTAGCAGCAGAAGGTCGTCCATGACGAGGCACCATAGGAGCGGCGAGAGAACACCTTCCTGCGGGCACCCGCCAGCGACTGTCACAGTCCGACTTCTGAGCATCTTGTTTACCCATTGTCGGACTTGCGGGTTAATTCCTCTTTTCTTCATTGCTGTTGCTATGGAGTTGAAGGTTGTGTTATCAAACGCCCCTTCATTATCCAGAAATGCCCCTAACGCAAAGTCTTTGCATTGTAGGGTCCTTTCGCATCTGCTCACTAGCTGGTGGATTGCTAGCTCGCATGACTTTCCCGCTTGTTTTTCTAGTAGTTTTAAAATAAATAATGACAAGCTGATCGGTCTGTAAGATTTAGCCTGGGCATATGAATCACGCCCGGGCTTAGGTATGAATACCACCTTTACAATCCGCCAGCTGCTTGAGATGTATGAAAGGGCAAGACTTGCTCTGAGGATATTACATAGTGGTTTCCTCAGCGTTGCTATCCCCTTGTGTAGCATGACAGGATATGTCCTGTCAGGACCTGGTGATTTGAATGGTTTGAACGTGTTAATTCCCCACTCAACGTCACCTGGTCTGATTATCATTTTCGCTGTTTCCCAGTCCCGTTTTGGAGCCCCTGCGTTGGGCTCGCTTAGGTCCTGGGAAACAGGATTGTCAAGTATTGCAGAACCCGGGAAGTGTGTCTGCAGTAATACCTGCAGGGTCTCTTCTACCGAGTCTGTGTACTTTCCATTTTTGGTCTGCAGTAAGCCGATGTATCCAGTATGAACTTTGCTAAGCGTCTTGAGTAGACGGGAGCTTGTGGGTTCACTTTCTATGTCCCAACAGAATTTCTGCCAAGATTCCCTTGGCTTTTTTAATGGCATTGTTATATGCCGTGAGGACCGTTTTGTACTGCGCCCATTCACCGTTTCTCTTATCTGCATTAAACAGTCTTCTGGTGCGTGCCTTAGCCCTATCAAGATCCTTGTTCCACCAGGTGGAAGCTTTGAATTATGAGCTCTAACTCATGCGTGGATCGCGCTACTGTTGGACAGTCCCCGATTCGGCTGGCTAGTACCTCTTTGTATAGGTCCCAGTCAGTTCTCCCCGGGTTTATATTTTGGATTTCCGATGCTTCTTCTGATTCGATATCAAATCGTATATATCAATGATCTTAGAGTTATAGTTCATCAGATACATGCCAGTATTTTACCATTTCACTTGCCTTGCGAGAGGCAAGTGTTATGTCAATTACTTTGCTTCGCACCGCGTTTACGAACGTCGATACATTTCCAATATTTACTATTTCAATGTCATTCTCTAAGATAAAATCTAATAGTTTCTCACCTCTTGGATTGATGTCCTTGCTCCCCCATATAATGTGGTGCGCGTTGGCGTCCCATCAAAGGATCAGCGGTATTCCTTTGTGGCTCCCGCTGTGTATGCGCCGCTGAACCTCATCTGGCGGCGGTGGTCCTGGTTGGTCGTAGGGAAGGTAACTGGATCCGAGTATAAACTCTCTTCGCGTTCCCCTTTCCACTACTTCGAGCCGTGCTGCCACTAGGTCTCTGTAACATACGTCCCATAATGGCATTAAATTCAGTTCATGTTTAGAGAACATCGTGGAATTTCATGAGAGACTGCAAAGTATAAAAGATTTATGAATAAAAACAAGTTTAGGAATAAAGCTAGGGAGGCAAGAGTAAAAGAATTAGAATGTATGGTCGTCTTAATTATAGAGACATGTGGGAAGTAGATTTTAATGTATGGAGTGGAAGTATAAAGAATAAGAGTGTATGGTTGTATAGAGAGAAATTGTGGTTTCTGAAACATATGCTGAGGGCTAAAAAGTCTACTCAGAAAACAAATAAACTATATATATTTCACTATAGTGTGAGACAATAAAGAGAATAGCAAGTTATGAATTAAAATTGTGTAGATTAAATGAAAATGGTATAAGAAGCATGCGCGGGTGTGGGGAAATATACGTAAAGAATAGAGAAAAATAATGTTTGAGAAAGTGGGGTCAATAGAATTATAGAGCTTAAGTAAATATAGCGGCATTCGTGAGAGAGGAAGGGAGGAAAGAAAGAAGTTTATAAATGGATTTACTGAAAGAAGTGGATACAATAAGATGTATAGAAAGTACTTGAATTAGAGGCAGTTCTCTGTAGAGAAAAGTCACCTTAATAAATTGCTAGATGCGGGTTAGGAAAGAGAAAAAGAACTGAATTAAAGAAAGGTTATTATGTATAAGTGGTAAGGATTTTGGAGGCATTTGGCAGAGGGGCAGCGGGATATTAAAGAATGCGGAATGTCTGTGAATAAAGGAATGATTGAGAAAAGATGGTGTCGGGGTAACGGCACAACCTGATCGTTATTAATAGGGTTCTTCGGACTAGTTTTGTCTCTGTGACTATCTAACGACTCGAGTACAGAGCTAAAACTAGTCTGGAAAACCCCATTATTAACAACCAGGTTGACCTTGTTCTTCTTAATAAGAAGTTATTCTATAAAAATATGTGTTTTCAATTTATTTAACTTACTTAGTCAAGAGGGCCTGCGAAAGTAGTAGTATTGACGATTCTAGTGTCTTTTTAAAGTTTTGCACAAGCACCAAGTGTAAAATATCAGTGCGTGTAATATGTGACAGCACATACCACAGAAGCTGTCATAAGAAAAAGAGTCTCAAGATTCTCGATGGCGCCCGTGCCGTCTCTTGTGAAATAACCGATGATAATATTCAATTACTAAACTCCAAAATAGTAAAAATTAAACAATCTAATATAAAAAAAAAATCAAATAGTGGCAAACAACAGCAGCCTGCAAAACAGCGGAAACGAAGACAAATACTCAAAGTCGATACTGCCAGCAGCGCTTACCTTAGACGATACAGAGAAACCCGCCCAGTTATATAGTGATATCATAAGTTCAATAGGATATAATGTATCTCCAGATAGAATTTCTATTAAAAAACCAAATAATGAATGGACATTGACGAAAACTGAAATAAAAGAGGAAACACAAGAAATAAGGAAATTATCGGAACTGCGGAACCGATGAACTCAAAAGTTCAGGCGATTCCAAAGAAGACATGGTTATTTATCAAGCGAGTTAATGAACATGTAATGAAAGAACACATAAAAGGCATAATTAATTCCACAAATTTTACGTGTAATAAAACAGTTTTAAGTGATTCTCGCACTTATTTTAAGTGCTTGTTTGAAAAAACATCATGAAAAAGTCACAAATTCCCTTAATTGGCTGGAAGATATATCAATTAATAGATATATTTTTAGACTAAGAGGTGGAAAATAATTTAAATTTAAAACACGAAACAATATCAATGAGTGTGAAGCATTTGTAGATAATGTATTTTTCTAGTTTAAATTTATATTGCATAAGTACTCTACTGTGTGATGCTAAGTTATCAGACCATATTAGTATTTACACAACTATAAAAATAAAATCTTTCAGAAAGTATACAATACAGGGCATTAATCATTTATTCGCTAATAAAATCAGCAGACTGGAGTCTAATTTTCTAATAAATTGGAAAAATTGTTCACCCAAAGTTTTAAAGTTTTCCAGAGAAGGTTGTTTAAAATAGAGGCAAAAAACAAATTATGTGGTTCAATAACACTCTTCATGAAATGTGAGAAACCCTAAATTTATTAAAATAGGAATATGGAAAAGTTCCATAGACAAAAGGTTTATATCCTAAATACAAAAAAATAGAATGTAACTCTAAAAGATGCACAAATTAGAGCTAATAAATCTTTTATTAGCAATGCTTTCAATAATATAAAAACAAAGTCGAAAATATTTTAAATAACTTTTATGTAAATAAATAGCGGATGATCTGTTAAAAAAGTTACTTATACAATCAAATAATTGGCCGAAGCAAATATTAGCAGCAGCAAAAACAGTTTTACTTTTAAAGAAGTTACTTTTATAGAAGTCATCAAATAGCCGAGATATTTATAGGATTACAATACTATTAAAAAAAGTTGTTAATGTCATAATTATTCTTTTAACAAAATTAATAAAAGCATGTATAAATAGCGGTACCTTCCCCATGTCATTAAAACTAGCTCGAATAACGTCAGTTTTCAAAACTATTGATGATTTTCAACTTTTTATTTTACTCACTACACTGTAGCGAAATAATTGTAGTGAGTAAAATAAAAAGTTGAAAATCATCAATAGTTTACTATTATTATTATATTAACCAACAATTAAAGACCTAGTTAAATACTTCCAATCTTATCAAAGGTTTTTGAAAAGCTTATTTCGCAGTAGTTATTACATTAAATTAGGAGAAGTAAAACTCTTGTTATGTTCCATTTCTTTATTTTCAGATAACTGACACGTGTTTCGATCCTTGCGGATAATTATCAAAGTTAAAACTAAATTGATGATCCGCAAGGACCGAAACACGTGTGAGTTATCTGAAAATAAAGAAATGGAACATAACAAGAGTTTTACTTCTCCTAATTTGAAAATTTGGTTCCATCATGAGAGTAGCACAACAAGTATTGGTTATCACATTATTTTAAAACCGAACAGCAACAACATCAGAACAACAATACGGTTAAGGGTAAGATCTACATCGAATGCCTTACAGAGGAAATTGTTAATGGATTTGAAACAGGTATGAACTCTGGTACATCTTTTCTTGACCTCAGTATGGCCTTTGACCATATCTGCCATTGCACTACCCTTCGAAAATTGTATTTTTATAATTTTTATATTAGTAGTTATCGATTAATAAAATCGTATCTAACTGGAAGACAACACATGTTTATAGTAAATAATTTAAATTCTCATTAAAAAAATAGTACTCGTACCCCCAAGGACCCATACTTGGTTCTTTTCATTTTTTGATATATATTAAGAATTTTATAGCAACAAATAAAAACTCAATATTTTTCTTATATGCAGATGACACAGCGTTTTTAAATAAATCGAAGGATTTACACACTGCATTAGAACAGAATAAGATAAGTGAAAAGAATGCCATGAAATGGCTTTCTACCAAAAGAGACACTGTGAATGGGAAAAATAAGACAAAAAAATTAACATACGAAAATAAAAAATTCTTGGGGGTATATTTAAATGGTAAATTGAAGTGACAAATGTACGGTGAAGAAACTGAAAATAAGTGATATATGGAATTCATATTTCGGCTGCAGCGTAGAGCTAAACTACCAAGAAGATTGCAGAAATGTTTTCATCCATTTGGGTATTATGACTCTGCATTCTATTTATATTCTAGAATGTCTTTTATACATTAAACATGCCGACAAGAACGAACAGTAGTAGTGAAACAGTGTGCAAAATATGTCCAGTAGTAGAGTAACATGGGGCAGAACCGATTGCAGGGCAGAACCTATTGCCCCACTTTCAAACAAGACTATGTACCCGATTAGTACGATATTTACTATGTAGAGTAGTAATGTGAAGCAAATGTTACACTGAAAATTTGAGCTGTCAGCGCCTCCATTTGCAGACTCCACAATATTGAATGTGTTTTTGTGTCAGTCGCTTACTTGTTTTGCTCCGTGTTGGTCGTGCTATAACTTGGTTAATAATTGAGATAAATGTATTCCGAAGTAAAATTTTGTGCTGAACACGAGTATTGTGTTTATTTGGCGAAATTCCATCATTCCCAGCACAAAAGATTTTTTTGTAAAAAGTCGGCATTATAAATGTTAGACGCTGACAAACAACAAAGGACAATTTAAAAAGGTTTGAAGTATTTAACATTGCGGACTCATTGCGGCAATGGATCGAAGGGCCTGGGTATTAGACGAAAAGTCGTGAATCAAAAATTGTTGACAGCAGCATTGAATGCAGTAAACACGTGGCGCTTGGCGTGGTTGCGGTCGGAGTCATGGACGCGGATTTACTGCGGATAACACACCTCGGGTATCTTACCATCCAGTTGTGGTGATGAGCAATCGGTTCTGCCCCATATTTTTTAAATGTCGAAAAATGTATGGGTGTGGTATAAATGTTATAACTTAGCACAGATACGAGCAACAGAAAAAGGGTATTTGCTATTCTTAATCAATCGGTTCTCCCCATGTTCCCCTAGTTAAAAAATTGTGAAATTGTAACAGTGACTTTCATGCTAATTGTTTGTTAAAAAGACCAGGACTAGTGATCGAAAATAATAATAATAATGATTTCAATTGCTGCGAAAGCATAACCACAAACGGGGCAAGGTAACTTATTTAAAAAACACTCTTACACATAAAGACCATATGATCAATGAATTAAGAGATAAAATAAATGTGCTAAAATATAATATTAAACGATTACAAATCGCCAACAACAAAGTGACTATCGACAAAAGTATTGCCAAGGTTTTAAACCATTGCCAAGTAAATAAAATTCAAATGCTCCAATCAAATAAATATAATCCACCTGTGCCGTTATCATCTCAAGGCGAGCTCAGCAATTTAGACTTTGATAAGATATTCGAAATAAATACTGACCGAAGCCATCCAAGCCATCCAAACAAATAAACTCGGATGAACAACCTAAACCTAAATAAAACTAATAATACAACAGATAATCAATATAAACCGAATTATAATAAACCAATAATCGGAACAAATAAAAAATTCAAAAAATGTTAAATCGGCTACCAAATTAGGCCATCTATACATAACAAATTTAGATCCTAACACAATTAAAAAAAGTGCTTCTTGGGTATGTTACAAAATCAAAACCAAATATCGCATTTACAATTGGGGATCAAATTAAGAAAGTGTCAACTTATATTACATTTAAAATTAGTTTTCCTATGAATGATATAAATAAGGTTTATGACCTAAAATATGGCTTGATGGAACACCAGTAAGAAAATTTCAATGCCAGGGAAATTATCGCAATTTCCGAAGTCAAAATTGGAATTCGTAACAGATCATCCAAAAAATGGATTCACACAACATATATTTCGTTCATATGAATCCAATGTTAACTTAAAATTGTTGCATTTAAACATAAGGAGCACAATTAACAAAATAAATGAGTTGGAAATAGCTGTAGATGAATTTAAACCCAAGATAATTTGTCTCACTGAAACATGGACAAACGAAAATAATTAAAATCTTATTCAAATTGGTGGATTCACTTGCATAAGTAATTATTCAAGGAAAATACATCAACATAGAGTAGCTAAATTGAATACGTTGGTTGTACAATAGTTCTAGAAAATTATAAAACGCAATTCTAACGATATATCCAATGAAATGATCAAGAAGTTTTTAGTTCAACTTGTAGGGATCTTAAATGAATGGCGGTCATTCTGGCGACATTAATATAAATATGGTCAATGATTCATTAGAAACAAAAGTAATAAGTGATGTATTTAATTCGTTTCGTCTAGTAACCAAAATAAATGATCCAACTAGAATACAAATAATTAATGAAAGATTTTCTGCAAGTCAACTAGACTGTATGGTAACGAACTACCTAGAAAACAATTTCACATGTAATAATTTTAATTTGAATATTTCTGATCGCTTGGCACAACTTCTGATAATAACTGGTTTAGTAGTAGAGCAGGACAACGGTACACAGTTTAAAATCACTAGACAAAAATCAGACCGAAATATATCAGAAGTAAAATATTATTTATAAAAGATTCAATATATTTTTAAATGAATTTCTATATTGTTTTATTCTAGCTTCTCCAAAACAAAGAACAAAAGTCAATAGGAAACAAGCAAGGAAAAAATTGATCACTGACGAAGTAATTAAATCTATTTAAAATACATGGAAACAATTTGCCGAAGTTGCCGATATATTTGGCCATTATTTTGCTACAATAACAGGCACAAAAGTTAACAAACAATTCGGAAAAAATGTATGAACTTTATGTACAGTTACAAAGAATAGTTCAAGCAACCAATTTGAAAAACTACAATCAATTATTGGTAAATTAAATAATAAAACAAGTGCAGGAAGTGATAAAATATCAACGCCATTAATAAAAACGGTAAGCCATTTCATCCTGAAGCCCCTAATATATCGTGTAAATCTGGTATTTGAAAGTGGTGAATTTCCTAGTGCGTTAAATACCGCGCGTGTGGTGCCCATATGCAAAAAAGGACCTGAAACCGAAATTGCGAACTACCGCTCAGTGTCAATGACAAACTCATTTTCAAAAATATTTGAAAGGGCTATCAGCCTCCAAATCAGCACGGTTTCCGAGAAGGAAAATCAACAGAAAGTGCAACGGTAGCGTTCATCGATGGAATATATTTTCAAGTAAATGCCGGTAAAAACGTGGCGGCAATTCTCTACGACTTCTCCTGCGCGTTCGACACCATAGATGCGAAATTCGTAAGGCCCTTAGAATAAGGGGAAACGTATTAAATTTAATTACATCGTTTTTAACTGATAGACAAATGTATGTAGAGATTGAGCGGAAAAAGTCAAAAACATACAGAATTGTCGAAAGCGTTGTCCTGGGTCACTAGTAGTTTCAGCACAAACACCCGAGGACCTTAGGGATAAAACACAGTTAGTATTCAATTTTATATTTGTTGTATTTGGTTCTCGTTTATCACGTGGTGAAACATTTTTAATATTAAGGGTTGTTTATAGAAAGGCACTTGGTTGGTTTCACAATTTTTACGATTTATTCCGACTAGTTTCGATTTTTACATCATTATCTAGGAACCATTCCTAGTCGGAATAAATCGTAAAAAATGTGAAATCAACCAAGTGTCTTTCTATAAACAACCCTTAATATTCAATTTTATACTAGAAAACCTCCAGAACAACAAATAATGAATCGATGCAAGATTATCGTGGAATAAGCAGATTGATCATGCGTCCTCAAAATTAAAAGGGCTTATTACTTCATATGAAAATTAAAATTTAACCATTCAAAATAGTCTTTGATTAATGTTTATTATGCGCTAGCATATCTACATTTATCATATAATATAATGTCTTGGGGCAAGGCGACCAATGTTCAAAGAATTCTCATTTCACAAAAACACATCATTCGTCTTATTTTTAATTTGAAAAAACGAGATTCATGTCGGGAATTTTTTAAAATAAATAATATATTAACTGAAATTGGAATATTTATTAATAAATGCTGTCCAAAATTTAAATTCGTTTACCACAAATACGACAGCCGACATAAATATGACCTCAAAATGCCACTACATAATACCGAGCTCTATAAAATGTCTCCCAAATTTTTTAGTATGTTGGTATATAATTTGATCCTGCAGCCCTTAAAAATACCCCAAAGCATGGCAATATTTAAAAGAAATTTGATATTATTTTTAATAAATAAATGTTATTACACGTTTAAGGAGTTTGAAGAGGATCACAAGTCCCATTAGGTTTACTTAGTACTTTTAAGGAGTTTGAAGAGGATCACAAGTCCCATTAGGTTTACTTAGTACTTTTAAGGAGTAAATATTTTATAATGTTATTATATGTTCGTGATATCTTTCTTACGTTATTATATATTTTAACATATTAAATTATAATAATATCTGTGTACTATTGTGAATAAAGATTACTTATATACGTGAAAAATTAACTCGTAACTCCATCATAATGAGATAAACACACATAGTACAAGAGCTAATACCAATATCTATCCTCAACGTTATCTTCTCTCAAAATCCCAAACCGGTACTTAATATTATGGGCCGAAAATATTTAATAAACTTTCAGAACCAATCAAACAATTAATTTTGCCGCAATTTAAATCTATTATTAAATCATACTTGCTGTCATATTCACTCTATAGTATATCTGGTATTTGTTTTTCATTCATCACTTGGTGAAAAAAATGGTTACTATTAGGTACTTGATTAAAACATCACTTTTTCTCAACTACCGGGAAGGCCTAGAGATTAATAAAGCCCAAGCATCAGACAGAAACGTGGTCAACGGCAATGAAGAGCTCTTGGTTTCCCCAAGATTTCCAAATATAAAAAATTATTATGGAAACAATTCAGGGTATAACTCCGAATATAATTAGAAATATTTTGAGGGAATTTTCTTCTAGAACGGAAACCTGTATTGTGAGAAAAGGCGAATACGTTGAAGCAATAGTTAATTGATGTATTCTAATATGTAATTGATAATTATTGTAAAATAAAATAATTTTGTTATGTATCAACAAGTAAAACAATTGCTACTTTTTTACTTTTTCTTCCACACTCAATATTACCGGCATATTAACAAATTTTATTTGACGTTCACTGTTAAACAATTCTTGCTATCAAGAAATCATTTGTTTATCAGTGCATCCTAGATTTCACGTAACTACACTTACATTTGCATTGTTATTGTAGATACAAAAAAGAAAATATTTTTTTCCATGTAATTGGATATAATTGCATATTAAAACATAGTTTCTCATTCCGAACAACTTTTCATAATAACAATTTTCGATATTGCCACAAATAAAGGTACTTTACTATTGAGAAGAATTAATATTTCTTGATATTACTCGTATACGGCTTGAAAAATTTGATATCTGATGATTGTATTTTAAGTTTTGGACCAAGCAGAACTTTTTTTCGTAAAATTAATAATAAAAAAGGTTTCCATATGGTGCGAACTTAAGCAGGCACACTATAAACCTGGTAAAACTATGTACATTATTCTTGATAATGGCGCAGTATCAAAACTAGTCGGATATTAAAATAAAAAATAAAGTAAAACGAACTAAGTGAATTTTTAATTAACTACCTATTATTGGTCTGGATTGTGTAGCTAATAATTATGCAATATCCATTGAATAATTCAATTTTAATTTTAGACTTTTTATTTTGTTTAATTTTATTTTATATATTAATTGCTTTATTTCTACCCTGCTTTTTATCTATTGACTGTTTTACTTATACATTTCTTTTACTTATAATCCGCTTATACATTTCTTACATCGCTTATATACTGTTTTTATTTATTGAGTGCTTTATTCATAACCTGCTTTTAGTTATATACATTATTTATTATTTAAAACTAATTTAATGTTTTATATTGATATTAATCGTACTATTCGTTTCTATTATTCTATATCTACTCACATTTGAAATTTGTAAAAGTGTTGTTATAACACAAATAAATTGAAATTGAATTGAATTGAAATATTTTAAGTTTTAAAGCGATTAGCAAAGAAAGCGTTTTATTTAAATATTCAATTTGTATCACGAAGTGAACGTCTTAACCATTCACCAACTAATAACATGTTTAGATGGAGAGCAATATTTTATTAAACTCTTTGTTCCATTAAAAGAGTAAAATTAATTTTGTTTATATATATTTATTTCTGATTATTACAATCACAATCGACTATAGTTTTACATAACACTTTTATTATAGTAATATAAAACAAGCTGGTTTTCTTTCTTTTTATATAATAATAATAATAATATATGGTTTATTCATTGTTTATAAAAAGATACATTTATGATTATAATAATTAAGATACAATGATAAACCTAAAACAATAAGTAAACCGCAGAAAGTCATGAAGTTTTACAACTTGTGTGTGACAAACAATAAATATTTCAGTTGTAATCACCTTAGCAATCAAATATTTTGAGTGAAATTGTTTACAATTATGCCTTCAATTCTATTGATTCATTATAACTATGTAACAATTAAGTTAGTGATGTTGATACTGTCATTTAAGTTAGTAAATTTACAATTTTTATATCGAAGACTTTCATAATTATTGATTTACCTAAAGTTGCCCCAAAAATGCTTATTTTAAAAATTTTAAAATATATATCTAGGTAAGCAAATGTGAATTTTTAAAGTGAAGAATAAGACTTAAATGGAAGAATAATATTGCAGAGGTCCTGTACTTTAAATCCAAGTGTGGTAAATTATTGGGTATAAAACGTAATTTTGGTTAAGTAATGTGTGCCACTCGAAACCTGTACTTTTCAATTAAATGCGTCATCGATTTAATGTGGAGTTAAATTATTCGTATAACAGTATTTTCATCATTGAAGATATAAAAGCTGTAATTCTTATTATAGCTTATTTGTTTCGTGTGTCTGATAAACCGTTCGATTACCGGCAATTTCGCATAAATTATTATCATAATGAAATGTATGAAATTTTCGGGCGAGTGGTCCCATAGGGCACAGGATTCGCGGAAATTTCGCATTAACCCAGACAGGAATCTGATGGTAAATGTATCTGTTTTTGCTGCTGCTAAATCAACGAACATAAGGCATACTAATCACTCCACACAGCCCGACTTATATTAAATGAATGCTGACAAATATTCGGCCGGTTTAGCTCCGCTCATTTAGCGGACACCGCAAAACGACTAAAGAATACAAAAAGAGGCCAGAAACACCGAAAGCGAAGACCAAGAACAAAACGGTCACTTGATGTCGCCCTTTCTCTTTTCGCCACCGATAATACATCGGCTCCCTTCGAATTTTATAATGGACATATATGTTGCTTAATTAAACGATTTTATTTAATAATATGAAATTAGTTTGCTTTCTACATTCAGCACCTGCTTTTAATTAATTGTATATAGTTACCTTAGAATTAATTAGATACGCAGATGTATTTAACTTATAATGTAAATATTTGATTTCCATATTATATATTTTATAATTTATGTATAGTAGCGTTATGTAAGATAATATTAAATCAAATTTAGACAACTATTTTTATAAATATATCACTTAATAATCGCTATTGCAATTTTATTAATCAATAAAAGCAGTTTTTTTATATATTACTGCAGAGTATATTGGTTTGCCTAATTCTTATAGTTAAAATGTAAAGAGTGTAACATTCTGGCGGAAATCATTATATGAATTTTGTTCTTCATAAATACTAGTATAAAAATACTATAGTATCTAATTTTAAACACTTGTTTTCGTATACCCTGAAATACTTTGCAGGAAAATGATGGAATATGATATATATATGTATACTATGCGTATAAAAATATTAAAAATATAGATAAAATATAGATACTTTTTACAAGCGATTTTTGAATAATTCACTTACGTGAATACTTTTTATATATTGTATTGTATTATGAGTAATCTTTTTATTGTGAACATTAAGATCCACTCATTTTCTTCTTTGTAAAGTATACACAGATTAGGCAATGAGCTTAATTTATATACATCTGTTTTGTTTAATCATATTTGATTATTTAACTGAAATTTAAACTTCAGAAACTAAATAATACAATACAATGCTTATTCACTTAAAGCGATTAAAAATAGAAATGTGAAATGAAAATCATATTCTGCGTAAGAGGAAATAGGGATAACTAACATACTACGTAAATTTTCTCACATTTATTACAAAAATATTTTTTGATACATACTAAAAGTTACTAGTTGATTTATGAAAGACATAGCTTAGGTATTAACGTTTAACAAATTTCAATCTCTTTATATTTTACGTCCTTCGTTTAGTTTACGAGCCATTGGGTACCGCCAAGCTGGAAACGGTTAATAGTTGTAGGTGATAAATAATTCATGTAAACATAAAATATGAAAGATCAAAGTAAAAAAAACGAATATTTTATTAGTTCCAATCAATTACCCACGGCTCTCCTTAATTATGGCCACGCGTTCACCAAAAAATCCATCTTCCTCTATTAGAGAACTTTGATTGATTAGATTTTATTCTAGATAATTTCAATCACATATAGACTAGTAGTGTCCGCTCGGTTCGATAAGTAAAGGAATATGATGTCGAATATAACAAAAAAAAAACGAGCGTACGGGAATCAGTGAAATGTAAAAGGTACCCGACAAATTTTTGATCTATGACATTTCAATACAGTTATAGCGGGCACTTGAGCTTCGGGTACCACGTTCTGGTACCTCAAGACCTCTTCGGTCCCCATAACTGTATTAATTAAATACTAGAAATAAATTATGCAACGATGATTAATGTCCCTGTAGGCCTATCAGATCGAAACTGGATGAACAATATGAGGAATGCGCGCACCGCCCCGGGGATATTTCGAAAAATTGATCGATCGCAGGATTTCCACGATAACACCAATGGATTCCATGGGCCGTCCTCTTCAATGTCGGCTGAATATTTCATCGTTTCTGCGAAATTTTTACGCAACGTGATCGTGTTGACAACGTTCTTTGCGTGATCGACACAAGAAAAAAAAACACTATAAGACAATAATTTAATCTAAATAATAATTATATGTATATACTCTTGAACTTAATAACTGCTTCATACAATAAAATTTAATTCAACATTTCATATTAAAATATATAATTAATGACTCTCAATTAATAGCATTTAAATACACTATTAAAATTTATTGATTATGGTGAAACATAGTAATAATTTAGTATAGTGTATGACTACATATAACTTTCGCTTAACATCAGAACTGGCTAATATAATGAAAGAATGGTTATATCGACATTGTAATTTAGTTTAAAGCACTCACTTACATATAGTATGAACGAGTATGTTTTATATTCCAGTACAGTTAAATAATATTAAGATTAACAGACACAAGAAAACAATAAATATTACCTTGTTAAAATATTACTTCATTATACAAATTAATGACAATAGCTTATTAATGGTTTTAATTTAAATTAAATACAATTATATTATTACATTCTATAATTCGGTCTTGTCTTTGTCTTCACGGCTAGTATTTTAATTATTATGTTTACTCTAATTGATTTTCTACTATGCTGTCAGTTTATTATTTATTTAACTTTTTATTTTAATCACTACAATTGTTTCGCTACACTGTAGCTTCTTATCTCGGAAACCGTATATCCTAGAATTTGGGGGAAAAAATTCTTATGACATAATCGGTCAAAAGAAAATGCGTAAAAACATTTTTAAATGCTTAGCTTTCCGCTAGGTGGCGCATTTTATCATTTACATAATTAATTTGCGTTTTTTACAAAATATTACCGCATTAAGGCTATTGAAAATTATCAAAATTAGAAACTACTGTACTTGGTTTACAATTTTTGCTTAAGTCATTTTTTTCTATCACCTACAGTTAAGTGGTGAGGGAAGTATACTTTTGTTTACAGAAAATGGTGTGTAACTTCCGTATACCTTAACCAATTTTCACAAGCTTAGGCTCAATGGAAAGAGTATTAGAAGTTGATTACAAAAATAAATAACATTAACACATTTATTCTATGCGCTGGCAACTAGAGAGCGTTATGTAATACTTAACCCTATTTATGTATTTTTCTCAGAAATATCAAATAGAATGATATAACTCGAAGCAGCTTACAAAGAAGAAAATGAAATTACATATTGTTTCGTCAAAACCGCAAACTGATATCTCTTGTCATTCCAAAGATATTTAGATTTTTTGAATTTTCGTTGTTGTTTTTCGTTGTTTTCGAAGTGTTGGTTCACCCTGTAAGGTGTAAATGAAAATATATGGCTAAAGTTACTTTTAGAAAAAATGTCATGTAAAAACAAATGACAACAATATTTATTAGCATAATTAATGAAAAATAATAAAACTTATTACTCATAACAGAAATTTAAAAAACGCTGAAATTTCTTTGGAAATGACATTTCTGTTTTGTGATTGTTTATTTATAATTTGTTGTTGCTGTCAAAGTTAATTTGAACGTTTGAAAAATCACTTTATTATAATGCTTTATTTTTCAAATGAAGAAGCATATGATATGCTAGCAGTGTATTTTGAAAGTCTACAAAATGCAGTAATTGCTGAAAGAGAATATGGGTTACGATTTCCTGAAAGACGGCGTCATTCAAGAAAAGTTTTGGCAATGTTCAACCTGTTTAGGTAAGAAATAGGGTACGTAGAAGACAAAATGAAGAAAAATGTTATTATCGTCTTGGCATACGTTAACGCTGAACCACGTGCAAGTATTAGGGAAATTGCAGGAGATCTAGAATTAAATTATTCTTTGGTGAACAGAATACCAAAAGAACATAAAATGCATCCTTACCATGTTGTTTTACATCAAGAGTTATAATACATAGATTTTGATCGACGACTAGATTATTGCAACTGGTTAAAAGGGATGTTAAAAGATAATCAACAATTTCTATCTGCAATATTATGGACGGATGAGGCTACATTTTCAAGCTCTGGTAAAATTAACTTGCACAACAGTCACTACTGGTCAGAAACAAATCCACACTGGCAGAGGGAAGTCAATTACCAAAATCGCTGGAGCATAAATATGTGGTGTGGTATTTTAAATAGGAAGATAATAGGATCTTTTTACTTTGAAGAAAAATTAACAGGCCAAAGGTACTTAGATTTTTTAACTAACGATTTGCCCATCCTCCTAGAAGACGTTCCAATTCGTAACAGATTAGACATGTGGTATCAACAAGATGGTTGCCCAACACATTTTGCTGCAGGTGTCCGAAATTATTTAGATATTGTATTTTCAAGTAAATGGATTAGAAGGGCAAGTATTTTTCCATGACCAGCAAGGTCACCAGATCTTACGGTTTTAGATTTCTTTTTATGGGGTAGAATTAAAGATTTGGTTTTTAAAACACGTCCAACTACACGTGAGGATATGAAAGAAAGGATTCGGCAAGCAGTAAGAGGCCATTCGATTTAACTTAATATTTTTTTTTTTAATGTAACTGTAGCAGTATGTTTTCACTTACAACTTACGGGGTGAACCAACACTTCGAAAACAACGAAAAACAACAATGAAAATTTTAAAAATCTAAATATCTTTGGAATGACAAGAGATACCAGTTTGCGGTTTTGGCGAAATAATATGTAATTTCATTTTCTTCTTTGTAAGCTGCTTCGAGTTATATCATTTCATTTGATATTTCTGAGAAAAATACATAAATAGGGTTAAGTGTTACATAACGCCCTCTAGTTGCCAGCGCATAGATTAAATGTGTTAATGTTATTTATTTTTGTAATCAACTTTTAATACTCTTTCCATTGAGCCTAAGCTTGTGAAAATCGGTTAAGGTATACGGAAGTTACAGACCATTTTCTGTAAACAAAAGTATACTTCCCCCACCACTTAACTGTAGGTGATAGAAAAAAATGACTTAAGCAAAAATTGTAAACCAAGTACAGTAGTTTCTAATTTTGATAATTTTCAATAGCCTTAATGCGGTAATATTTTGTAAAAAACGCAAATTAATTTTGCAAATGATAAAATGCGCCACCTAGCGGAAAGCTACGCATTTAAAAATATTTTAAAGCATCTTCTTTTGGCCGATTATGTCATTAGAATTGTTTTCCCCAAATTCTAGGATATACGGTTTCCAAGATACGGCCAGTGGCCACCCTTAATGAATCACCCTGTATATATATATTGGTTCTATATAACGGTTATTTTCTTGGCAGATCTTTATTAACGACCATTCAAACTGTATTGCGAGTTAAATGTTAATTTAAGTAAACTTATCAATTCAGTATTAGTAGCCAAAATTTTACAAAACAAACTAATATTCGTTATACGTGTTACGTCCGCCATGTAAAGGTGAGCACACACGGAGGGGAATAAGGATATTTTCATATTCAGGTGATTAAGTGCTGCACTAGTGGGAGCTTCAGCTCCCGATAGAACCACCCATACTGGAAAGGATTTAGGTGATGAATCTGACTAAGCTGCATTCAATACAGAGCAGAAGGGGCTCTTAGCTGTAGTGAAGGCCACTTTTCTTTTCCACATCCGAAAAATCAAAACTTCTCATGATTGGCACCACCAGAAATGAAAAGATTACGGAGCAGGAGCTCAGAACTCTCTAGTTCCGGTAGAATATGGGTGTGCTCGGGTGGTCACCCAGCGACAGCCAACCAGCGACTCCCCAAATACAACAACCCAGATGGGCTCGTCTTCAGTTGGTCCACCACAAATCGCCACCGCAAGTGTACTACACCAGTCCCATCTGGTCAATGGCGTCTAACAGGCTGCCCCTAACAAGAAAACTGGGACGAAACCACGCATGAGGGTAATAAGGAGGAAGCTAAAGGAGGCTGACAGAACTGCCTCCTTTGCAGAATGGGCCATCACGAGCTCAAAGGCTAGTCCCCAAGTAGGGCAGCCAGTCCGACCTAGAGCAAGCGACTTTCCCATAAGTAAGGCCATTGCCAGGGAAGACCAAGCAGACCGTACCCTCTACAAAAAAACGTAATAGGTTGGATAACTCTGGGAATTCGCCTAAGCTCGGGAAGAGACCCAGGGACGTTGGCATAAAGCCCAAAACCTACACGGAGGCCATTAACCGACATCTACAGCGTTGACAGAAGCAATCTCCTGGGAAAACTCAAGGAGAAATAGGCAAAGGTTAGTGAAGGCTTCGGCCTACTTGAGCAATGCACAAGACAAAGACGAAGCCTTGACCTGACTGAGCACCCAGAGAATCCCGGGGCCTGGGAAAAGTGACCCTTCATTTGAAGCAACCAGAAGAGAAAGAGATCATTCTGAAGGCTGTTGAGGGCCCTAGTGAAGACACCAAGAGTCATCCAGGATGGCTCCCAATAATGAGAACCCCAGCTCCGAGGCCAGACCAAGACGGACTTGGAAATACATAAGGTAAATCTATTTTTGATTATTAGCAAGTAAGTACTAACCATATAACCCCAACATAGTACCAACCTTCAATATCATACAACAAAATCTCAGACATCATTTATTATATTTAACATCATAAAAATTAATTCTTTTTTGTAATCATGATGATGGTTGCAACCGTTATTGCGTGGTAATTCATAATACAGCCACTGAATAAAATACTTACTATTTCTTATGACAATTATTCATTGTAATTTATATTACTGTGATTTTTTTTCTGTTCTCTTTACAGTATAATATATTTCGCCAAAATAACAGCTAAAATAGCACACACCCTTCGAAAACGTAATCATCACGTCGCGTCTAGGGCTTATTGTAATTTATCGAATATTCTATTCAATTTAAAAAGTAAAATCCATTCATTAAATAAATGTTTACTAAATTATATGTAACGAATGTAATAGTTTATATATAGGCTCAACTGGATACAGCTTCGGACACTTTAGATTAAAGATTCTGGTGTCTCTTCGAGTCACGCCTTGGAATGTAAATATCTTTTCCCCGAAATTATTAAAATCAAAATTTTACACAACTTTCCGGAAATTTTCAAACAAATTAATAATTCCTTAGTTAATGTCCTAAACAGATTTAATTTATACGCCGTTATTCAATGTTTTCTAGTTTGTGAAAACTCTTGACCTGACAGGTGTAAATATAACCGCCTTCATTAATGTTTCTCATTTGTTGTTGTATTTATATAAATCATTATTTAATAAAAGTTACAACAAATAATTGAGGCAAAAACCTAGTTTTATTTATTTGTACTTGAGTTTTATTTTACTTTTATCATTCTATGTTTGTGTGTATTCTATAAATTTCAATTAAACCTATTTAATAATTTTTGTTAACTATCTAAAGTTGTGATAGTGATATTGAAGATATTAATTATATATTAATAATGATAACAGCTGAGTAATTATCCTTATCGATATTTATACAGTTATACATATACTCTTAGTTTGAACAAACGGCAAGCATTGTTTATTTTGTTTAAATTTTTTGTTAATTGAGCGTGGGATATTATTAATTCATTCATTCTGCGAGTACTGAATGTAGGCGTTGGACCTAGCTAGAGGTTCTGTTTGATTCACTTGGAAATATCATATTTCACTCACCATATTAGTTCACAATAAGTTTTACCGCTTGATGTAGATTTATTGCAAGTTATGTCTGGAAATTGCACATGTCATATGTATTAATAGTATATATGTTTTGGTCTTTTCATTTTACTATATTTTGGTGTTGCTAATTAAAAAAAATTAATCGCAATATAATAATTTCCCTGGCAGTCAAGGACTAAAACTATTCAATTTATACTTCCTATCTATTGTTATATAATTTTCATGTAACTCCATTAGTTTATTAGAAATTGGCAAAAATGTCAAATTTTTCAATTTTTTTTTCTCGAAAGTTAAAACCTTTATGAAAAATATGTTTTAATAAAACTTGTTAATTTTCTTATTCCTTTAACTTTTCTTTGAAAATTTTTGAATATTTTTCATATTAAGAAAAAAAAAACAAAAAAGCGCCTCAAGTAAACATCCACTTCCGGTTTTTGAATGTTCATCAAAAGCTTTTCAGTTAAAGTTTTTAACGTTAAAACCTTAAGTTTAAGGTTTAATTTCAACACACACACGCGAAAACAACACTTCCCCTATATATTTTACACAGGAAAGTAAAAATGTATCTATTTCTGATGAGTGTTTCTAATATGTTTTTGAATATTAATCATGTAATTTAATGCCATAATATAGATATTAAATAAAACATTTCCTTTATTTCTTACCACAATTGTTCATTGTAATTTATATTAATTATAATTTATATAATAACAACGCTCCTTAAATTTCGACAGTCAGTGAGACAAATTAATGAATGCTGGTGTATTTATACAGGTAAACATGAAGCTATTGATATAATAGATGGTGTAGTCCCTGATATTTGCGAACCTTTAGTTAGAAGCTGCTTGGAATGAGATGCATCAAGCATATAGACCATTTGATTCTAAGCATGCCTAAAAGGGGGAATTATTATATTGCTGTGCGAGGCGATGTATTCGCATCAATCGTATTATTCTTTCTGGGTGGCTCGTCTAGCATATCGACTGTAGGTCTTTCTACTCTATCCTAAATGCGAAAAAAAAATGAGTAATTGAAGCTACTCTAATGTAACTCTCACCAATTCATTAGGGTGAAGAGATTTTGTGGGATGTTTGTATTTTAAGAGGATATTGAGATTGTGAGAAATACAGTATGTATTAAGGTGGGTTAGTTTGGAGGCTATAGTAGTAATTTTTCTTTGATGTTCAATTGGATGGGTTGTTAAGAGGATTATTTATTATTGATTTTATATTCTGCACCTCGGATGATGATGTATGGAGTAGTTTCTTGAAGTGCCAGTCCCTTGTTTTAACTTTAGCTTTAATGCTTAAAGAATAGTTTATGATCAAGTACGATTTCCAAGGATTTACAGATGTGAGAATAGTTGGGAATTTGTAGAGTTTATTTCAAAACGCCATTCACACAACCAAGTGAAATGCTATTTTAAGCAAGTTAAGGGCAGTAAAGAGGGTAAATGTACGTACTTAAGTACAGTGTCATCCTCAATTAGGAGAGGATATATGGTGGAATCTAAGTGTGTTGAATAGGGATAAAATATATCGTGGCAATATAGAATATGAATCAAATAGGAGAGTGGGAATCCTTGGGGTACACCTCATTCTAGTGGAAATGACATGGATTTTACTTTAACAGGATCGGTATTAAGGAATTCACGAATTAAAATGATCTGTTGCTGGGGAATTTTTGGAGAGAACATATTACAAAATAGACCTAGATACCACACAGAGTTAGGCACCAATTTTATCATCAAAAGTCATAGCGTTTGAGGTGTTTAATTTCGAAATTAAAAGTGGGAATATTAAAAAAAACAGTTTAATGGATTTTTTTTAAGTTTTTAAGGATATATTAGAGGATTATATTTTTTTTCTGAGAAGAGAATTAAATAGTTTACCTATGAAGGCGAGTAATCGGTGAAAAGATACAAATAAATATAACTTTCTTCCAGTCACTCGAGAAGTATCGATTTTGATAGGAGGAGTTGAGAATTTTAGAGATAAAGTGGTATTTTTTTCAGAATACATAGAGGAAAATTGTCGTAGACAGTGGAACCTAGTAGCATTAATTATTAAATAATCTATTTTGTGGTTTCATAAAATAATTCATACACTAATAATGAGTATTCATGTATTTACAAGAAAGAGAACAAAAATAATACTATAATATAGAAATGAGTTCATGATTTTATATCATATATTAAGATTCCTTTTGTAAAATACAAAACTTAAAATTTTCTCTAAATAGCATTAAATTATTGTGAGAGCAAAAAATTAAAGGCATTAAATTATAAAAATTAATTTAGATATTTATTATCTATGAAAGAAATGTGCATTAATAATAATATTTTTATTAAAGATAATAAACTAAAATAAATTTAAATAAAACACTTTATAACTTTGTTTTATCATTATATTTTTAATTTTGAAGTCTTTTAGATGACTTTTACAGGAAGCTAAATTCTGGTTCAAGGGAAGAGATATAACATATAGATCAAAGTGCTGCATGTAGAACTGGCCAGGGCCCTCCATCCCTTGGAATTCGAATTATTTGACGACTATGTCCGAAGTAGGGTGAGCAGAATAAACTACATTAAAACCAATACCCAAAACAAAAAAAATTGAAGAGGCTCTTGGAACAGCAACAACAACTAGATCAGCAAAATACCAGCAGTACACCAGAAGGTAATCCAGTATTTAAACAAAACGAACACAGAATTTACACAACAAGAAACGTCAAAGTTATTGTTAGTGCCAAAGTACTCACCACATGTCAATGTTTCCTCTTTTAAAGACATTCTAGTAGTAGAATCAAGTTGTAACAAAAAACACAGACTTTTCTCCAATTGACAAAGCAAAAATAGAGAAACTAATCAAACAAACAGAAAAAATTTCAGACTCAGATACAAAAATCATTAAATCTATAAACACAAAAATTAAAAATAATAGTCTAATAGTTACAAAAACCGTAAAAGGAAATTCTATAGACATTTCAAACAACGAAAAATATATTAATAAAATTAAAGATTTTATAAACAATTCTAATATCACAGACATTGAAAAAGATCCGACTAACCACTTATTAAGAAAATTAAAATTAATAGCATAGGATTGCACACTTTTTTAGAGAACAAAAAACGATATTTATTCCTTATGAACCCCAAAACTCCTATGTTATACGGTTTCATTAAAATCCACAAACTTGATAGTCCCTCCGCCCTGTTGTGTCAAACGTAAATTTCCCAATTCAAAAAATAGCAGTAAAAGTTATTTCCATTTTTAAGATACCTATGCTATTAAAAATTCTGTATAATTAACTAATAACTTCAAAAATGTAAACATTCCTAACAGTTGTAAGTTAGTATCCTTTGATGTGTCGAATATGTTTGCTAAAATACCCCCGGAAGAGTCTCCAAATAATAATTGAACAATCAGATTTTAATAATGTCAAACCGGTTATCAAAGCAGATTTTATCAACTTGATAGATTTAATACTCAAACATAATTATTTTTAGTACGGGGAGTAGTTGTCTTAACTCTTAGCTGGAGTTTTTACATTATAATATAAAACATAAGAGTAGAAACGCTCATAGAGAAGATTTATTTTTCTCATTATTAATAATCATAATTATTTTTCTTTTGACAGTAAAATGTATGTACAAAAAAAAGGTCTAGCAATGGGTTCTCACTGAGCCCACTGCTAGCAGAAATTTTTATGAATAATGTCACCAATAAAGTCACCCCAAGGCAAAAATGGTGATATAGATAAAGTGCATATGTTTGGAAATAAAGTGTATGGTCGTAACTATGGTTACGGTTTTTAAAATATAGTGATAAATAGAAAGTGAATAAAAAACTTAAAAATATGAAAAAGGCACTTAAAAAAGCACTAAATTTATAAAAAAAACATTTAAAAAGCACTAAAACAAGCAAAAAGCATTAAAACAGGAATAAAGGCATTAAAGAAAACTATATATTTTTAATATGTAATACTTTTATCAATATGCTTTTCATAGAAATTCTACAAGTAACTGCTTAAAACTAAAATAAACATACTTTCTTTGCACAATATATAACAATAAATATGCAAGAGTATTTAAAAATTAAATTGTATTGTCTGCACATTTCAAAATATCTAATATCTATTCATGAAAACAGTTGACCTTTAAATGTTGTTCTAGCTGTTCAATTGTAAACTTATGCCTTCTGTCGTTCAATAAATGTTTAAAGGCAGAAAAGCTCCTCTTCACATCCACCCTTGTCATTGGCGCATTTTTAAATTTAGCTATTATAGTTGGATCCACTTTAGAATTGGGATTGTCGCCAGTAAAAATCAAATTTATTTTTATTTAATATTAAAAATCCATCATTTTTACCAAATACTTCTTCCGATTTTATTTTGATTTTTTGGCTAAGGCATCCACGTATTTTCTAAATTTAATCTTTAAAATTGTTTATTAAATTTGTAGATACATGCAACGACATTACCTGCTTTTCTAAAAATTTTATTGTGATTGACAGTCATTAACTGATTTGCTTGTCGTCTCGTGAAAGTCGTATATAATCTTTTAAAATCCTTCAAAATTGTTCGCATAGAACATCGCAGCATATAGCCAAGTTCCCCATCTTTTTAGCACTGGTTATCAAAAGACACGAAGAAAATAGATCATACAAATATAATCTATAAATAATGGGATACGCATTTTTATGAAAATTGTTTACAATAGCACAGTATTTTAAAATCAGTGTAAATTTTTATCTAATGTTAATTAAAAGTTTAAGAAAATGCTCTAAATAAGCATCATAATCTAAAAAAGCATGAGAAATCAAAATAAGCACAAAAGGTCAAAATAAGCAAAAAACGTAAAAAAATCATAGCGCCAAGTAATCACATTTCTCAAGATTCGTATACATATTTAGAATTTTTTTCGATGCTATAAATATTATGGATAAGCACAATGGCTAGAAATCCGCTCTCTAGTGAGTTATACAGTGTCTTATTTAAATTTGTTATCAAAATGTACCAACAAGCAAACGCCGCCACCATACAAGGCATAAACTAAAATACATCATCTTAATATATATTTGAATATATAAAATAAGATTAAATTTTTCCCACAACCTTTCAACTTCACAAAACATTTAATCATTAAGAATACTGAACGGTTAATTATAAATTGCATTTTTTCGACAATAACTCTTCGGCAATTTTAGATTGGCAAACTTGATAACCTCGTTTGCCCGGACTCAATTATGTTTATTAATGTCGTTAGTTCATGGGATATTTTCTGAAATAAAGCGGCGCCGCACTGACTTCAAACAACAAATAGTAAAACGATCTACGCTTTCGCAAATTGAAACAAAGAGCAATTGTCACGCTCCGGTGACTTATTAGGAAATGGCTTGCTGGCATTGTGATGCGAGAGCGCCTCTAGGAAAGTAATATAATCCAGGACCGTTAAAAGAATATTCTAATTCGTTGTCTGTCAAATAAAAATATTTTAATAGTAATAATTGTAATGTTGTTATATATAGACTTCGATCGTTAATTTAAAATTTATTACTTCAAATTAGTTAATTCTATAATTATTTACTACAATTATACTACTTGTTATTATACTACACCTGGTGTTTTCTATTTAGATACAGACAGGTGTAATTTTTGTCCAAAACACAATACAACAAAAGATTTTGAAATAGCCTTTTAATTTTACCCTGTCAATGTTTAATAGGGAAACGTATTAAGACTAAATTGAATTTGATTCTGAATTATATATGTTTTAGGATCCCTTTCAATAGTATGGTGGTGCCTAAAAGAATAATCGAAACTCATATTCTTCCTAGTCTTGTTAATGCATGACTTGAAGTTTAAAATGTAATGCTACATTACATTTTAAACTTCGATGGATGTGCGAAGAAAAGAAAATTGATGCGATTAGCCCATATGGTAATCAGACACATCAAGTATTTAAAAATAAATGAGCTACAAAACTGATGAAAGTAACATACAGTTTATTCATTACACTCACTTGTTTATTAAGTGTTAGATGTACATTTCGAACATTATCAATAACAAACTAAAAAACTGATTTTGGTTTAAAGTCAAAAAATATTCTCCGATGATCTATATCACCATAAATTACAATTCAATAATATTATGCCAATCCATACTAGAATTGATAAATTTATTGCCTTTTTAGTAGAAAAAGTGTTTAATATATTAACTGTTTTAGAAACGAATGCTTAATTTTTTAGTGAGTTGTCTATTTTTAACTCTTTTTGTGCACAATAATATTAATCATCGTCAAATTATATGCGGATAGAGATTATTTATGTATAAACTTACATAAAATTTAAACAGACAAGTTTTATAAAATATCTTGTGTTTTGTGTATATTTAATTAGATGTTTAGATTTAATGCGTGTTTATAATGGTCGGAGAAGAAATTTTTCTCAAAAAACCTTCGCTCAAGTAAGAAACAATATTTATCCACGTAACCTTAATATTGAGCCAATAATAATAATTTTAGGTACTTGGAAACATTCTAACTTTTTATTATCTTTATCCAATACATCGGTCACAAAGGCTTTTCAATTAGTTATTTTTCAATAGGGAAAAATAAAATTAAGATGAGAGTGGCAACTATGTAGTTTAGTTCTTGATACATATAGTCAATAGATTTAATCATTTTGGCACTAACTTTGAATTCACAAATGTGGATTGAGCTTTCTTCGGAATTATGTAGATGTAATAATTTTGGCACTAACTTTGAATTCACAAATGTGGATTGAGCTTCCTTCGGAATTAATTAATTGTCAACCTGTAGTCTTGCCTTCTTAACCACTGATTTGAACTGTTGACTTGAATATATCATTAGATAAAACTCCTTCTTTTCTAGAGCTCCGCCCTATCGTTTTCCAGTGCCAATCCACATTTATTTGCCAGTCTTGATGAGACCTCGGCATGTGTTAAGATAGCAAGGCTAGTTTTACTATTTTATGGCTGCAGACGTATTTTACTTTTATCCCCAGTTTTTTTGGGCATTAACAAGTGTACCTATGAGTTCCGCTTGGATGATTGTAGTGTTTATCCAAGAGTATTTTTAGTAGATTCAGTTGGACTCTATCAGTGAGCGAGCATATGTGTAGTAACTTCATGAGCCTCAGAGTTTTGTAATGTAAAGTGTCTTTTGAAAAGGTAGCACGGTCCTGATATTTCCCTAGAAGAGCATCCTTCTCAGTAGCTCTTCTAAGGAAGAGGCCTAGTCCGCCTTTGTATACTGTAGGCCGTTGTCTTAGTGCTGTATTTAGGGCCATATTCTTTGTGCGTAAATCCAGAAAAGGAAGAGATAATAATATATAATATAATAATATGATGCACATGAGACCAGTAATTCCCATACATGCTAGACATTGAATGTGAAGTAGCTTACTTGTTGCAGTTTTGCGTTTAACCCTAGACCACCATACAAATGCTGCACATATTAGGACAGGTCTTACAAGTACAGTGTATAGTTACATAGGGATACTGGGTAATACACCCTATGATCTAACACCGACTTGGTATCTTGGTTTAAAGACGATTAATTCAGTTCGGTTTATGATCTAGGATAACCCCCAAATACTTTACCTGTGAAGTCAGAATTAGTGTTCGGTTTCTTTTTGTTGGTAAACAGAATAAGCTCAGTGTTAGCTATATTTACTAAGAGGGCGTTGTCTGTACACCATTTCTTCACTATATTTCACTTTCATAGTGGCCTTTAAGCAAACTTGTTTGGTCACCTGCGTATCATATGGCTAGGAGGCTAGAAGCATTAGGTTTCCTTGGAAAGACTTCTATCACGATGTATAAGTAATTTTATTTTTCTCACATAAAAACTTTTTAACTTTTTAATTTTTTAATTTTTTTTTTTATTATCCAGGAGGTAGTTTTGTATTTTTGGAGAGAACTTTTTTCAGGCTGTGATTTTATACTCAATTTATTCATAAGAGTTTCTCCAGGGTTCCCTCTGCCTTTGACTTACCTTCTTTTTGTATAGTCAGTGAAGTTCTTTAAAACAGGTCCAATCGATTTCTTGCTTGAAGTCTTTATTATATGCATATTTTTAAGTTTATTTGAATTATTTGTATTAGTTCTTTCACTTTTTACTTTCCCTATATACGTAGTATATATAGGAAATATCCGTGTTGAGGTCCCCTGTGTGGATTGCACTGATTTCTGGAAAAAAAATCTGTGTCTGTGTGTCTGTCGGTGGGCGCTGTATCTCAAAAACGAACTATCTGTTTGAGATGAAACTTTAAACTTAAGGTTTTATCGCTAAAAACTGGAACTGAATAGCTTTTGGTGAACATTCATAGATCGGAAATGGATGTTTACTCGAGGCGTTTTTGTGTTTTTTGGTAATATTTTTCTAAATATGAATAATTTTTAAAAACGGTTAAATAAAAGTTAAAGGTAATAATAATCTAAACAAGTTCTATTTCAATATATTTTTCATAAAATTCATAACGTTCGAGAAAAAAAAATAAAAATTGAAAATTTTGATATTTCTTGCCAATTGCTAATAAATTATTGGAGTTACGTAAATTTTATATAGCAAATAATGTAGAGAATTAAAAAATGAACAAATTATTAAGAATAACCTTTTTCCGTAAACCTCATAGTTTTCGAGTAAAATATAGGGAAAGTACTATGATGGCCACATCACCATTTTATTATACTGTCTAAAATAGCTATTCTTTTAGTCGTTAGTCGATTATTTTCACTTATTTTGAGTAAACAGCGGAATTTAACTGGTGCAGTCGCTTTTGTGTCGTAATTATTCGATTTAACATAAACGTAACCTAATTAGAAAATTAATTTTAACTTTAATTTATTTTAATGTAATTTAATTTTGAATTTTGTTGGATTATGAAAGGAGACAAATCGATTAAGTATCATTTTAAAAAGTTAAAAAGATTAGGAAAAATTTGTTACTGTGTCACTCAGATTGGGGAAATTTTATATGCAAGATATCTTTAGGCTTTTTAAAATACACCTAATGATGACAATTTTTGGCGGTAGGTCTAATTAATGCTCGACTGATAAACGGATTTATTGATTGTTAATACGTCAACCGACAGTAGATGGTAACTTGTATCCAGATTATTCAGTTAATCTGGAGTATATTCATACACAGACCTTAAAAACAAAATGTTCTACGACAAACATTATCACGTTAGTGTAGTCCAAGTTATTTTATTCCAGTTAAACCATTTTATCGAAATCTTAGTAAACTTAGCTCGAAGACATATTAGCAAGTTATTCTTGGGGAGATTTAGAGAGGGACGATAGTATACCGAAAATAAATTATTATTATTAGAGTTCAGGGTGTCTATGTTATCAACTTCCGCATGGAATATGATATATTACACCTAAACCATTAGCTAATGCTAATGCTTAATTGTAAATCATTAATTTAAGTATTTTTGTTTTTGTTACCTAACCTAAGATTCGCCAGAGAGTTCTAAGTGGTCTTGAAATTAGTTAATTATTGGCTTAAAATTGACATTGATAATTTACATTTACAAAATTAAAATAATTAGAACAACACGATAACATTTCATAAATCTATAACAATGTTACTAAGCCTACATAAAAAATCACTAATTAAGTCAACTACTTCTCTGGCTAATGAATTATACAAAAGTAATTTAAGTGTTACAAATAGCAAGGCTATAAAAGAAGCACTGGTTTCAACGTACTTATTTCTGTAAAATAAAGTAAAACTGATTAAATATACGTTAATTAGTTCCTATGTGACTACGGTATGACATGCATAGAACAAGAAATGAATTTATGTTGATGTAATTAAAAATAAAATAGCAAAGTAACAAAGTTTATAACAATCTGCAGACACGTGTTTCGATCTCTCAATCTCATCTTAAATACATTAAAATTTTTATAATAAAGCTATACTGATATGATCTGGAGATCTAAACATATGTCTTGTATCTATGATTCGTTTTTTTAAGTTGTCTGCTTTATTTTCCAAGACTTTTAGGCTCTTAAAACGTCACTAACCTCTTTACTTTCCATATATAGTATATATAGGAGAAGTATTGATTTTGTGTTTTTTTTTTAATTTTTTTTGCGGAAATATCCGTTTTGAGGTGGGCGCTGCCTCAAAAACGAATGATCTGTTTAAGATGACACTTTAAACTTAAGGTTTATTTATATAACAAATAATTGTAGAAAATTTAGACGTGAACCAAATATTAAGAATAGCTCTTTTCCGTAGACCTCATAGTTTTCGAGTAAATTATAGGGAAAGTACTATGATGGCTACATCACCAATTTTTTAGATGTACTTGATCTTGCAATAAAAATAAAACAATGGTTGAATAAATATGATAACATATTTTAAAATAGTAGTCAAATAATTTTTTCTATGTGACTAAATTTTCACGTGTAAAAATTAATTATCATAATGGTTTATGCATAATATAAAAAATAGAAAAAATTACTAGGTAAAGAAATTTATATTGTGTTTTATTATTTAAAGAAAACAGAAACATTTAAATCAATGCAGAAATTGTTTTTTGTTATAAAAGTATGTTAATATATACAATATAAATTCAAATCTAAACTCTTCCAAATAAGCACAGTAGAGATACTTCTCTGGTTTCTAATTTAATTAACAAAACCGCAATGTAAATGTTTAAATGAGAACAGAACAAACAATGGGGCACTAAATAGAAGCTAAGCACACATGATTCCTTTGTTTTAATCGTGATTTACGTAAACGTGGGTACGTTGTGAAATGCGAACAAATTTCTTAATTGTAAAAAGGTAGACAGTGCCGTAAATCATTGTTCCGGATGATTTGAGTGACTAGTCTGGAGTGGGCAAATAATAATAGAAAGCGGACGATTTTCAAATTGAAACCCACGTCGCTTTCATCTAACTCCTTACAGTATTATTTATGGTAATAAGAGAGGAAATGATCGTTATTAAATGAGGTGGAGTCTCCATTAAATAAATAATGCTTAAAATGATGCATGAACGGTTTGTCTGGCCTGTTTACAAAATCGCCGGTGCTGATCACTATTTATGCCGGTTACAAAAGGAATGATGAAAGCTTCATGTGATATGTTCGAAGTTTAATTCAAATAATCGCCCGTAGTATGAAATAATTCAATCTGCAGGTTACTAATAGCAATAAACTGTATAAATAAATGTATGCTTTACCTAGTAAATATTTGTAAATTACGGTATTTAGAGCTAACTATTATTCATTGTAAATAGTGCTGTTTAAGTATAAGTTACGTAATTCTTATATATTTATTGAATGTTGTTTCTTTTCCGCAATGTAATTCTCACACGTTTTTTTATTGTGAAAAATATATAATTGGAGCTTTATATAGTACTTTATCGAAAATATAACATTTTTGTCTTATATTGCTATTTATTAATTATGCTATGATACATTAGAAATTCTATCTGCCTAATGATTTAGTGATAGGGACATATCTTCCCATACAAAATAATCTCTTAAAAGGTGAAACTTTTTATTAAATTAAATTAAAATTGGTTAAAAACATGGCGGAAGATTGAAAGAAATAAGCACACGCTATAAACATATTCACGGTTCTTTTGAAATAAAAAAAAAATATACAGAAATTACAAAATTAAACCTACTTCAATAATAATGGCGCTGCTTAATAACCGTAATTACACCTGTGCGATCAGTTAATCGACATATTTCTATAGATTTTGTCACCTCTGGTACACAAGGTAACACGCAATTAACCTGTTTTGATTAGAGTTACGTATAAATAAACTAAAAAAACACGCAATTTCTCTCCGAAATTTATATAAAAGGAAACAACGTTTGGAAATTAAAATCAGTGTACTCTGCACATTAAAGCCAGATAGTAATAAAGTAAAATATGAGGCTTTTAGGGTTTTATTACTTATTATTTCTAATTTCATGCATTTCGGTAAGTAAATAAACAAAACACTTATGTCCTTTTAAAATTAGTGGTAGTATAAACGTACATGTTTTAGTAGTTGTTGTAGTATTTAGCTATCGACGATATATTTCTTCAAATGCGTTGTTTGATTATATGTAAATGAGCTTGATACTTTAAAGGATCGTTCCTTCAGTCTAAGACGCTATTTATTGTATCCCAATAGCGAATGGTACTGGTCACCCATTCAATTGTTGACCCGAACTAACGATGCTGTACTCTCGCTATCGCTAGTTCGTATGCAACCGTATGCCCTATATTGGCACAAAAATTAATTTAATTAATTAAATATTTGTACTTCAAACTTATGGGACATAGATATTATATATCGAAAATTAATTAAATAATACATAAATAACATAAGATACATATATTTTTGGAAATGTTATTACAGGCTGTTGAAGAACTATATAACAAAGCGACAAAAGAATGTATAAAAGAATTGGACGTCAAAACCAGCAGCGATGGCAATCCAGATAAAGACGATGCCGAAAAAAAGTGTTTGGCTAAATGTGTTGGTTTAAAATTGGGTATGTTAGACGCAACAGGAGGTCTAATTGAAGCGAAAATTCCAGAGCAATTTAAAACGGCAGTAAAAGCATGTGCGTTAAAAGGAAAGGATGAAGATTCTTGTACCAGAGCATCTGTAATTCAAGCATGCATATTTGAAAAGTTACATATAAAGTAGGAAATTATATTAATAATTTCTATGGAAGCTTTTAAAAATGTATCAATAAAATCATACAAGTAAATTATTATTTATTATTACATCAAAAAAACAATCCCAATAATCTTTTCGCGCCCTACTGAAGTAGACAATGCTATTTTTCTTGTATAAACAATTACCAAATCATTATTATAAATTATTTATTAAACAATTAAGTTTAAATTAAATTATTAAGGTTTATTTTATTTTCGTTCAAAATGAATACATATCGACAAAGTGCATAATACACTGACGAGCATAAAATTAGGGTGACTCCGTTATTTTAAGTTATTTTAGAAATTTTTACTTTTTTATGAGTTTTTTGGGCTGTACCAATTTACTAAATGATAACGAATAAAAAAATAATATTTGGTTGTTCAAAGTTTATAAAAGTATTGAAAATAATTTATTTTTATTTTATATGCTAAGTAACGAAAATGAACAAGTTTACTTTAATATGTTTTTTTAAAACAAAAGAGAGTTTAAGGACTTCAGTAGCGAGAATTCTTTCCTCTGGCAGTAATAACAGCTTGCAATCGAGGAGGCATGCTCTGGATCAGATTTTGGATCACATACTGCAGAAGATTATCCCATTCCTGCACTAGTATGTCATGGAGCTCTCTGGAAATTCTGGTGGTCGGTATATGTCTCCGTAACCATTTTTCCATCTCATTCCAAACATGCTCAATCGGATTTAAATCTGGACTGCAGGCAGGCCAAAGAAAACTTGTGATTTGACACTCATCAAGATACTCAGTAATTATCTGAGCAATGTGGGTTCGTGCGTTATCATGCATAAATGTTGCGTCGTCTCCAAGAATCATCATGAACGGTAAAATATGGTCTTCTATAACCTCTGTCAGATACCTGTGTGCAGTCAACGTTCCATTCTCGATAAAGACTAACACCGTATGAGTGTCAAAAGATATGCCTCCCCATGCTATAACTGATCTTCCACCAAATGGAAGTCGCTCGGAAATAAACGCTTGAGGATATCTCTCGCCTTGCCGTCGCCACACTCTTACACGTCTATCTGAGTCCGTAAGACAGAATCGCGATTCATCGGAAACAATATGCGACTCCAATCCGGTTTTGTCCAAGCCAAGTGTTCTCGTGCCAAATTTAACCTCGCAATCCGGTGTTCACGGGAAAGCGGCGGTACAGTAGCTCTAGTTCGAGAAGATAATCTAACAGCATGAAGGGTCCTCCTAACTGTCCAATGACTTTTTTTACATTTCTTACTTCTTACAGATGATTTCGAAGGGAAACGGCCGTGACTGTTCGGTTTCTCAAAGCACTAGAAATGAGAAAGCAGTAATCTTTAGCAGTTGTAGTCTTGCCTCGCCCTGAACCAGGTCTTCGAGTGAGCAGACTAGTCTTTTCGTACCGCCACCATACTCGTTGCACACACGACACAAACTTTTCTTGCAGTTTCGCGCTGACCGCGGCCGTCTTTTAAAGCCGCCATAATTCGTACCGCAACAACAGGATTTATGCTCATTGCAAAACATTAACAATGACAACAATACACAAACAATTCTGACACTATAGAAACAAAAACTATTCTGTCCTTAAACTTGCTTTTGTTAAAAAAAAGCATATCAAAGTAAACTTGTTGATTTTCATTACTTAGCATATCAAATTAAAATTGTTCATTTTTATTACTTTCCATAAACTTTCAACAACCAAATATTATTTTTTTATTCAAGCAATCAGTTAGTAAACTGTTACAACCAAAAAAATACTTAAATAACTTAAAATTTCTAAAATAACTTCAAATAACGGAGTGACCCTAATTTTTTGCTCGTCAGTGTATTACATGGGCTGTAAGTCTGGCCTGACATATAGATATTGCCACAAATTAAAAATCCGTATGCTTCTTATGGAGCACCAAACACGCAAAATACTTTTGTACGATATAATTCAATGTCTGTCGATGTATTAACGAGAGAAGTAGTTTTTTCAATAAGTAATTTGTTTTTTCTACTCCTATAATGAAATATCATAATTATGGGTTAGATTTTTATTAGGAAATATAGTACATTGTATGTTATGTATATATTATAGAGTCGTTGTCATAGGAACCATTGTAGCACTAGTGCTACAATAGTTAAACAGGCGAGGGAAATCACAATAACATAGCATTACCAAAATATTGAATCCTTTCCTTAAATTCTAAAAATATATTTTTTCAATTACACGCAAATATTATACGAACATTATTAAATTTTTCTACTCCTATAATGAAATAACATAATTGTAGGTTACTTTTTGATTATGAAATGTAGTATATTGTATGTTATGTATATATTATATATTCATTGTCATAGCAACCTATCTATTGTAGTGTTACAATATATCTACAATATATCTATTGTAGCACTAGTGCTATAATAGTTAAACAGGAGACGGATATTACAATAACATAGCATTAATAAAATTAATATTGAATCGGGCTGAACGATTTTTATAATGAATACAAGTGAATTTCCTTAAATTCAAAAAAAAGTTTGTCAATTACACGCAAATATTATACGAACATTATAAAATTTATAACATACATTTGATTTTTGAGTTGACTTTTCTGACGTGAAATTACACGTCAAAATAAAATTGCGAGTGTGTTGAAATTTACGCAAAATAATGGTAAGTAGTAATAGTGAGAGTAGTTTTGTTAAAAAAAATCAAACCCTGCGGTAAATGTTCCATCATATACATGATCTCCAAGAACATTTCATAACTGTATCAATGACACACACACCTTCAATTATATTCATTCTGAGTCCAATAGTCCCTGGAAACACAAAATGGCAGCTTTTAATTCAATGGTATACAGAGCCATCAACTTACCACTACCAAATATAAACAGAGAAAAAGAATTTAGTTTAATTATAAATATAGCAAAGTGTCTCAACTCAAGCACAATACAAATACAATAATGAAACTAATTAACAAACACTCAAATAAACACAAAATAAAATCACTAGTTTAATTCCCAGTAGAGAAAAAACTGAAAATAAATATTCAAAATAAATTTTTTTACAATCTTCTCAAAAACTAGACAAATTATTTAATAAATATAACCTTTCTCCAGCGCTGTATACCAATACACAATTAAATAAACAATGCAACACATTTAATAAACAATGCAATACCGAAAAATCAGGCATTTATTCGATTAATTGTAACAACTGCGACAAAATTTATATCGGGCAAACCCAAAGAAATTTAGCAACAAGGTTCAAAGAACATATGTATCATGTAAGAAATCAAAATTCTGAAAAATCAGCCGTACCACACCATACAATAACAACTGAACATAAATTTTCGATATACAATAGCACAATTTTAAAATCCTCGTCTAGAAAAAATTTAAATGTGTTGGAGGCAATGGAGATGAAAAAAAAAACAAAATAAAATTACTTAACTTTGACTTGACCCCGCTAAATAACCCTTTATTAGAATTAATCCCTACAATCATAACCGAGTCGGTTAAACCGACACAGTTGTTGCGCCATCCTCATTAGGATTTCCCCAATAATCCCGTTACCAGGTACTACCCGCACTAGTTCTTCTAAGTATATATTAAGCCACAATCTTGTAAATTCGTTAGTAAGCTATTGATAATGAGTGCTTTGCACTCGAAATATATACATATAGCGAATAAAAAATATTTTGTGAAAGAAAGTGTTACTATTATTTCCTGTGTAATTAACAAGGAATTATAATTATTTCTCTAATCTAATTCAGTGAATGTAAAAAGGCCAGTTTAAATGATCATAATTTCTCAACTAGTGCTGAATCGTCACTTAAATGTAATCCTAAATATTTGTGGCAATATGCTAAAAATCTCAAAATTGATTATATTTTATTATATATTATATTATATAATGCAATTGATGAGCCTCAAATTTAACCGAGGAATGTAGTTATAATTCAATTTAGGGCAGCCATCTGGTCATTTCTGTTTGGAACATTTAAATTATATTACGAGTCTCAGAATCACATACCCGTTAGGACCTAGGTTCTTTCACTGAATGTTTGTATTTTCTCGTAATGTTGGCCAATCGATAGTTCTTTTTATCAACATAAGGGATTATGTGATCGAAGTGCAAGATTCAAAATTTTTCTATTTAAATTCGGATTGTAGGCTATTAAGTGGCTATTGAGTCCGTAATTTTAAAATTGCTCTAAGGTATGGTTACTCATAAGTTACAATATTTTGCGCATGAATGTCATATCACTTTATTGACTAGATAAAATTAATTTTTAAGATATTTGACTGACAGAACAGGTTGTTATATTTTATTAAATTAGCTAAGATTCTATACTTTTATCAAAAATATACTGATTAGGCTACATAATCGCACATAATACATTAAAATTAAACAATGTATATCTTATAAAATAACTGCTACATGCGGTGTACCACAAGAATCACATGGTTGCCCTTTGTTATTTATTCTTAGTATTAAAATTGTTAAAGTTAGCCAACAGCACAAATGATTGTTTTAAATAACAAAGATTAAAATAGTCTTTATGATTAGCTTATTAAAATAGACTTTATAAATATTAAGAGATGTTACTGGAAATCAATTTCCATAAATATAAAAGTGTATTAAATAATAACGTTTTGTTACCATACGGGATTTGGGAATTGCGTTTGACAAAAAATACTTATAATATAAATATTTAACACAATGGTGGTGGCAGATTCGGTTGCGGCCCAACTAGCGTTAGCGAGAGTCGATATCTAAACACTACTACTACTACTATTGCTATAAATATGTATTTGAACACTTTACCAACTAATTAAATAAAACACTAGCTTGGCAATTTTTTCACTTGGTTTATTGTTTTATTATAAAAGTGCCGAACGAGTGTTTTATTTATAACATTTTCACGTACTCTTAAAATTCAAGTACTCTAACAACATTGGGTTTTGTATAGTGAAAATAGTAAAGACGTTATTTTATAAAAATTTTATAACGTTCACTGGTCATCAGATCGTCAAATAATATTAGACTTCTGTGTTGGTTATTGTATAATTAATGGATCACTCACCTTTTTTGTTAGAGCAACTTAATTTTAAAAAAAGTATGTAGAACACGCAAATTGAGGATGATATGAATAACGAGATTATTTCGTTATTTAAAATGGTATGGAATTAGTCTGGATATTAATATTACAATATAAATCAGTGATAGATTAATACGCAATAAAAAGCGATGAATAATTGTTTAGATTTATATTTAGAGAAATATAGTAATATTCACAAATTGTAATAAAACATGGTTGATTAAAGAGTTTTGCTTTATTATGTAGAGACACTGCTACAATTGTTTAACTGCACAGTGGCTTAAAACAATTGTAGCAGTATCTCTACATAATAAAGCAAACTATCTAAACGTCTGTAATTTATTAATTCAAGTGCATTATGGAGTTTCACCAAGTTACAGCCTCATCGGTCAAACAGTAACATTTAAATATGTATTTACTGTCTGTAGTTACTTAACATAAACCAATAGCAAGCTTCAGTTAAAATTATATAAAAATATATAATTATTGGTTATTATGTGCTTCTTGCTTATACGTTAGCTTAATAAGAGATAAGTGTTTTACAGCCGTACTAATAGACCGAGATTAATTCTCGGATTGTAGAATCCTATATATATAGATATATATATATATATATATAGATTAATTGTCGTATTTTTTTAGTTACATTTAAATATCACTGGTTTTATGTTGGTATCACGGAACAGCTAATGGTATTGTCAATATAACCCGTGATTGTCAGTTTGTTTGCAAAAACATTAAATGAAAATAATTCTACAATTTTCATTGAAAATAATTATCGACTGTACTTACTTTTTTCTTGATTAAATAAAATCAATGCTTATTCCTTGTCTCTTATCACACAAACTAACTTTGCAAACAAACATTTCACGTTTTTCTTTACTGACAATCACGTCAGCTGTTCCGTGACACCAACGTAAAACCAGTGATATTGAAATGTTACTAAAAAAGTTCCTAAATCTGACAATGAATCTAGTCTACAATTCGAATTAATCTCTGACTATTGGTATATTTGTTAATTTGACAAATTCCCTCATGTGTCAAATTCAAGGTTAGAAGCAATATGGTGGCACTTCAAATTACAGCAGCTTTGTTTATCTCGATAAAACAAAAACGAAGAAGTGCTTCGCACTCGGGTTTTTAATATTGTCAACAGGATTCGGGATATTGCTAAGCAACACCTTTTTCGTGCATATGATTTTCCGATAAAAACGGGAGTTTTTGTTATTTTACTTGTGACAAATTCCCTCATGTGTCAAAGATAAAAAAAAGGTGATAAAATCCCTGTAGGGTGATAAAATCCCAGTAGGGTGATTATATGTGTTGTTGGTTCGTATTTGTCAAAAGTGACAGTACAATCGAATCTCTGACGTCTCATTTCTAGCGAATAATGAATCGTTCCGGCAGTTTAAAATCAAACGAAATTGATGCAATTATTCAAAACCATATACCAACTAATACTCGGAATAATTCGGTATGGTATATTTTTGTATTAGTAACATTAACGGTTCAATATTCATTTGTATTTTTTTAGTAACATTAAATAAATCTCATATAACAATCGTTTATTCTGGAATTTGTCTTACCAAAAATAACTCGAACTCTCGTTTTTAATCGGAAAATAGCATGCACTTAAAATGTGTTTCTTTTAAGCAAAATCCCTCATCCTGTTGACAATAAAAACCCTCGTGCTGCGCACTCGGGTTTTTACTATTGTCAACAGGATATTGCTAAGCAACACATTTTTCGTGCATATGATTTTCCTATAAAAACGGGAGTTCTTGTTATTTTACTTGTGACAAATTCCCTCATGTCAAATTCAAGGTTAGGAGCAATATGGTGGCAGTTCAAATTAAAGCAGCTTTGTTTATCTCGATAAAACAAAAAGGAAGAAGTGATAAAAAAGTGATAATATCCCTGTGAGGTGATAAAATCCCAGTAGGGTGATTGTAGGTGTAGTTGGTTCGTATTTGTCAAAAGTGACAGTACATCGAATCTCCGACGTGCATTCATTTCTAGCGAATAATGAATCGTTCCGGCAGTTTAAAATCAAACGAAATTGATACAATTATTCAAAACCATATACCAACTAATACTCGGAATAATTCGGTATGTTATATTTTTGTATTAGTAACATTAACGGTTCAATATTCACTTGTATTTTTCTAGTAACATTAAATAAATCTCATATAATAATCGTTTATTCTGGAATTTGTCTTACCAAAAATAACTCGACCTCTAGTTTTTAATCGGAAAATAACATGCACTCAAAATGTGTTTCTTTTAAGCAAAATCCCTTATCCTGTTGACAATAAAACTATTGTCAACAGTATTCGGGATATTGCTAAGCAACAAATTTTTCGTGCATATGATTTTCCGATAAAAACGGGAGTTCTTGTTATTTTACTTGTGATAAAAAATGATAGTTTATATTGTATAATAATATATAGACCAATTCATGAGTAAGGGCGGTTTACGAACTAAGTTCGGAACATTCAAATAATATTGGTATCCTTTTCTACTACCTGATAACCGAGCGGATATTCCCAAGACGTACGATTTCGTCGGCCGTATCTAGAAAAGACACACGCGGCCTGCGTAGTTCGGTCTTAGACCGAGCGGTAGAAGGAGAAAGAAATAGTTTACGGCGTCGTTTACTTACCGGTTATTTCATAGGCGCGCGCGATTTAGTCAAGCATTGCAATTACGCAGGGTAATTGCAGAAAATATATTTTCAATGAATTTATTTCATACGTTTTAGCAAATGCGGAAATGGATATTAATACTTATTCTAATACAATAATATAAATGAAATATGAAATAACTAATATGAAAACATAACAAATTTGTGACATTCATTTTATTTAGCCGCGCACGCCTATGGTGGAAAATTGCAACGGACAGTACTTGATTCGGACGGACATGTCACCCCGACCGCCATCTCTCCTGAATAGCTCTATATTATTATATTAGTATTAGTATAAGTTCGCTCATTATATAAAGAAATAGAAACACCTAAAAAGAAACAATACTGAAAATATTAGTAGTAACCGTATCTAAATTTATACCATAAAATTTGTATTTAAAATTACTTCTTTTTAAATTTTATAACGTTATTTACTTATTTTGAATTATATGATATAATACTTACGAATACCATTTGACTTTCGATCTTTCACCCCCCAATTCTTATATTTATGAAATAAAAAATATGAGATGCGTCTCAATTGTTTCTAATTAATTATATACTGTAAAGTACACTAATTAATAAAATACATGGGAAATAAATTTACATGTACATAATTAACAATATGACAATGATACAATATATATATTTTTTTCCTGCCAAACGGCTATCGACCCGCGGTCTTTCAGCCCGGAGTTAACTGTCTTACAAACGTCATGATTGCTAATGTCTAACGGAATTTACTGTCGGTTGTTCTTTAAACGTCATGATCACTAATGTCGTTGTGAAATGCAGAGATGAACTGATAAATGGTGATTTCAGGGTATTTGTATCGGGGTATTATTAAAGGATTACGAGGGATACACATATGGTTAAGGATATCAATATTATGAGGGTTAGTGGCGAATTTTTGAGCGAGGAATTGGAGTTAGATTGGCTAATTGGTACAGGAGGGTGTTAGATGGATTATGTATGGGGTTAAGGGGATGTCTAATTTTTGTAAGCGTGCGAAGGGCTGATCGTTCCGATACCTGAATACTTTTAAGAGCGGAAGGATGGGGTTTATAGAAAAGGATATCGGCGTAGTCAAGAAGAGGTCGGCAGATCATTTTATAAATATGTACTGCTGTTTTCGTTGATATGCCTTGGTTCTTATAGGTGAGGCTTCTGAAATGCCGAGCTCTCTTCTTGACACTCACTTTAAGGTTTTGGGCGTGTGTTTTAAAGGTTAATTTGGGGTCAAATGTTATACAAAGGTATTTGCATGAAGGAGATGGTAAAATAGGATGATTATTAATGGTTATATGGAACGGAGAATTCTGTGGTCGATGAAAAGGGATTAGGAGCTGGGATTTATTAGGATTAATGGTTACTCTCCATTTTGCAAACCATAGCTGTATGGTATCGATCAGCCCTTGCAGTGTGGTAAGTGCTTTTTGTAGGGTGGGTTAATAAAATATTTCATAATGTATTAGCTAATAGAAATAGAAAAAATCAAGTAAATGGTTAGCAACTGTGCATTTTACACTTTTTATAATTAATATAGCTATATATTGCAAATACGTTAACAAATGTGTATATTTTTATATTTGTAAAAATACAGAATTTTATTATTGCCTATAGTAGTCGCTAATCTACGTTAAAATCGGAAAAGTGTTGTTATTTTAAATTGGCATTTTTATATGACTTCTACTGGTTATAAGCCAAATTAACTAATTGACATTTAAAGTAAAAAATGCAGTTTTTTCAAATTTACAGTAGAGCACAAAATAGATTGCTCACTCACAATTTATTATTTGCCGAATCGAACATTATAAGTGACCGAAAATTTGTTTTTTCGCCAAGAACGGTAACTTGTAAAATAGTATATAATTATGTTATAGCTAATTCTAATGAAGTGAAGTTGTTGTCGTTTTATCAATGCGAGTAAATAGTAATAGTAATAAAATAATTATCTGTAAATATACAAATATACGTACACAACTAAAAGAATATAAAACGTGAATCATTCTATATTCTGTCTTCGTTAACACTTTCAACAAAGTAAATATTCTCTATATTACAAGATCGCATCAGTCTTCTATTTCTTAGTTAAAGTTTTTTTCGTTCGTTCAAATTTATTTTTCGACACCAATATCTGCATGATCCGATGTATCTCATCAGTTTTTTTTAATTAGAAACCTAGATCTAACGGCAGAAGGAATTTTTTTATTGACAAGGAAACGTATATATTGGGTACTTGTTAATATGTTCTGAAATGTATTCACTAAATTACTTCTAGATATGCGTATCTTTTTCTTTAAGACCGCTTACCTAGGTGGGAATAATTAAATACAGACTAATGTTTCTATCTTTTTGGATTTTAAATTAGTATTAGAAAATAAATTTATTTTCCAAAAAAGACATTAATTCATATAAAAAATAATAACAACTAATTGGATGTAAGGCATAAACATTTATAACAACAAATCATTCAACTTATGATATATAACTTAAAAACTGCAATAAAATATTCAAAAGCAAGTAAGTTTTATATTTTTGATTTTATCAGTAAAGAATTGTTTTAACTCGATTATGAATAACCAATGGTTTAGTATTTTCTAAGAAAATTTAACAATTTAATAGCGGATGCTTTTCACAATTGTCTGGTACCTTATTAATATGAAATGTTTAAAAATATACAGTGAAGTTGTAATTTAATAAATAATAATCAATCTGTACTGATAATTATTTTATAAACAAATTAAAACTGCGAAATTTAACCATCTTTTGGAAAGAAAATTAAACGAAACCTTTTTTAAATAATAAATTTATAACAAAAATTCTTACTGATTATAGTTTTATGTTTATCTAGACATCTTTAAGTTATTGTCTTTAAAGCAAAAAAGTAATCTAACTAACAAATACTACAACCTATGAAGAGCAAATCTAGAATTATATTGCAATTTCAAAGTAAAAACCATTGTGGATAGTTTTTAGGCTCTATGGTACTCGTTAGTTGTCTAGAAATGTCTTCTTCCTCTTCCGTTTTCATATAAATCATAGATGTCGTTATTTTAAGAAAAACTTATGCCAGTTATACTACTTTGTCATTCATGCTTTTATTAATGAATTATGATTTGAGGCACTAGAATGTTTAATTCTCTAACTCAATATGATATCAAAAAATCAGGGGTGCAGTCCTTGCAGTCGACGCAAAAAATGTGAGACCTAATATTGTATGATTTTTTGATAGAAAGAAATAAGAGATTAAATTATTGCCTATTTTATCAAATATTTATTGTATGGAATGTAATTATTATCTTTTATACAATTGAAACGTACCCTAAATAATTATACATATATGAAATATTTTATTTGGTAATAAACTAATGGATGTTGTCACGAATATGGATAACTTCCATTCAAAAAATTTCGTGTTGTGGTCAATTTATTACACTTTTATTACAATTATTGCTAACGTACATAACAAAAATATATAATTAACTTGTTTTATTGAATTTCACAACTAAAGTTAAATAATTGCATAATTCACGCGAGCTCTTTTCCATTTTAGTATAAAAAGAACTTAAAATATCAAATGATCATAGTATTTCATTTTGCATCTAACTAAGCAATTCGCTATTTTATTTTGCTTTGTGCTGTTTATTTCTGTGAATATGGTTTGTAAAATTTCATTTACAGAAGTAACTGTCTAATTATTTAAGCCATTCATTATAATTTTGTTATTTGTAGAAATTACGAATATAAAGTAATTAATAAATAATGTACAAGAAATAAAAAAATCAAGTAACTTATTTAAAAGTAACGCGTAAATGGTATTAGTTATATATGAAATATTGGTTAGTATAATGCCTAATATGGCACATAACACGTTTGCCTTATATTTTAGATAGTATGTTGCAATATAAAGGAATGTGCTATTTCTTTATAAGTGAAATTTGTATTAACCATAAAAAGTTCAAGTTTAGTAGTTTATTTGATATAAAGTAAGATTTCTGATTAAATATTCGAGTACGTACGAGTGTATTACTTAATAGTAGTTAAAAATATAACTTTTTTCTTTTAAAATTTAGTTACGGACTTTATTTTATTAGCAATAATTTTGTATTTATTTATATTGTAGGCACAGGAAGCTGATTTCAAAGAGGCCGCAAAACACTGTATAAAAGAACTAGATGTCAAAACTAATGAAAAAGGACTTCCAGATAGAGAAGATGCAGAAAAGAAATGTTTTGCTAAATGCATTGGCTTAAAACTAGGTGTTATAGATGATAAAGGTACTCTGATTGAAGAGAAAATTCCAGAGAAATTAAAGCCTATCCTAAAGCAGTGCGATTCAGAAGCGAAGAATGAAGACTTGTGTAAGAGAGCAGATGCTTTAAAGAAGTGCTTATTTTCGAAAATAAAGAAAAATTAAAACAATGTGTGCTAAATATATGTCGATTTATATAAATGAATTTTATATCTGTTACATTATGTAATGTTCTTTAAAAATATATTTATTTTATGTCTGAGAAATTAATAACATATTTATGTTTTATTTGATTTATTTAATTTGAATCAACTAAGCAAAAAATTAAATGACTGTTTAAATACTATGAAATGACATTAAATATATATTTTTTGCAAAATTAAATAGATGGCACCCTTATGGTTGTATCGTATCGATGGTTAACTTTACTGACCATCGGGTTACACCACGGAAACAGAAGGAACCGCCCTGCATCTCAGGTTATTTTGATGTTTCATTTGGATCGAAACGATTTTGTTTACTAATTTTTTATAAGGTATATAGGTGGATCGGTATTTTTTTCTTCTTCGACTTTATTGTTGTGAGTTTCCTTGTCGAGACACAATGCTCCACTTAAGAAATCATCTAGCTTTGTATTAAATATTTATGTTTCCTATGCTGTTGGTTATTTTTATTAAAAAAGACATAGTATTTTTTAAATTCTGGATAAATGTGACGAAGCAAGGATCCACACATTATTATTTTGTATGAGAGATAATTTAGGGAACATTTTCATTAAATGTGAATTGCACTCTTTAATCTATAAAGTCATTAGTGGTGCAAATATGTCAATACTAAGGGTTATTTGAGGTGAAAAATATTGTAGCTGGTCAAGAAAAATAGAAAAGAGTCAGGAGAAACAGAAAAGACTCGAGTCAAAAAAATTAAATATAAATAATTTAAATTTATTTAAATAGATTAGTTAGGTGGCGTAAAGTTTAGTAAGGTTGAGTTAGGCTATGTGAACGACTTATAGCACGATAATAAATTGGAAATTTGGTTATTTAAGAGAAGTTAGAAATTAATTTTTAGTAGCCATTGTTTAATTATGTTGAGGGGTAAAAGAATGTAAATAAGTACATTTTATTGAGACTTTCAGACAAATTTTAAGATAGTGAACAAAATATGAATTACGCCAAGCAACCTATAAATCTTTATGTGGTACAAATGTCATACTGGTGTGAAGGTACTTGTCTAAGATACTATAATTTGTTCTTGATTCCTTGTAAGAATTATATGAATTTAAAGTGAGTACTTCATCAAGGGAGTTTTAAGATATTCTAAATGTTCATTATAAAAGTCTTAGAAAGATACTGTTGTATGAAATCGAAACTAGGAAACAAAAATTCGTAATTGAGGGCTTATCTGCTTTGATGAAACGAAGTTGTATTATTAAGAGGATACGGAAAAAACATAGAGTTAAAAATTATGAAATATTAAATAAAATTATGAAATATTAAATCATAAAGATGAGAGAAAAATATTCTTATCTGTATACAAAAAAAGTCATTCAAGTAACAGAAGATTTCTATCCCCATTCTGATTTTGCGAACGGAACGACCAAAAATAATCACTTTATATTTCACTACCTGTGTTTCTTGTGTGTTAAACTAGTTAGTTACTACCAAAGACGGGGTTTATCTGAAAATTTGTGTCCCTGTGATGCATTCCTACTGCTTACTGGCCTATTTTAATTCTGATTCAATGTCTTCACATAACATATTTGATAATATAACAAACAATCAACTATATGATTTGATTGTAAATGTTACAAACACATAAATATTAGAATTAAAAAATATTATTCTCACGTTAAAATATTACTCAATCTCATATTTGGTATACCCAATGAAAACAACCACTCTTAACAGAAAGTACTGTAAAAATATTGAATAATTGAAGGACGAGGACCTTTCTAATGTATATCGCCTAGGGAAAAGAGTCGAGAAGCGACCGATTATCTTGGAATTTGCCAGGGGCTGTAAAAAGTCACTAGTTTTAGCTTATGCTAAAAAAATAAAGGAATCGGCAATATACATAAATCAGGACTTAACTGTTCGGTATAACACGTATTGCAAAATGAAAAAAAACCAAACGCCTATATAAAAGATATTTAACTAATAATGTTGGTAATGACATCTTCATGGCAGAGCATTTAATGGAATCTCCAAAAATTGAACAGGAAGAACCTGGCAGCAATAGTGCACCACCTATACCAAATTCTCGGGAGTTGAATGTGGATAAAGTGTTCGGTGAGGCTTCAGCCATCTGTACAGAACAAAAAAGCAACATAGCACGCCTAGATCACCGAAGCCCTTAGAGAAAATCTCCAAAATGACCTACAATTCGTTACCGCTAACCACTGCGGCAACGAATTCTGGGCAAGAAAAGCAAACGGTAACACCTCACTAAAGCATTAGATGTTTCAACATATTGTAAAAATAATTGCTTTATATTAATACTTATATAAACTATACCAATACCGGATGTATACACTGAAAATAGTGCTATATTTTAGTCAACATTAGACATTAATTAATTAATTGTAGCCGTCAAATTATGCCTAATAACTTTGTTAACGATGTGATTGCAACATAATCATAGAATAATTTATATGAGATTTCAACATCGAGGAGATCCAAAGGAATATGATTCACTTATTTCGAACAAGCTAAAACAAGTAAAACCATTTACTATTTATCATAACAACATTAGAAGTCTTACCAAAAATTTTAATCAGCTTCAAATCTACCTTAGTAATTTCAATTGAGCATTTTTCTCACAGAATTCCCGATATAGAGTTATTTAACTAATCGTCTGTTACTTATGCTACGTATCGAAGATATAATTAAAATTACGCCATTGCTGTATTTATAAGAGAAAACATTATTATTGAGGTTGAAAATGTAATTGGCTTAACAAATTGCTTGAAACTGAACATTAAAATCAAAAATCATAATTTGCAAATAACTGCAATTTATAGGTCTCCATCTTTTGCCATAGATGATTTTACTACAAATGTAAAAGTGTATCTGAACAATAAAAGAACAAGAAACTGTGGATCATAAATAGACTTATTACATATATAAATCGAAGGGACAAATTATCTGAATGCGGTAAAACAAATAAAAATACTCAATTAAGGGAAGAATACATTAAGCTAAAGAATTCGATTAATACACGTATATTAAAAGCAAATTTTTTTTATTCAAAACAAGTTGAAAATAACTTGAATTTCACCCCCAATCTTTGTAATAGAGTAAATAACTTTACAAATAAATCAAAACCTAGCACAAAAAAAAAACAATACAGAACAACTTATAAAATAAAAACCAAAAAAAAGGTGAATTTTTTGATGAGCATGAACATTAAAATTGGTAGTACAATAGTTATACCAATAAAACGGGATGAACAAAGTTACAGAATTCAAAATGGACAATCACTATTTCTTTCACCAGTAACTGAACTTGAGGTACAACAACTTATACAGGAGTTGAAACCAAACAAAACACCGGGATCTGACAATTTAAAAGCAGAAGACCTACAAGTTAAGCAGTACATTTCAGCCCCCTTAAGTCTTGTTTTGGCTGCGGCCACTTTCCAGAATTATTAAAGAAAGAGGTTATTAGACTCTTAGATAAAAACTGTTCTAAACAAGAGGTAATACATTTTAGACCGATTGCTGTTATATTTAACATCGCAAAAAGAATGGAACATGCAATAAAAAATAGGTTAATCAGTTTTTGTGATAAATAGAATGTTATATCTTCATTACAATTTGGGTTTAGGACCAATATGTCAACTCAGGATAGAATAGCTCACTTTACATCAAAGATATATAGAGCCGTTGATAAAAAAATGGTAGTATATATAGACTTAGGCCAAGCTTTCGATAAAGTAAATAATTAAATATTACTCAACAAAATGGAGATTTATGGAATCAGAGGAGTCACTTTAAAGTTATTCAGATGTTACTTAACAAAGAGAAGACAATCTGTTAAAATAAGAACAGAGTATAGCAGAGAACTTTTAGTACAGAAGGGTGTGCCGCAGTGATCCATACTAGGTCCTATCCTGCTTAATACATATATATATATATGAATGATCTATTTACAATTCGAACGGAAGGTAGCATAATATCTTTTGCCGATGTGTAATTTATTATGAGTCTACAAGTTGGATAGAATGACTTAATGCATATATTTCAGTATTTCAGTAAAAATATTTTATATATACACAAATAACTAATTACATCGTATTTACATTCTAAGCCAAGTATTTACCAGCTCTCGGCCCACTGAAAATTCAACAAGTATTAAAAAAGTGTAAAATATTTATGTATTAATATAGACACTCACTTAAAATGAGACATACAAATTAAAAATACCTGTAGAAAATTAGGAATGATGCTCTACAAATTTAAATAGCTTGTAGACATACTGTCTATCAAACATATGACATTACTATATCATGCTCTTATTTTATCGCAAAATTGGGTATGGAATCATTGGCTGGGATGGTCTTAACAAAACAACTCTATAACCACTAGAAATTATTCACAAACAAATTATCAATAAAGAGAATGGTTGCGACCGTTACTACGTGGTAATCCATACTTACACTAAATTGAAAAATTCACTATGTTTTAACCACAAATTATTTGTGGTTAAAACATAGTGAATTTTTCAATTCAGTACAAATTATCAAAATAATACATTAAATGAACATGAGCTACCCTACAATATCCCTATACAAAGAGACTGGAGTGCTCAATATAAGACAAATTTATGCTGTACTAACACATTATTTTAAATAAAACGATTTTCTTTATCCTAACCATGAACACTACACACGATCAAAATGAATACAAAATGTTTCTACCCCAAGTAGTAGTAAATCTATTGGTACAAAATCTAATACCTACATAGCACCTAGACTATATAACATGTTTCCACCTGAAAATCGCGACCACAGAAACAAATATCAAGTTAAAAAAAAATGTAACATCATTCGTTAAAACTCACTGGTCAGATATAAAATGTTTATTTCTCGATGACGTGACTAAAAAACCCTAAAGGGACAAACATTATTTGTTGTAAGTATATGCTAAGTTATGTATGTATCTTGTTTAAATATTCTTTCTAGATTCTCATGTTATTTAAGTCACTACATAAAAATTACATACAAAAATATTTCTATCCTTCTATCACCATAGCTTTATTGAAATTGTGTGCTAATTGTAAATTTACCGCATATGTATGTGTATGTATACCATATATGTCTCAAAGAATATTATTATTATTATTATTAAGATGTACAACGTGGTTATAATAATATAATCTTGGGATAAAAACTAGAGGGCAATTACGAAACTCAGTGTTTTTTTTATAAAAAATAACTTCTTATATATACTTGACTATTAGACATTGTTTTATGAAACGGTCATTTCTTAAATTGGATATTTAAGATATGTTCTATATTATTTGCCATATGTCTTCTTCCATTACCAAATACAAATTGAGTAAGTTTCTTTTTTTGTTCAACTGAAACTGCTAAACAAAATATTTTGCGTTAATATTATAATTATGCCAAATTATCATTTTTTGTCAATGTGACCTAATTGTTCTGCCTACTATTTTTTCTTTTTCGAAACAAATAACCTCCAAATATTTATTTGAGAATTAACTTGACTTGTGGTCTAAATATTCAAGTAAAGATTATGTACAGATAATCTTTGTAAATATATATCTTATTTAAAATTATGTCAAATTAGGTTTATGAATTGCTATCTGGTAGGATAATTAAATATAAATAATTTAAATTAATTTTTTGTGAAATATTGCATCTAGTCTCATATTGCAATAAATACGCCTAACTCATTTCAAGATAAAATGTATTATCTATAATTGCACTACTAAAAATAAAATTTTGATAGAATAGAACTTTTACAAAATCTCTAGAGTGCATCACACGAGCCGTTGCTGTTGAATTAGAAAAGAGGGTTTTAATAATGATTGATAGGCGTAACGTTTCGGCGTCCCTTTGTGCGTTTATCTCAATTCAGGTCTAGCTGCCATCGAATAAGCACGACACCGAAGAAATTTCTTCATTAAAATATAAGAAAATTTCGGAACGGTGACAGTTTTCTTGTACTCTCACGATTCAGATTCGGCGTGACTCAATCGAAGCTTTGTATCGAGGATTAGAGAGATGAATAGTTCAGATTGTGCCATTGTCATTTATTAATTGTTCACTTGAGTGATTTTGAAATGTATTGTATATATGTATTTATATTCTTGTCAGGACTTATTGTAAATTATTGTTTAATTTTGAATTCACATTTTGAACATTTAATAAAATTTGACAATAAGATTAACTCGAATATTAGTAAGTAAACAATAAACGTTTATGTATTTTTATGATTTTGTAATATAGAATGTGTTTTCGAATTTCTTGTCATTCGTAAATTATATTTATTTTAAACTTAATATGTCTATGTTGCTCTTACTATTAGTATAAAATGATTATTAAAATTATGTTTTTAGGTATTGATATAATTAAAATTTACACGGATATTATAATATAATATGCAATATATTTATATAATATCGCAACGGCGTCATATATATGCATTTATACCTTTATAAAAGTCACCGTATCGATAACTTCATACACGGATCCATTGCCTTATTAACATTATTTCGTTGAACTCAAAGGCGAAGTGGAATTGTATTGATGCCAAATAGAAGAAAAAATCGTGTGGGCACGTAGACTCCTTCCCACTATTTCTACGACCGACGTGCCTACTGGCCCACCGTTTATTCGAATAATTAATAATCTACCAATAAATTTAATGTGGACAATTATTCATTCACATAATTAAATTTCCTAGTGACACTCAGAGGAATTTACATAAACAGCTCCTACATTTAATAAGAAATTCGTAAAAACAAGTAAATACCCATTTAGTATGAAAGTGTATGTAATAAATCACACATTTTAGGTAAAAAAATTAAGTTACTTGAAAACTTTTGCTGTATTAGCAAGCTAATATTAAACATCTGCTGTTTCCCTGCACCTAATTTAATTTCTATCAAGATCGCTTAAATAAAGCAGAGACACGGGATATTATTTATTTATCAATTTTCATTTCCAATCATTTAAAGAGATCAGCAACAAGCAACATATATTTTTTTTGTAAACAATAATATAGGAACAGGACAGAAATATCGACGGTCGATAGTCTAAAGTATTTTTAGTAGTAGTAGTAGAATTTGGCTATCGACCACCTGGTTCTTTCGTGTGATTTTTGTATGTGTAAATGAGCTTGTTACTTTAAAGGATCGCCCCCGTCACTCTAAAGCACCATTAATTGTATTCCAATGGTGAAGGGTACCGGTCACCCATCCAACTTCTGACCCGAACCAAAGTTGCTGCACGAAAGTTCGAGGCCGCAACCGAATGCGCTACCATCGGCGTGTGACTATTTTTTATTTATTATAATTTTCTATTATAAATTATGGTTTACGGTTTAGTTTTGCCCGCTACTAAGTGTGACTAATAATAGGTAAATTTTTAACATTTTATTGGTTTAATAATAATAATAATAATAATAATGAACTTTATTTCAAATACAAATGCAGTACAGTTTAACAAAAATAATAAAAACGTAATTAGATATTTGAAATCTAATGGCGCAGTTCAGTCTTTGTCTAGTAAGCCGGGACTGTTTTTCAACTTAACCATTGTAGAGGTTTAGATAAAAATAAATTTTACGAGTATAGAAGAAGTTGCGTATTTATATAATGTTACAATAATGATAAATGTTAGTCCGTAAATAATGAGTTCAGAAGTAGGAGTCACTTATACACACTTATAACAGGCCGATACAAATTCAAATGCTTTTAAGGTGTTTGGCATACTGTTTTCGAAAAGATAAGACACATTTCGCTTTACACGCTTGTGGTATCTTATTGTACACTTTAGAAATTTGAATTGAGAATGATCTTTCTGCAAAGGCTGATTTGTGTTGAGATGGAGTTAATAAACCTCTAAAGCGTACATTAAGTGAATGAACGTCAGAGCGAAATTTAATTTTATGGTATAGATAAGGCGGAGTTTGTTATTGGATGATTTTATGACAGAATGTGGCAAAATGGAGTAGACGGCGATCACTCATCTTGAGCCAACCTATCTCTTGTAACTTATGACTTATATGCTGGGATTTCCTAATACCAAAGATTAGCCTTAAACAGGAATTTTGTAAAAGTTGAATTTTATCAATAGTTTTTTTTTATCTAAACAAGAGTGGTATACTACATCGCAATAGTTAAAATGGGACAAGACCAAAGATTCACATAGTATAGTTTTCAGCCTCTGAGATAAACAATGTCGATTTATATATATTAACCTAAGATTTATGTAACCTTTACTAATACAACAAGATATATGCTTATAAAATCTTAAATTCGTATCAATATGAACTCCTAGGCTTTTTACACAATTTTTTATTTCAGTCAAATTGGTGTTGTCCAAAGTTATTGAAAGGAGAGTAACTACTCTCTCTCGAGCCTTTTTTGGTCCAAATAAAGTAGCTTCAGTTTTTGCATTATTGATTAAGAGAGCGTGCTCATTACATTTTTTAATAATCTTACTCAAATCAGAGTTAATTAGTGCACGCTGTAGTAGCATCCTTCTCAGCAAATGTATATAACACTTGGGTATCGTCTGCAAAAAGGTGGTAATTATTTAAGTTAAGACTTGAAAATATTTGTGACGTATATATTAAAAATAATAAAGGTCCCAAGACTGAGCCTTGTGGTACACCTTTAGTAGTTATGAGTTCGTCCGAAAAATTAGTTTTCAATCTTACAGTTTGCGAACGATTGGTTAGGTAATGTTTAAAGAAACTAATGGATAACTGATCAAAACCAATATAAGACAAAATTGCAAGCAGTGTGTTATGATTTAAAGTATCAAAAGCTTTTGAAAAATCTAATAGTATAAGTAACGTAAGGAGACCTTGGTCCTGGGAGATGATTATACTGTCTGTGATGTCGTATAAAGCAGTAGAGCAACTATAATGTTAAGTTATATATTTTTATTGGATTTATTGACTTTGATATTGTTGCTAAATAGATTGTAATTATGCTCTATGTTAATTCTGCTTCCTTCACCTACTGCCTATATTCTACCAAACACCTATATGTTTGGTATCTTCATACAATACTCTTAAGTAGCTATGTGAGAGTATTAGAGATTTCAAAACTCGAACTAAATGCTTATTTTCGGCGGATTACTATAATAGTAAGAAATAAGTGGTGCCACATGCCACATTTTGTACATATGTTTTTCCTCAACTTTTAACTCATTTTAATTTTTATCATGCACTTTATATTGCTATTTTGTAATAGTTACCCTAAGATGAGTTATCATCTGCGACAGTGTTTCCTTACCATATAACCAGATGCCCTGAAATATCCTAGAACACAAACCTTTGATATGCTTCGACATAGCACGATTCAAAACTTAAACTATAATTTTTCATTTGATCTTGCCTCCTTTAAATATGGTTTTGTAGAATCAAGTGTACATTAAAAAATAAAGTTCTTTCATTGTTTACTTATAATTCTCAATTAAATTGTATGTGTAGTTTAAAATTTTATAGTTATTGCAATAGTAATCGCATTTGTTTTGAAATGATTAATATTTTATTATTACAGTTCTTTCAGTCTTTATATATTTTGTAGATTTTATACTATTTGAGAATCTAATAAAATTATGTATACAATTTTTAAACACAAAGGCTGAATAGATCAAAGTAAAATTAGTTTTATTGTTTTGATAATATTCAAGAATTTTTAAAATAAAGTATGTTGTATTCCTTGTGAAGAGATCTTTCAAACGAGATGTCAGTTGACATACCTTTCCATTTGAAAAAGGTCGAAGGTGGCTGAACGCTTCCGGGAACAGATAAACAAAAAGCATATACATAGACAGGGCAAGAAAAAACAATTCGTAACGTGTTTCGGGATTTTTTGCAAAAATCGCCTATATCGAAGTTATTAATTTTATTCCACTTAAAGTTTACATACTGCATACAAATAAATAAATGAAAGGAAAAGGGAACATACATTTTAGCGAGAGCAGCCTTTTAAATAAATGAATGAATTTAGGATTACCCATAAATAATTAATAATAAATATATTTTCCTAATCATATGTTTCTCCCAATTCAGATATATTTAGGAAAAGGCGTAACGTTTATTGCTGTTAATTCTAAACATAAAGGGCTTTTGCGATCTTTTAAATACAAATTCCAACAAAATATAAAAAATTACAACTCAGTCAATACATTAAGAATTTATACCGAAATTAACACTTTTGTGAACTTTAATAGGACAATCAATTGCCTTAAAATGTAATAGATTTTCCATTCCTATTTAAAAAATAAATTGTATTCGTTATTGTTGTCTGTCACCAAGAGTCACCGAGCGGATTCTATCTATTTTGGATCGAATCAGGGTAGTGCAGAGACAAGGAAACAGATTTTACTAAGGAGTAAACGTTAGGCAAAATATTATATATCTAACAACAAATCGTCAATGATTATCCACCTAAACAGGGATATAGTGCTAGGCTTAGGCAATAGATGGCACCTTTATGGTAATACGTTGCCTAACGGTAAATTGTATTGGTTAACAATGTTGGAGCAATTAAATAAATATTTGCAGGAAGTGATTCATCGAATACCTCGCTACGTTACAGTTCAAGAACTAAAGAATAAGAAAAGAACATGAGAAAATTTACCACTTTAGAAATGGACCATCGGATGAGTAGTCGATATCTACGCTAAAGAAGACATTATTTTTAACGTAGCCTTGGCCAAGCATGTGATGCATGTATGAAGCCGATTGTTAAATGTGATATGGAAGCATTGGTGACAAGGATAAATAATTACATAAAGAGAAAGTAGATATGGTTCCTGAAGCATATGTGAATTTAGGGTAAATATTGTTTCATTGTTTCAGGAAACAAATAGTGCGAGTCTGTGTAGTGAGGAGTGAAGAGATCCAATATAAATCATTGCGTTAAATTAATATTATTGTAGTGGTACGTAGAAATGCTTTTATTTATGTAATCTAAGTAAAAAATAAATATATTTTTCATTAGTCACGCCTAAATGTATTAAGGGCACCTTGAATTTGTTAAGCATCACAAAAATTGTTATAATTTTCATATGAAATACAACTAAAGAAAAACTAATTTTATGTAGGTGATAAATAAAACACTTCGGTTTTGAGAATTTACACAATTTAATGTCTATGCACTGCGACAATTGTTTCGCCACACAGTGGCTTCATCAGGTAGATGATAAATGGATTTCACTAACTACAATTATTACCTAAATACTAAACTGTGTAGGAGGGGATGGGGAGTGTATAATTGTGCTTGTCACAAGCAAATTTTGAAATAGATCTAAACATAATTTTAAACAGCGCTCGAAATAATGGCTTCGCCAAAAACTTAATAATGAACATTTTAAATAAAAAAGAAAAACAAAAAATAACAAATTTAACCTTCCCTTCAAATATTAGTAAATTAGAAACTATTTATTGCTTACTAATTAACATTGGCACCCCTTCCATCACAATAAAAAACGAATTAAATTCCTATTATATTTCGGTTGCTTTAAAGACTAATAATACTTTACACAAATACATTAACAATTCCAAAGACAAAATTGACAAAACTAACAAATCAGGAGTAGAGCTTTGATGAACGAGTTTCCAAACATGAAAAAAGTTGATCATAATTTTAACAAAAATCTTAAGACATTGCACACGTGTGATAAAAGTAAGAAATCATTATAATTTTAACAAAAATCTTAAGACATTGCACACGTGTGATAAAAGTAAGAAACTAAACCTTCTCGAACAACTATAATTTAATAAATTTAACAAACGCGGTTTGTTACTAAATCACAAAAATGGCGTCAAGCAACGAGGTAGATTTGATTATGGGTTTTAAATAATCGTGAAAAAGTGTAGTAACGTTGTACTATCGGGACCAAAGTGTCAATTGTGTGGTGTGGTATTTCACCCCGGGGGAAAATTGAAGTGATAATGGAGAATTGAATCATGTAACACAAATTCCAAGAACACGTGATTACAATAAAAATTTTAAAAAATAATATTGGAACTAGCTCAAGTAGCATTATGCTGCCAGTTGCGCCACAATCAAGAGGGAATGAAAAAACAAGAACCCACTGGTACTTCATATCCTGGCTCGACAAATCTTTCACGGCAGTAATGATGTAAATTTCCTAAATGCCTGTTATCCAGCGAAATATCAGATTGAAACATTAGCACCTAGAAGAGAAGATGCAACATACGCCTCGTATAAAATAGGAGTACCATCAGAACCTAAGGATACTATTGAAAACAGATACGTATAACGAGGGAACAAACAAATTTTATTTTAGTAAAAACGAACAATCGCTCAAATATTACAACGGCTTTACTCCAAAATCGCAACATGAATAACTTATTACTAACATTAAATAAAAGAAGCTTTAATACAAAAATTCCTTTACTCGAAGCTTTTATTACGGATAAAAATTGTAAAATAATTTGTTTAACAGAAACTTCGTTATAAGATCATCATATTAAGCATGTGTAGAATTTCGAGATGAATTGAAATATGAAACAATATACGGGGTATTACATTAAAGAAAAAGCAAGTTTGTTTCGTCCTGACTTTCTAACTGATCCTGTATACTTAATTTTTTATTTATTCTGATAGTTTTTAAAAAACCCTAAAACTTTTGTATCTTAACATTTTTCGCTAGCTCTCTTACTTTAGGAGATATTCGATCGTTTCCATACATATCAGCGACCCTGTATAAATGGCTACAGTCTCCATCTTACCCCAAGCCCCGCAGGAGGCGGCACAACGATTAACGTAAGGCATGGGCTCGATTATACCGTCCTTGAAAGTCCAGATACAGAAAATCTGGAAGCAACTTCTATCATCATCGGCATAAACGGCGAAAAAGTCAAAATAACTAGCGTTTACCAATCTCCATCAAAGCCATTCCTCCCTGCGGACTATGACAAAATCCTCACCGAGTCGAGTCACAAATCAAAGAGGCAAGAAACTGTTTGAATATATTACTCAACACAGACTGCCCATTTAAACACTAAGCCAGAATTCACCAACATTTTTTCACAATGCTGGATACCTGATATTTTAGACTTTTTCATAGTCAACAAAATTGAGAAAGACATAGATATTTGGACCATATCAGAATTACAATCAGATCACAATCCAGTAATAATGGATATACACACAGAAATATCCAGACTTGAGAGAACAACCAGAATCACTGATTGGAAACTCCTCAATTCCGGCGATGCGTAATCGTGAAGGAATATAACGGGTGTCCAACAATTATTGCAGTCCCGGGTGGCGTTGGAATCGAAAACGTAGGTCGATTCTTACATGTGCCAAATAAATGAACTGACATTTTAATTGTCAAACATAACCTAAACGTGCATTTAAACAACACTTTAAATGCACGTTTAGGTTATGTTTGACAATTAAAATGTCAGTTCATTTATTTGGCACATGTAAGAATCGACCTACGTTTTTGAATCCAACGCCACCCGGGACTGCAATAATTGTTGGACACCCGTTATGAGGGTATTAATATCCTCACAGCGGCCATTCATAGAGCCATTGAAGAATACACATCAGTGAGGAAGGTCTCTCCGGGCGATCCGCTCAATATTCCAAGACATCTCCTAAAAAAAAATTAGGAAAACAAATCGTGTCCGACGTAGTTGGCAACGCACACGCTGTCGCCAAACAAAGCAGAATCTAAACAGATTGCAAAATGAAATTCAGAAAGAGCCTAAAGAAATCCGAAATGCCCGTTGGGCAAGGCGTATCGATGACGCCGCCCAACACAAACCCCAATTATGGAAGCTCACAAAGAACTTCATCAAAGCCAGGAAGGCGACTCCTGCCATCCATGGGCAAAACGATCTCGTCTACCTTGCGGAAGACAAAGCCGAAGCCTTTGCGGATAGCCTCGAGTCGCAATTCTCGCCGAACGACGAAACCACGAGTGATGAACTCCTTGATGAAATTGAAGAGGCGCTTCATCGTTTTGAACGATCTCCAAACTCCGTCCCTAAACCGACAACGGTCAGAGAAATTAAAGACCTCATCAAACTGGCGCCAAATAAAAAAGCGCCCGGACATGATAAAATCAACTACAACTGCCTCAATAATCTTTCACTTAAGGCAATTGTATTTTTAGCAAATATTTTCAATGCCTGCATAAGAACAGGATATTTCCCAAAAACGTGGAAACATGCCACTGTTATCCTTATACCCAAACCGGGTAAAGATCCAAAGTTTCCACAAAATCATCGTCCCATCAGTTTACTCTATACACTGGGCAAACTACTCGAAAAAACAAGTTTTTACCAGCTTGTACGAACCAGCGATTACAAAATCGAAGGTTTTAATCGTAAACAAAGCACTCTAGCTATAATTCTAGATGTTGCGAAAGCATTTGACCGCGTCTGGCATGATGGAATAATTTTCAAACTGCTAACCCTATACTGCCCCACTTTTCTAGTGAAAATCCACCAACAGTTTATCACATGATACGCAAATGATGCGTAAAGTCGAAACCGCCCTCGATGAACTCGAGGAGTGGACACTCGAATGGCAAATCTCAATAAATCCAGAGAAAAGCTAAGCCATCTTTTTCTCCCAGGATCGCTCGATACCCATTGATAACCTTACTTTCAAGGACACAGCCATTCCATGGGTCGACCAGGTTAAATACCTCGGTTTACAAATGGACAAAAGATTAAATTGGAATAAACACGTCCAAATGACCATCTCAAAAGCCAAACAAGCATTCGGACAACTGAAGTCACTACTGCTCGATAAAAGTCAGCTTTTCCTCTCGAGTAAAGTCCATCTATACAAGGCAATCATACGGTCAAAAATGACATATGGTTGCCCTGCATGGATTACCCTCTCCATAACGCAGATGGATATGTTGGAGGCCACAAAATGATCCGCAGGATTGTTAACGCACCGTAGTACGTCTCCAACAATCAACTGCGCTCGGAATTAAATATCACTAGAGTCCAGGACTTCACCATCAGCTGGCCCTCAGCCACTCTACCAAATTTGACCTCTGCCTTCTGCAGGATCACATTGAATCACAACGCCCATCAGGCAAAAGAAAACGTCCTTTGCAACTGGACGATTAATCACCTATCACGGCAATACACTTTTTTCAAAAGATAAGAAAATTTATTAAATAAAATTTGTAAAGCAAGGGAGTGGAGTTTTAGTCAGTAAGAATCTGACATTACCTAGAGGATCGGCCTCTAGGTGTCTTATGCAAGATCCCTCCACCTCAACGAAAACAAAAAAAAACCAAAGAATTTATAGAGTTCAATAATCTATCAGAACAATTTGGCTTAAAAAGTATTGTAACAGATATAACGAGATATAATAAAGATGGGGGAACGCGCATTGATAATGTGTTTGATAGTTATCACGAACTATTCACAGCAAATGTATGTGATACATTATTTTCAGACCACCGTGCACTCTGTGAAATGCTCATACGCCAAACAAAAACTAGTAAAATGTATATCGCCCTAACACCCAGCGCGGAATTATAAATTTCTACAGTTATATTGATGGAATAAACTGGAATTTTATAATAAGTGAAAGTAATTGTGATGCACTATTTTGTATGATTATTACTCGTATAATTAATGGTTATAATATCAGAAAAACTAACTAAGCGCAAACCTAGAAATATCCACTGGTTTAGTGATGAATTAAGACAAATGCGAAACAATATACACTTACTGTATGATCTAAAGTCGGTGTATCAAAGTGATAATTTAAAATCTGCTTATAAAACAGCATTTAGCAATTATAAGTCAGCTATTAGTCAAGCTAAACTAAAAGCAAATTGTAATTATATACAAAATGCCGGAAACAAACAACGTGCTTATTGGGATCTAATTAAACGAAATGAACATCCTGTAAGAAATGATACAGATATTAGTGCAGATGAATTTAATGATATTTTTTCTAGTATACCACATTTATTATTGGAAATTAAATCCATAACCAATTAGTAAAAATAACAGTAATTAACGGGTAAACAACAATGCATCACATTTCAATATAGGTGAGGTAAGTTACATGGATGTTCGAGACTTGATTACAAATTTAAAAAGAGTAAACAGTAAAGATATATACATATGATTGATTGTTGAAGCCATGACTTTGTGATACATCTTGATTACGAAATAGGTTTAAGAAATAATAACACTTTGCTAGTATCACGAATTTTTACACTTTTTATTGTGACTAGTTTCGTCCTATTCGGACATTATCAAACGAATACAATAAATTACATTTACAATTCGGTACTTATATATTAAGGTGGCGCAGGTAAACACTTTTACAAAATCGCATTAAATAATGGCGTGTATATTAATTCTGTTTGGTCGTTCATTAGGGGGTTTTCCGGATTAGTTTTGTTTTTATGGATTTCCAACGATTCCAGGTAGTCGAGTCTTAGGCCTTTTTCAGCGAAGTGTAATATTTCTAACGGATTTAAATCTGAAACGTGGTTATTGTCGAGCATGTGATTCGCGTATGTTGAATTTTGTTTTTTGTTGACATATGAGTTGAGATGTTCTTTAAGGCGAATATCAAAATTGCGACCAGACTGGCCTATATAAACTGAAGGACATGAGCCGCACTTTAATTTATACACCCCTGACTTTTTCATTCTATCAATTTTTTGTTTATGATTAAATATCAAGTTGTTTAATTTATTCTCAATTTTGAAAACTACTTTGACATTGTGTTTTTGAAGGTGTTTTTTAATTTGGTTGCTGATTTTACCGTAATATGGAATGGTGACTATTTTCTTAGTATCTATATTTTCGGGTTTTCCGTAATATAACAGTTGCCTTGATTGCTGTTTATCTTTTTTATTTATTAGTATATCGATTGTTTTACTCGAATATCCATTATTTTGTGCTAGTTCTTTTATAATTTTGATTTCTTTTTCCAGTGCCAGGGGGGATAAGGGTAGTGACCGAGCTCTATGGAGCATTGAATTAAAAGCTGCATGTTTATATTGGATAGGATGTTGTGAATCAGATGGGATTAGGGCTTCAGTGAACGATGGTTTTCTGTAAATATCAAAATTTAGTTTTTTGTTTTTATTGCTAATGGTTAGATCTAAGAAATTGATGCTTTTGTTTTGTTCTATTTCCACTGTAACTCTTTATTTTTGGGGTGTAGGGAATTTAGGAAGTTTAAAAAGGAATGAATTTGTCTATCGGTGCCATCGAAACAAACTAGAATGTCATCGACATATCTATACCAAAATTTTAAATGTTTATTGCCTACCGGTGAATCTAAAATTAATTTGGTGAGGTTTTCCATGAAAATTTCTGCTAAAAGGGGGCTAAGTGGTGATCCCATTGCCAGGCCTTCTGTTTGTTTGTAAATTTTATTGTTAAAGGAAAAATAGTTATATTCTGTAATTAGCTCTAAGGTAGTTATAAATTCGTCTATAGTAATCGGATTAATATGTTTATTGATTAAAATTTGCGAATCACATGCTCGACAATAACCACCAGATTTAAATCCGTTAGATATATTACACTTCGCTGAATAAGGCCTAAGACTCGACTACCTGGCATCGTTGGAAATCCATAAAAACAAAACTAATCCGGAAAACCCCCTAATGATCGACCAAACAGAATTAATATACACGCCATTATTTAATGCGATTTTGTAAAAGTGTTTACCTGCGCCACCTTAATATATAAGTACCGAATTGTAAATGTAATTTATTGTATTCGTTTGATAATGTCCGAATAGGACGAAACTAGTCACAATAAAAAGTGTAAAAATTCGTGATACTAGCAAAGTGTTATTATTTCTTAAACCTATTTCGTAAGATATATACAATTTATCTTTCAAATTAAGACCATAAAAGAGTTCATTTATTCCTCTTAAAAAACTCATTAATTTATATCTTGAATTTTGGAGGCGTTCACTTCGTAGTACATTGTTAATGAATACCAGTAAGACGTTAAGCTTTTTTTATACTACTTTTTATTTTTATACAACACTTCATGATTAGTTTCAAATTACACAGTAATCATTATCAAACTAAGTCAATTTTGAAGATAAATTCCGGGTTAACTGTAAATTTTTGGATTATAAGTTGTGTTAAATCATCATATTTTGACCCCAGCCATTTCCCCGCATTAACGGGACACCCTGTATACACCTATATATTTATTGACCTATTTTAAGTTTATATGAATTATTTTTTAATAATAATTTTGCCTGACGTATGTAAGATTAGTTCGTCAAAGTTCGACTCACGAATACTTACTTACTTACTAAATTTTCAAACAGATGTCAATAATTCACCACTTTTAAATTTTTAAAACCTTAATTTAGTAAAATATTCACAATTATACACACCCCGTCCTCTCCTATACTGTTTAGTATATAAGTAATAATTTTAGTTCGTAAAATCCATTTATCATCTGGCTGATGAAGCCACTGTATGGCGAAACAATTGTTGCAATACATCGACATTAAATTGTGTAAATTCTTAAAACCGAAGTGTTTTATTTATCACCTATATAATGGAATTTCACCAAGTAAAAGCCTCATCAATGCAATATTTAATGTTATGTAGTATTTTGTATTGATGGCTAACAAATCTAGAGGTACAATATACGCGATTATTTGATTACTGTTTTTTTTATATAAGAAAGGATTATTCAAAATAAAATAAATAACTGTTTGGTATGACATAAATCATTATAATTTAAATACAAAAGAGTATCATACAGTGAAAGCCTGCCCAATTACCATATGATCAAAGAATCAACTTAGTAAAAAGAGTGCAGCTATAAAGTTATTTATATTCGCTTTATTTGCCATCTGTATGATTTCATCTTGTGGCTAGTGTTATCGTCGTAGGCATTGTTTTTGTAAATCACCCTATGAAACGGATTCGGTTCCTTCGACATAATGCCTAAATGGCTTAGTAACGTTGATAATTTCAGGGACCTTGCATTTTTCAGGTTGATCATCACTCCTCCTTTTCAACGGATTGATAAGGATAGAAGAATTTAATATTTTTGTAGTCTGTTTTACAGTAAACCTTTAATCGTAAAATAGAAGGATTTCAGAAATATGTCATTTAAATCTTTGTTTTATCCCTGTAGGATAACCGAACTCTTAGATAATGTGTTAATGATTAGATAGCGGTAAACCGAGATATTAACGTTTATTTATCAAATCCCTAATCAAAAACGTTGCACCAGGTAAATGGCAATCAAGTGAAAGGCAAGAAGTTATTGTAATAAGTAAATATAATGATATATTTTAAGCAGTATATAAATTAGGAAGGAATATATCAACCTGACAAGAGAGAGAACGAGAGAGAGAAGTGAAAAACCAAATGGAATAGGTCTATTATATGTAAGTGAAACAAAAAGACGAAGCATATTAATTAATTGATGAGAGAGGAGTAAGATAGGGTACAAATTGACTATATTAGGACAAGAGAATGGAATTAATTTGGAGTATATTTCATCATATTGTATAAATAAAGGTATTTTTCTTTGTCATAAAGAGTAACTAAATTTTATTATTGTTAGTAAACTTATTTTTACATTAATAAATTTTAATATGTCTTAAAGTCTATTACATAATAATGTCACGTTTCTCATATCTAATCATTACTAAATTTATAGTACATTAAAAAATAAATTTATTTCCATAAACCTATTTTCAATATTCGATTAAAAAACGATATCTGTACACTTTTTTATTATCATTTATTAATTCAATATTTTAAGTTATGAATCTAATAAAATTTTCGTTCAATGTAACAAGATGTTATATTAACCTTGTTAATAACATAGTACCTATTTATATACCTTTTCTTTATCCTTATCAATAAGTTAAATAATTATTGAATTGACATTGCTGATACTTGGAGAAATTATTTATCTTATACTTAAATAATTTATTGCAAAAGTCTTGTCAAAAATACAACACGGGTGCGCATTCTCCTTAGTTCGCTGAATATTTCTCCTTATTCTTCTAAAATATCAGAGAAGAATTAAATTAAGAATAATTTCATCGTTCGTTACTAATGGAACAAACAGCTACCAATTTAGTCAATATACAGATATTAGTGTATCATACCTTAGATGTGCCCCTAAAATTACGCACGATCGAGAATAAATTTATTTAAAAAGCAGCTGTCCTATATTTAACAGATACCAGAACAATGAAAAGATGGCACTTAGTACTGGAATTATATCGATATTAATATAATTATGTTTTTAAACATACCACTAGTTAATTGTTCCTTTTTAACTAAATTATACACTTAAAACGAATTGAATAATACATTACAAAATAAACTAAACAGAGTTGATATGAATTAATGGATTAAAACTAAATGCATTATCATTTCTTAATAGATAATATGTAATATAATTTCATTACAAACGTTTTTGTCAATCTTATCACTAATTAAGCATTCCACAAAATATAAATATATATAATATATATCCATCGTTCGCTATTTTAAGTAGTAAGAAGTAAAAACAATTGTTATCGATAATTAATAGACTACTGAGGCAAATATACAAAATAAGTAATAATTGTAATATATTACCAATTATATATTACTTCAAAACATATAATTATGTTTTAAACATTAAATGCAAATAAATGATCAATATATAATAGGCCAGCGCTTTATTTTCTTCTTGTAATTCAATTGGTGTCCGCTATTTGCGTGATTTATTTTAAATGCGAGACCTTTCCTTCTAAACGTCGCGAAATAACTCTACAGACGACCTTCCCTCGATCGTTGAGGATATTTCGAAACCAATTTGGAATTCTCCTCTTGTCCGTCGAGAACATTGATATTACTTTGTCACCTGTGGACGTGTTCCTCGGTATGTTCTCACAATATGAGAAATCGATCTTTCCGATCTCAGAACTACTTACCGCCGGTACCGGTAGGAGGAATTATAATATTCGGGGAAATTTGATATCCTAGTCGCCTTAATGAATATACATGAATTCAGATTATGTGAGATCTTATTTGTGGTGAAATTGTATACCATGATGGAACAAATCAGTATTACGTTTGGAGGAGATTAGATAATATGTATCAAGTGATTGTGATGAAGTTTAAGTTATTTATTGAATCATTTTGTATTTGTATTATAAAATATAAGAATATTTGTTTTTCTCCCAAGGATCTCTAGCTGATTTATATAATGCTCGTACACCGTTGTATATATAACCACAAATATTTTAGAAATAAGATTATAATTAATTACCTTTGCGGTAACTTTTTAATTATAAATATTTGTATCAATAATTAATTTATCTAGATGTTATAAAGATACTAGTATTATTTAATCCCAATTTAGATACAGGCATAACCATTAAAATATTAATATTAAATAATTATAATTATACAAATATAACTTTCTCTGTTTGTATATTGTCTATACGTGAATTTTTAAATATACATATTATCTATTATTATTAAATTTATAATTAGCATATACTTTTTCTTATACCTAATTTATGATGAATATTATAGATATTATATAGATTTTTGCATCTATTAATGAAAAATACGTCTTTGGGAGAATTTTCTGTGAAACGTATTCCGTTATTTATTAAAATATATATTAGTTTTCCTTTGATGCAGTTTCTTTTAACAATTTGACTCATATATATATAATTATATAATTATATTACAGAGTAGATCCTAAATATTATCATCGAAAGATATAATTGAAGAACCATATATGAAAATTATTATTAGAGTTCCAATTATACCGGACATACACGAAGGAACAGTTTTTTTTTAATTTTCCTGTCAAGTATAGTCTAGGCGGATCGGATCCTGTACGGTTTTAAAGTTAATTTACTTTTATACTTTATCTGTTTTGTATGACATTAACTTAGTGAATACTAATAATATGTACTTGATTATAGAGGCTTTTACTTCGTGATGCATTGTTTAATAATTCCAATAAATAAGTACATTGTATCACACAAAACTATTTATTTATTCTCGAAACTGCAGTCACGAAAATAAATGTTTTTGTGTGATACTTACAAAGTAACAATCTAATTTGAATAAATAACATTTAGTAAAAGATATTTTTATTACCCCAACTACAATTAAATCGAATAAATATTCAGTTTACTTTTTGCTTTTATTGAATTTTGTAAAACTTTCGATAAACGACAATTCACACAGTTTATAGACAATTCAAGTAAACTTAAATCTATTATTTTATTATTCATTTCTCACTTAACCTGCGGTAAAATATTTTTGTATTAATTTAATGATTAAAAACCACATGGCAGTTTCGAGTAAATATTCCTTAAAAGAAATTAAGTTGATAGTCATAAAAACAATTTTGTTTTTTTGTTTTGTTAAGTCTACAAAACAAATCACTTACTGAAAGAACTACTTCCCTGGATAAAATCTCGACAGATATTGAATTTTACAAAAATTAATTTACAGATTAAAAAATATAACACTAGTTTGAATGAACTGGTAGTTTTCCTGATTTTGAACAGTTTAAATCTCTTCGTTCTCAGTGCAATTTTTTAGGTGAACAACTCTATAAAAATCACATCAATAAAATTAAATCAACTATTTCTTATGATGCTAGATCTTTTTAGAAATATGTCAATTAATCCAGGAATACAGACGATTTCCCCAAGCATATGGATTTAAATCAGAAACTCTGCAATAGTAGATTGGGTTAACATATGTTTCGAAAGCAATCCGGATTATATAGGGTTTTCCTCAAGGTTCCTATTAGAGACCCTTTTTATCTTCTCTGTTTATAAACGATCTCTAACTCCTTTATTAAGTATTCAGAGTGTTCCATTTGCTGATGACCTTAAAGTACTTCGTTTAATTAAAGGCATATCTGAAGCCAGTTACTTATTAGAGGACATAGATCACCTTTACAGATGCTGTTGTGATAATGATCTCTTTTTTAATTAAAACAAATTTCCATTTCCTAAATACATGGAATTAGTTCATCCTCACCAAATCACCTTAAAAATCTTGATATTGTATTTGATCGCAATCTTACCTTTGCTAATCACATTGATTCAATTTGTGCCACAGCCTTACGAACACTTGGATTCGTAAATCGTTTCGCAAATAATTTCTTACTTAATACACAGAAAATTTTATACACAAGAGTATGCCTCTTGTATTTGGTCACAATTGTACATTAAGCATGTTTTACAACTTAAAAGGGTACAAAACAAATTCCTCCTATCCATGACGTTTAAACATGGTTTTAGGCAAGCTGAGTACAGTGCTATGTTATTAACTCTTTACAATTAATGTCTCTGCGCGAGAGATCTATATTTGTTGATCGAAGTATATTGTTTAAAATTGTAAACGGTATAATAAATTGCAGTGTTACTGGCAAATTTGAATTTCAACTTACTATCGATAACTACGTTTACTTTAATCTTTAGAATAGGACCCTATTATATTAATTGTGCCAGACGTAATCTTTTAATTAAATAAACACAGTTATATTTAATAATAATAATAATAATAATTCATTTTATTTCCCAACAGACATACATATATCCAATTACAGGGAAACTTAACATTACTTAACACAGTGTATTCCAATAATAAATAATAATAAAACAGAAAAAATAAAGATAATACTAATAATTACAACAGTATTTTATATATATATACATACACATGTACACTAAAAAACAATACAAATATTTATCAATAAACTCAAATTATAATGAACTCTATAATAAATTTTCAAGATTCCTCAGCATAACTGCGGGGGAGTCATTATAAATATCAACAAAACAATGAACGTTATTATATAGCCGTATGATAGTATTAATTGGTGAATAATAGTGCGCAGTGGTATTTGGAAACGCATAACTAAAAGCTAAACTATTCCTACCAGCTATTCTTGGGACATTGAACATTAAACGACTTAATATGTTGGGATCGTCTATTAAATTATTTACAATGTTTCGTAAAAATAAGACCCCCGCACAATTACGTCGATAAAGAAGTGTTTTAAAATCAAATGTCCTAAGGAGATGTTCGTAACTAATATCTGTATCTGGATATCTTCTATTCACACGCAAATACAGCAACTTGAGAAATTTCTTCTGTATATTTGCTATACTATTCTTATAAATATGATAGTGCGGTGACCAAATAACTGACGCATATTCTAATTTGGAGCGTACATAGGCGAAATATAACTTTTTTAATACATCAATGTTTACAAAATCTTTGCAAATTCTATGAATAAATCCTAGCATCTTAACAGATTCCTTACATATATTATGTATATGAATATTAAACGATAGACTTCTGTCAAATGTTACACCTAAATCCTTAATTACATCACAACGTTCCAAATAAGCGTTATTTAGAGAATAATTATACATTAAAACAGACTTCTTGCGAGTAAAGACATGCACTTACATTTTGATAGGTTTAGATTTAAAGAGTTAATAGAGCACCATTCGTGTATCAAAGCCAGATCATTTTGCAGAATCTCACAGTCCTCAACGGATTCAACAGCTCTAAAAATCTTCATATCATCAGCATATAGTAAAACCTTGGACTGAATATTACTAGTAATATTATTAATAAAAACATTGAATAGAAGGGGTCCAAGATTTGACCCCTGCGGCACACCGCTATTGACTTACTTCACTCTTACTTCACTATTTTATTTAATCAATAAATGTACATTTCGAACTCTATGTGTCCATTTACAATATTCGTAATCTTTTAAATCGGATGATGAGACTGTGCAACATGGTCTGTTCTAAGTTAAATTTTATACTTTGTGGAACTTCCTTCAATAGATTTAAGAAACGCCTCCAATTTATTGATTTTTCGTCATGTGATATTTCTGTCTGATGTGTTAGTAGTGTTAATGTGCTAGGTATGTATTATTCTTATTCTTTGTCTCTATATATTGTAATGGTAGACGACTGCTGAAGAGCGTCGGTCTGGGCTTCGTTTTATACCGTACTCTTTGGTACGGTGGCATTGTTCCGGTTATGTAGGCACCGAAATTCCTAGAGTAGGAATGATCCTCGTTATGACCACCGGTAACATGTTGTATGTCGATTTTTGATAGTCGCAGTCTCCACATGATCGATTTTCGTGAAGAAAAATGCCACCATCATATGATGTATATAGCTTTGGATGCACCATAGTTGTATTTTAAAATCATTTTACAAAACAAAATTATTGCTCGCACGTCAAAACGATATTGCATATAATATCTTTTGCAGGAACCATGCGGGCAGCAACAGCAAAATTATTGCCTTTTGATAGAATATAGATGGAGGCTTTGTCTCTAGGTTGATTGGAAAAGTTGGAAAGTTGTATTTCTCTTCTAGTTTGTCGACAGTGCTTTGGTAGTTGGTGGCAAAGTGTCCAAAGTGTACGGTGATTTTTTTTTTAGAGTAGAAGGCAAATTATGAAAAGGCACATATCGGATTCGGCTCGTTCTGTTTAGGATAGTTAACGTAATTTAGTAAAATTGGATAAGATTTTTTGTATTTTGTCTGAATGACAAATATGTTCAGCACAATTACAGTTTATGTGTTAGAATTTCTTAATCGGATGCAGGGTATCTTCTCCATAGAGTCTGATGATGTTGGTGCGGATAGTGCGAAGATTATTTTTGTTCATTGTAATAGAAATTCCTTGAATTTGCAAGTGTTGATGGTTCTGAAAAGAATCGATTTACAACGTTTCGACCAAGTCGCATTGGTTTTCTTCTGGCGGCGATTACACTGTATTGTATTCTTTTGATAATGTCCGAATAGGACGAAACTAGTCACAATAGAAAGTGTAAAAAAAATCGTGATACTAGCAAAATGTTATTATTTCTTAAACTATTTCACAATTGAATATGTTCATAGGATTTACAATAAACTGCAGAAAAGTAAGTAGCAAATAAATTAACATACACTTGTTTATTTATCCACTTGTTTTACTAAAATCACAAATTAAAATAAATGTTAAATTCTACTATTAAATTGTTTATAGATGGATTTTCTTAAATTCGCATATCGACATTTCAGAACCTTTAATTCTTTAAAATACCCTATGCTTCAATTTTTTAATGGGATTTGTTTTAATTACTAACTAATTCAATCTTATTAAGACACCGTAAAAATGTGGAATTTTTGTTTACATGCTTACAAACAGGTTATGATGTCGATGATAAAAATAATTTCAGAAACGTTTAAATAAATAGATAAGAAACAAAGACAAGATATATTTAAAATCTAATTATTTATGTACATTTTATAATCCACCGAACCTAAATAACAATTTAGTAGGTGAGACTTAGCAAATTAAAAATCATATTGCAAAACATGAATAATTAATTATAATGACTAAATTCATTTTAATACCACAAGCAATATAGATATTGTTATGAAAACTATTTATTTTGGAGATGTTAATATGTATTTAATTCATAATATTGAAATTTCTATCTATTTATATACTGTAGGCCAATTTTCACAGAGCCATAATTTAATTTAATAATTAGATAAACCCCTTATTACTATTAGGGAACTGATGATGTACTTTGTCACAATAACAAAATTGTTACGGAGGAGTAATAAGAAGAATATATAATATTCACTAAAAGGTTTCAAATGAATCAGATATTTATCAGAAAACGCATTTTATTACTTTGAAATTAATGGTTGTTCTTCTTTTATCTAAATTACGTATATCTAGTTATGACTGTATTGGGATTTTAATAAAATACAGTAATGTAGGCAAATTAAACACAACACAAATAACTTAGACATATAATTATGTACCATTTAAGTATATTTTTAAATTTGATGAGTCCATATATTTAATATATTTACAAGAGTTTACTTTTTGTATGAGGTGCACTTAAAATAAATTTTTGGTACCTTTTCAATTACACTTTCTTTATTTAAAAAAATCAACTTCTAAAAATATAAATATATGGCCTACAAATATTGTTTGTAGAATTTAAATAAACAATTTTAAACATTTAAACATTTAAAAGTCAATCAGATATATTTACTATTAACACATTTATATAACAAACAAAGATAATAAAATTCGCGTTAATTTCTATAAATATCTTGATCCGGATCCAGTCGTCAGCTTTACCCATAAATAGATCAAACCCCAGACTGAAGAAGGACAGTCTTACTTGCGTGTATCTAACGGTCGGGTCTTGAAAGTCCATAACTGGAGGAGAACGTGAATCCTTCATGCGTGAATTAGTTTTGTAGGACTAGGTTTTATCGCCAGTCAGTGCGAGCTATTTAATTGCAACGCTAATTGGTATTTAACGTCAGGATTACATGCCTTATGGTAGGAAGCCGTTCATCTAAATTAGGATAAAATATTCCTGAATAATTACGTGGGATCATGGAGTAAAATTTAATTAAACATGAATTCCTGGCTCGTTTAATAAAATGACTGAAAGATATAGTTTGTGAAAATGTATTGAGATTCATCAGTTTATCAATTCTATTTAGTAGTTGTTAAATCTTGTATAATTTTTTTACAAATATCCACTGGTTTTTGTTATCAAATATAATATGAATAATGATATAAATCGAACTACTTGAATTTATATTTTCATTTTTTATACATTCAATTATTTTAAATTTAAATTAATTATTAATAGGGCACTGCCTAATAGTAATTTTTTATATGTTTCAATTAGTATATTTATTAAAATAGTGGTCTATTTATAGGTGACTATTTTTTACTTTGGTGTACATAACAAGTATTGAATTATAGCATAGTCGCCGTTGCATGGCTGAAATTGTAATCAGCACAACATTATTTTGTAATTGAATTATATTGCTTACCTCTGATTTCTTTTAAATTATATATATATATATATATATATATATATATATATATATATATATATATATATATATATATATAATATTCTTTATTATTGAAAAATATCTGTTAAATAGGTCTAGAAATTGATTTGTTTTTTTCTTAAAATCAATTTTAATTACAATTGGACATTCAATACATCAGTTTTCATTCCAATTTTATTATTTACGGCTTTAACCTGCTTCACTTGAATGTTGACATTACATAAGCAATTGCTAAAATATTGGCTTTCTTTCATGCTATGGCTTATTACTTGATTTTTAGATCTCCAAATTAAAATTATTTAAAAAGAGTTAAATGCTTTAATAAAATAATAACTTACATAATCAGGCTTTTGCGACGGTTTTTTATTCAGTTTATAGATAAATCGACACTTACCTAAATATACAAACCGGTGGTTATAGTTTAGAACATTTAAAATATGTAAATACAAGTCTATAAATATAAATCACTTATCGGAACTAACTACTTCTTTGGCTAATATTGGATATTCGATTACGCAGAGGTAATTAACAAATAGTAATTAATGCAACTAGTGTTGCATATTGCCATATTACTTTTGTATTACTAATTAATTTCTCACATAACTCGCAATGAAACCTTACTGTCGCAACTAGTCAGAGGCGAGTTAACAATAGTCAAATAAAACCGATGGTTTCAATCGTCCAAAATATTTTATTTTTCTGAACCCAACTGTAAAAATTAAATATATTTGCTTAATTGAATTAAATTAAATGTAAAGATATTTTAATTTAATTTTATCGTTAGAAGTCTTTTGATATTTTGCTTTCGTCAGTTTTCTTTTCGATTTGACAACGGATAAATATTAAATCAACTTAATAACTAATTTTATGAACAAGAGCCCACGTGAGTACTTAATAATAAGGTAATTACTAAGAAAGGGATATACATTGAAATGTGAAATAATTAAAATAGTATAAACAAGTATTTTGAATTGAATTTTAAATTTAAATCGGTGCCAATTTAATTGTTCATTATCAATACACGTTTGATTTAATTTATCTAAGTGTTTATAATTTATTTAAAATAATTTATTTGCACTTAAGAAATGATAAATACATTAATAAATATAATTTTTATTCATTAAGACTTGATTTGTTTTAATGCCCTAAAGAAATTAAGTTTATGGGTATTTCTTGGTCATTTTCAATGCACAATCGGTCATTTTTCATAATTTAATTACGAATTTAAGTGTATTATTTGGCATAATCTCAACATCGTTAGTTCCAATCAAGGATCGTTATTTAGTAATTCACGCGTCGATCGCCACGAGTGCGCTTGGCAACAATGGGGTTGCCGTAAATAAAATTTCGGTTTTGTTCCTCCCCGCGGCTGCACAATGCGTATATGCGCCCCGCCTGTCTATAAATCCTTATCTGTGTCGGTGCATTGTGCATTTAAGCCCATATTGAAAACATCCCAAAGAATTACCGCAGATCATCATCCTTATGAATGGCCACTTAACTTCGTCCTTAAAGTAAGCCCCGTGCCAAATAAATGGCTACTAAATTAACATTACCCAATTTGAAATGATCCAATTCGGTACTAATATTGCCATAAATAAGTGTTTCTTTACTAACGACGTATAAATAAATTATATCTTTGTTTCGGTGTAAGTAATAAGAATAAGAACGAATATACGGAAAGAATGAAGCCTTTATTTATGATTTAGTGCAGATTAGCTTGCAGATTTTGAAATATGATTTGTAGTAAAAAAATAGATACGAGGGATTGTAGGAAAGTAGTACCCGTTTGTATCATGCGAAGCGCTGGTGCATAGAGTAGCCGCCAGATGTGTGCTAACTTGTTCAACTAAATTTCAGCTGTCTAGTGCAAAGTTACGTCTTGCTGGTATTGACTGTGTTAACGTTCAACAAAATAAAATAAAAACTCTGCCAGTTGTGAAGGTCTTTCTCTCAACTCAAGAAATGTTTTCAGTTAAAGGATATGTATGGAGAAAATATTATGAATGTGTCGTCTGTTTAGTGCTGGTGTCGTAATTTCAACTTAGGGAGAGAGAACACACATGATGACGAGCGTACGTGATGGCCGTCAGTAATTACGGACGAGCTTTCTACCATAGTCTAGACTTAGCTTCTTCAGATTACTATCTCTTTATAAAACTCTAGGACTTTTTGGCAAGTAATAAAGATTACATATCTCAATTCACTGGTGGCGGAGGAATATGAAGCTGGGATAAAAAAAAACTCGTCACACGTTACAATACAATAATAGTTTTTTCTTATATTTCCAAACGCGTACTATTTTCCTGGTCGCCCTCGTATACCTGTAGATCGACAGATGTTCAGATAATACTGTATAAATGACGTATAGCCATCTTTCTACTTCCACACTATAATTGAGTAATTAGGTTGCGATTTTCCATTTAAACCTCCCTCCATTGTTTTCGTAATGGTTATATGCATGCATTGTTTTTAACTACATATATCAATCTTTATTGGATCATGATATTTTAGTTTCTCCCAACATCGTATTACATCTCCTCCACCCTCAGTCACCCCGAGGTTACTCATGGTATAGAAAATGTATGCTATTACTAGGAATACATTTTTTATCTTTTTCATTTATTGTCTTTCTTGATAATCCTTTGCATTTAGAAGGTTAAACGTGTTTATATGGTATTATTGTTGATAATGTAATTATAGTTATTTCCAGACAAACGGAATACTACTGAACGTGTGCCAAGAATGCTGAAAAACGTGTTCAGTATTTCTACTTTAATATCGATAATTTCCAATTAAATTTATATGTATAATGTTTTTTTTGAATTTACTCGACATAACATTTAAAGAAATTCTGTTATCACAAATAATAAATACTTGAGATAAAGTAATGGAAGTTCAATAATGTTAATATGTTCATTTCAAGGAAAATGACAATTCAACCTAGTTCTGCGTATTATTTGAAATTGATGACTAACTCATATTATTATTCTAATTTCTATACATAAAAGAACTTGGTAAAATTTCTCCTGCGATTTTGTATTAAAGGAATGCTGAGAATATTTTTACTAATAGTAATCAGAATAAATTATTAATTTATTATGTAACCACTAGAGACGTATATTTAATTAACTTTTTATATTTTTATTTTTATCTGTATATATATTTTCGTTTGTTTTAGTTTTTTTACTTTCCCTATATACGAAGTATATATAGGAAAGTATTGTTTTCGTGATTTTTTTTTCAAAATTTTCTTTTGCGGAAATATTCGTTTGAGGTCCCCTGAGTTCATTATAATAATTTCTGGAAAAAAAAATTGTGTCTGAGTGTGTGTCTGTCTGTCCGTGGGCGCTGTATCTCAAAAACATATGATCCGATTTAAATGAAACTTTAAATTTACGGTTTTATCGTTAGAAACTGGAACTGAAAAGCTTTTGGTGAACATTCAAAAACCGGAAGTGGTTGTTTACTCGAGGCGTTTTTTTGTTTTTTCGTGATATTTTTCTAAATATGAAAAATTTAAAAAAATGGTTCCAACAAAAGTTAAAGGGAATAAAAAACTGAATAAGTTTGATTAAAACATATTTTTCATAAAATTCTTAACTTTTGAGAAAAAAAAAAAAAATTTTTGATATTTTTTGCCAATTGCTAAAAAACTATTAGAGTTATATGAAATTTGTATTACCAATAATTGTAGCGAATTTAAAAGTGCACAAATCATTAAGAATAGCCTTTTTGCGTAAACCTCATAGTTTTTGAGTAAAATATAGGGAAAGTACTATGATGGCCACATCACCATTTTCGGACTAGTATTATACATGCTTGCTATTATTTAAATATACATTGATATAATAGAACAAATATAATCACATAACTCTAAAAACAGCCCAGATTCTACCATTCGGTTCTCTTCGAAGCAGCTACTGTTGACAGGGTAACAATTTTTTAATGTTTACCGTTATTAATGTTGACGCTTTCCTAATTGTTCGTGGTTAGTATAATCAAGTGAAATGATTGCAACGTTTAAACAGTAGATAGCACCTTGATGGTGTCTTTATTTTTAACGTTAAATTTAATTTAAATTTATCTACGGGCGTTCTTTATAGCTCTGCCAATTCTCTGAAACTATACAATATCCTCATATGTCACATTCCAAATCTGGTTCTACAATTGATTTTAAAATATTCACCAAGCTGATCTCGACATTTGTGTGCGAAAAAATAGCAACTACAACAATGCTAATAATGGTGTTTCAATGCATTGCAGCAAACCATATCTTAAAAACCGATAGATCGATTCCCCAAAACTCTTTCGGTCGGGAATTATTATTATAATTAACGACGAGATTAAATATCTACGGACAGTTATCCAGCTTTTAATAGCGAACTCCAACAAACAAAGCTTTAAGACTTGTACTGATTGTTCCGACTTACATACACAAATCCACCATGAAGTTTCGTAGAGTTTATCAGAGAGCTTGCGGTGAATTTCTACAATAAACTAGATGAAAGTCCACCGTTTGCAATAATATTTCTGAGCCACCGTAATCTGCTAGGTGACGCTGCTAATTTCGAGGACAGTGCCACTGTCTTTTACTGCCCTGCGCTGACAAATCCCAAATAGATTAGTGTAGGTGTTGTTAAAAACGATTTAATAATAATTGAAAAACTAAATAAACTAATAAATTTGTTGTTTTATTTAAAAACTATAATAGGTTAAGATATTATTATCGTCAACAATGAAAGGAAATACAAGAGTGTTTTGTTCAGAATTTATAATTATAGAGAAAATTACGATAATGGTAATAGAGATACTGCGTCACTACTTCTATTAATATTATTTCTATTATATCTTGCTTCTTTGGCCAATATAAATTGGTGTAATTTGAAATTGTTAGTTGGTGAATTAATTCTTCTATTTCCATTAAGTTTAATTTGAATTCTTATAATATTTGTTTTATTGTCAGGTATCTTCTTCTATATTTTAATAGGGATTCCCCTGCTTCAGCCAAAATAGCTCTAGTAGGAGATGATTTCATGGCTCCAATGGATAGTCTTATTGCCTTGTTTTGTATTGTTTATATTTTTTGTAACGTTGTTTGGCAAGCCGAGCCGTACAATGTGCATCCATAATCTATGTTTGGTCTTATATATGCCTTATAGAATACCAACATTATTTTGGGATCTGCACCCCACCAAATTTTCCTTATTGTCTTCATAAAATTAAATGCTTTTCGGTTTTGTCTGTAATGTAGTTTATGTATGTTTTCCAGTTCAGTTTCTGATCTAATTCCATCCCTAGATATTTATATTGTTTTACAATTGGTATTTTAATATCTTTTACTTTAACATATGTATGGTTAGAAGGCGAGTGTGGCTAAAAAATTTAAAAAGCTTATTTATTCATAGATGCTGTAAATACATGTTTACTACTCCAAATAATAAATTCGGATAATAGTTCTTTGGCATTTTTTAAACAAGGATTAACACTTGTTGCTTTAAAACACAAAATTTCGTCTGCATATTGTACTATACTCGCCTTTAAATATTTATGAAGATCTGCAGTGTATATGTTAAAGAGTGTTGGGGCAAAAATGGATCCCCATATCCGATATGAATCCCGCATTTTTACGTTTTTAATGGGCTTTAGTTTGGGGAGAATTAAAATGTTTTTTGCTAATCATGTTATATGTGATTCCGTCTATCCCAGGAGCTGTATTTTCTGATTTATTAAGAGCTAGCTCTAATTCTTCTATTTTACTAGTACCTCTAATAGGGTGCAGAATTTTGTTTCCTGTAATTTGTGTTGGTTTGTTATTAGCCGATAGAGGTGTGTATTTGTTCAGTATGTCTAAATATAAGTTATCTGGAATATTCTTTCCGTATTTTATTTTGTTTTAATTTATTTGTCTGGCAGTTGACCAAACCGGTGTCATGGCGTACTTTTATTTAATGAATTACAGAAACTTATTAAAGCATTTTTTCTTTTTCTTTTAATTTTCGCTTTACCTTAGCAAATATTTGTTTACATTTTACATGCTCATCTAAGTTAAAATTATTTTTATATTTGTTGAGTTGTTTTTTTTCTTTCTATTATGAGACTATTGCATTCTTTGTATGGGTTTATTGTTCTTTTTTTAGTGCAGTATGTTTGCTCTGGGCATTGAGCTATTTGCGCTACATGTTAATTTATCCTCTATTTCTAAGTTGTCACTTATATTATCCACTGTGAGTTTTTGATATAGAGGTCAATTTGCTCCTCTAGTGTCCCATTTCCGCGGTGTTAGTTTTTTCTCCATTTTACTTGCAGATAAATTTGTGTTGATGATGATGGGGTAGTGATCCGATCCTAGTATATCTTCAAATGCTGTGCATATCGTATTTAAAGCAATACATGACATTATAGTGATATCAGTCGCTGATTTGGACTGGTTTAGCCAAGACATTCTTGTTGGATCCCCGTTGTTGATAATAACAAAATCGGTGTTTTCTTGAGCCTCCACAATACTCTTTCCAATTGAAGACGTTTGCTTGGATCCCCATAGTTAATGGTGACCATTTATATCCCCTCTCAAGACCATTGTTTCCGACAGATTTTGAAATAATTTTGTATATTGTTTTTTATTTAAATTGTTATTAGGCGGTCGATATATGGAAAATATGTACAAGGGTTTGTTTTCAGTTTCCATTTTAATTCCATATATTTCTATGTGCTTAAAAACAGGAGTACTAAGATCTATTTCTTTAAATTTAATATTGACTTTAATTAATATTAATACACCTCCTTTGTCGTTTGGGCGATATTTCCTTATGCAATTGTAGTTTTTAATTTTGAAATTTTGTTGTGGTTTGAGCCACGTCTCTGAGATAAGGACAATATTTGGATTAAATAATTAAAACTGTTATTGTTTGATTTGATGGACCTTGCATTCCATTGTAAAATTTTTAAATTACCCGCCATTTTTGCTTCGAATATCCACTTATCAATTTTTTAAGTTTCTCCATTTTATTGTTTTCATTTGAATCGTCGTCTGTGTTTTTTTAATTTGTCGACAGAAGTTGTAATGTCTTTTAAAAATTGCTCTATAAAATTATAATTGTTACCATCTGAGTTGTTTTCATGGCTATTGGGATGAAAAATATTACTAAAGCTAAAAGTTGATGATAGATGAGGTGCAAAGTACGGTTGACCAATTACGTTTTCTGGGGTAGTAACACATTTACGTGTCTTGGTTGTGTTATTCTTACTCGTGCTTATATTGGATTTTGCATTATTAGAAATGCTTACCTTGTTTGTTTCATTTAGATCTCTTCTGAAGTTAATTGCGAGATGGGTAGGTAAGGAAATTCTTCAATGTTAGCTAATGCGGCGAAACTATTGCGGGTTGTTATGTTAGCAAATGTGGGACTGTCAGAGATTTTTCGGCTTCTTTAAACGCCAAATTGTGTACAGACATTATTGTTTTTATTTTACATTGTTGTATATATGTATATATTTAGGGCAGTCTTTTGATGCTGAAGAATGTGTGGTCACCCTATAATGTATGCCTTTAGTGACAAATAAATAAATTACAGTTTGTCTAGTTATTTTAGTTGGTTGTACATTTATGTCAATAGTCCTGCAGATACGTCTGCAATTATCAATAGCTACTGATGATTTAATATAATTTATTATAGTTTTTTCGTCAAAATAAGTATCGACACCGGGGATAATACCTCTGCGTTCAACACAGTGGCGCGAAATGTATGAAAAAAAATTATGTTCTTCCGATTTAGGGTTATCTATTAAACTATTCACGGCGTGCATATTGTTGATTACTTTTATTTTATTGAATCCAATAGTATTTACCCTAATAATGTATTGCTAAACAGAATCTAGTGATTTTAAATAATATACAACTTTTATCGGATGCAGTTTTCTCAGCTGTTTATCGGAATGTTCAATATAAATTATAAGTTCGCCCGTATTAAATTTATCATATCTAATATAGAGGTCGATGTTCGGTCGAATGATAATTCCACCGGTGTTGTTATCTTTATTTGGATCCGCGTGTCTGGCATTTTCTGCCAGGTTAGTTTTAATATTTCTATCTAAATCTACTTACTACTACTGTATCCACATCCATATTTCTGGTTCGTCTTTGATTTCACGAACAGAAACATGTTGATGTAGTATACACAGATTTTTGCAAAGCATTCAATGCAATCAGTCATGGTGTACTTTTGACTAAATTAAATTCATTCGGTATCAATGTAAGAACAATAGATCTAATCAAATCCTATTTATGTAACCGAATAAATTTTGTTGAATATGGGGGATATAATTCGAAACAGTATATTCCCTCGAGTGGGGTGCCACAAGGTTCCAATTTAGGTCCTTTTTTGCGTCGTTCATTAATAATATGATTGAAGATATATCGTCGCCAGTATTATTACACATAGATGATGTCAAAATATTTAGGTCAATAAAAACAAATGATGAGAACTACTCCTGAATTCTAATATACTCTTTTGAGTTATACCGTTTTACGTACTAACGAAATTAAGAATTTAGAGGTATACTTTTATCAAAAAATAACATTGATCCTTCTTGTTGAAAACATTTACAGTGATAGTAATAAACTTTTTGGCTTTATAAAACGCGCTTGTACTGATTTTGGAGATATAGATCAGATTTTTAAACTTTATATATGATATAAAAAATATACATTTGAATACTGCAGGTTAATTTGGTCACCTGCATATTACAAGCAAAAGTGTTCAGTTAAAAGTGTGATTTGTTCGATTATTATATTTCAAATTTACTGGAATATATCTAAACAACCAATCAAATTTTATTATAAAAATCTTTTAGACATGTTTAATCTAAAATCATTTGTAAGTCATCGAAATATAGCTCTGCTAGTTTCTTTATATAAGATTGCCAATGGTTTCATCGATGATCTGAATTTGCTTGCGGACCTAAATATTTACGTGCTAATTTGCAAAAAACAATGTCACTGCTCAATTTAATTACGTATGGAGCGGTTATATGGTTCTGTTTACAATGACACCTCAAATTTTTTAGAGATATCAGTAGTATTATTCATTGGTTTAAGTTTGTTATTATATTCTTATTTGTGTACTATATCATTATTTTAGTAATTTATCTATCTGGTCGTAAATAAATGAGTATTATTATTATATTATTAATTAAATAAGTGGTTAAAACAAGCATATATGAATTTTCAGATGGCAATAAAGTAAAATAATATTGCACTTAATTTCATAATTCACGGCGGAATTTAAAAATTATAAAAAAATATAAATAAACAACTAATAAAAATATATAAGTCCTTTACGTTGTAGAAAATTCACTAATAATTAGAAAAAACCCGAAAATATTTTCGTAAAATCTAAAACAAATGAGTCTTATTAAGACTACAAGAACAAATCACTTTTGAAACAACTACTTCTCTAGCTAATACTTCGACAGACATTGAATGATACAAAAGTGATTTGCGTGTTACAAAATAGCAAGGCTATCAAAGCAACACTAGTTTGAACGTATTTCTTTCTGTAAAAAGAACTAAAAATGATTGAATGAACGTAAAATTGTTTGTGAGTGACTATACTTTTTTTCTAATATAAACAACTATTAGGATAGGCTAGAAGCAATTATTATGAATCAACGCAAATTCATAACTATATGGGAAATATTGAAATATATAAAAATATACTTATACTAAATTTCTTCTTCGAAAGACATTGCAGATATATATATATATATATATATATATATATATATATCGTTGGTTTGTTTTTAACAAATTATTTTTAAATTTTGACAAATGTGTTACAAATTCGTTTTCAAGAAGTTTGCTTCCATTATGGGTGGAATATTTCATTCACTCGTCTTTGTAATGTGTATTTTCACAAACCAACTCACAAAGCAATATTCCAAATTTTCTTATCAATGAGATATTTTTGTAACAAAAGAAAACACAAATAAAAAAATTTGCAATTCTAAAATTAATTAGAATTGCATTAGCATTGGATTTGAAATTCAGAAATAAACATCAATATTTCCTTATGGGAAATTAAAATCGATGATTCCATTCCAGATTGATCGCAGTAACGCGAGCCACTACAATAAAGAATATAACTTTTACCAATAATTTTAGGACCAGCAAAATTAGAAACAAGTGAACATCCATTCATTCAATATTACTATTGAGTTGGTGAGGCTGATACATTGTGAAAATCTATATACTATATTACTAAAAATAAAGAATTCCAATAGTTAAATGGGCAACATAATATTTCCAATCAGCAAAAAATAATGTATCGTCATTCCGAACTGATTTTCAGAATTACTAAATAAAATAAGTTATGTTAAGAGAGGAAGAAACGTTACAAGAATTACAAGCAATAAAAAGAGCTAGAAATAAAAGAGGGTTAATGAACGGACTAGGCACTTTAATTAAAACCATGATACATGTTAAACCATCGAATAAAACAACGAATTCAAATTGAAAATCAATTAAAGTTAGGGAAAAGCCTTAACAATAGAATTAAAAATAAATTTAATAAAACATTCAAAAGTATCAATCATAATGAAAATCTATTAAATACAATAATAATAACTATTAAAAATTTAATAATTTTCTGTAAATTATATATAATACACCCGCCCGAGTATTTTAAAGCCATCGGAATTTCTAGATATTCTACGAACTATTTTAGGATTCTACGAAAGTAAATTACCATTTGATGTAAGGATGGAAATTTGCCTATTCACAAAATTTAATTAGACTATACCGTTGTTTAATAGTCTACAAAAATAACGAACTTAATTTACTAGATTTAATATAAGAAAATGATGTAATATATGTATCAAACGCTATTTGATAACTTAAGCTTTTACTTTTACCTGTTTTAGAATGGCAATTACCGAGGTTATAAAATTATTAATTTATCTGAAAATAAAAATTTGCAAATGAAATGATTACGCCTGAATTACGATCTTCTGACAGTCTTGTAAAAGTGCATGAATGTAAAAATAACTAGGATTATATATCAGTACATGGTTTTACAAGAATTGCCTCACTGCTTCTTAAACAGAATCATGATAGCTTACTTATTTTATATTAGAGTGAGTATTACGCAAAAAATATTTATTATATTTTACCTATTTTACACATACACAGGTATATATTATAAGAAACCCATAATGGAAGCAAACTTCTTGAAAACGAATTTGTAACACATTTGTCAGAATTTAAAAACAATTTGTTAAAAACACACCAACCAACAACTCAATCAAAATCCTTTTGTAACAATTTACAGTCTTCCACACACTCTATAACTTGATATAACTTCATATCATCAGCATAAAATAGGCATTCACTCAACTCAAAATGTTCTACTTGGCCATTAATGAACAGTATAAATAATATTGGACCAATATGAGTACCTTACGGAACATTCGAGCTTACAATTATTGTCTTAGATATGAAATTCTAATTCTAACATTTTGAATATGGTCAGAAAGAAATTACTTGAGCCAGGCTAGAGTATTTATACAATTCTCTCTTTTATAGTTTCCGAGATCCCCATAGAGAACATTTAAAAAACACCCTGTATATAATGTTTTAAAGCATTTCGAAAATCACATGTTTCAGAAATTATACTCAAGCGAGTAAACAAATATTTTAAGTGATTATTTGTAAAACAATTTTAAAAATATAATGTGTAAACAATTCATTTAAGATATCTGGAACAACGAACGAATGAAGTTGGCTATAATTAAGTCAATGTTATTTGCATTAAAAATATATTGCCTCGAATTCCACTATGAAGGTAAGAATTTTAATATTTCACCTATATTATATATAAATGCGACACGCGCTATATGTATAGTACAGTTAGTGATAAAGCATTACTGAAAATGAAACAAATACTGTATTTTGCTGTGCTTATTATAGGCATAAGTTGTTCTGGTAAGACAATATTGCTTTTATTTAAACCACATACCTAATACATATTATTGTAGATGATTGGGATGGATATGATGATGATGAAAGCTGGGGTATGTTTAATACTAAATATTACAATAAGATATTAATAATAATAATACATTTATTCGTGTTGATAACATCAGTTTTACATATGTCAAAAAATAGCATAGAATGTATACAGTTACAAGAACATATAAAATCAAAATTAAAGATACATTAAAATGAAACATAAGAAATACATTAAGATAATAAAATAATAATACATAAAATAAACATACATAAAATTCGTTTTCTGTACGATGATATATCCATATACAGGGTGACTGACGAAAAACCTTTGGTGCTGTATCTCGCTTATTTTTGATCCGATTTGAATTAATAAAACATCAAATTAAATGATTTTTAAAAGACTGATATTTTTTCTTGCATCCAGTTTTTGACAAAAGACGATCAACTTTTTTTTTCAAATTGCACTGTATATATATTTTGTACTGATCCGCAAGGAGATTTTTTTCTGAATCTAAATTTGTAAACGATTTTATCCATTCATCAAACCAAAGTCGAGAAATTGAGGATTAAAAAAAATATTAAAAATCAAATACCCATAGTAAACAATATACAGAGCCTATTCCAAATGTCAAAAGTGACAGTGTCAGTTATTGGTACAATACTGCAATGATTTTTAATAATTTCATAATAAAAATGTTGGAAGATTTCAAAAACTGAAAAACGATTTCTGTAGAAGCACAAAATTCTAGTACAGTGTTTGAAATATTGTCGCGTGGGGGTCGTCGCGACTTCGAGATCAAAGGCAAAAGGATTACTGACTAATTATTATTAGGGAATGGAAGGTTACTTACTTGAAAACAAACTTTCCACTGAACTATTTATTACTACACTTAACTAGAACTAGATGTTGGGGCAACCTCTTTGCTTGCAAGCCAATTCGCGACTGTCCCGTCCCAGCGGTCCCACGGATCTTCCTCGATTCCTCTAATCAGCATAAAAATTACTTATTAACAATTATCGAGGAAGTCCTTGAATTCCGCTGAGCACGGGCGTACATACTCGCGGACAGGGAGCGACATGATATTTCCTGTCTCAAATATCCCCTGTCCGCGACAATATTGCAACATTTTAATTATGAAATAATTAAAAATCGTTGCAGTATTATATCAATGGCTGTCACTGTCACTTTTGACATTTAAAATAGGGTCTGTATATTGTTTACAATAGATACTTGACTTTTTATTTATTTTTTTAATCCTCAATTTCTCGACTTAAGTTTGATGTATGGATAAATTTGTCTACAATTTTATATTCAGGAAAAAAAATCTCCTTGCGAATCAATAAAAATATATACAGTGTGTCCCATTTTAATCCGCCAGTAGCGATAATTCTGAAACATCGCATTGAATCAAAAAGTGTTCCAAATGAAAAGTTAATGGTTCTGAGGGGAACATCTGATGCCGTAGACTTTGCCCCCCCCGCCCCCCTTGGGGGGGCTGGGGGGCAAAGTCTACGGCATCAGATGTCCCCCTCAGAACCATTAACTTTTCATTTGGAACACTTTTTGATTAAAATGGGACACCCTGTATATAGTGCAATATTTAATATTTCACCTATATTATACAGGGTGTCCCGTTAATGCGGGGAAATGGCTCGACCATAGATTCCTGGGGTCAAAATATGATGATTTAACGGAACTTATCTATATCCAAATATTTACGGTTAAGCCGGAATTTGACTTCAAAGTTTGAAATTTTTTTATTTCTTTTGTTTATAACAATTGAACGCTTTATTTGATTTGAATGAAATTTATTATTAATAGGTATCATAATATCATACATCATTTCACTTATTGTGGACATTAGTGATTGACAGGAAGTATAAAAAACAGTAGTACCACCACTTAAAAACTAAAATATTTTTTTATTGGTGCATCCAATAAAATTCAAAAAAATCTATTTGAAAGGGCATTAGATTTAAAAACTTTTTTGACACTTACTAGTTTTTGATATCTTGTACGGTTTTTGCACAAAAAAATAAAATATGAATATAGTATACTCATTATGCACTCATTAATAAGTAAATATACTTACTCAATTGAATAAAAATTAAATAATATCAATTAATAAAATAAATCAAAACAACATCTAACACTTTTCAAACAATTTTCTTTGCAAAATCCCAATACAAACAAGATATCTGTTTGTTCCAAATATGAATATTTATGAACTATAATAAAGTTAAAAATTAATTGTTGAAAGACACTAAATAATTATTATTATACATAATTTACATTTTTTAAACAAAGACGGCCACGAAAAACATTTATTTTCGATTCGATGAAAAACTAGATTTTGTTTTTACTAGATAAAAAAAAAATATTTTATTTTTTTGTGAGAAAACCGTAAAAGATTCAAATATTATTAAGAGATGAAAAAGTTTTTAAATTAAATGGTCTTTCAAGCAGTATTTTTTTAGTTTTTATTAGATCCACCAATAAAAAAATATTTTAGTTTTTATGTGGTGGTACTACTGTTTCTTATACTTCTTGTTAACCAATAATAATAACTGAAATGGTGTATTATATTATGGTAGTTATTAAAAATAAATGTCATTCATATCAAATAAAGCGTTCACTTGTTATAAACAAAAGAAATTAAAAAAATTAAACTTTGAAGCCAAATTCCGGCTTAACCGTAAATTTTTGGATATAGATAAGTTGCGTTAAATCGTCATATTTTGACCTCAGGAATCTATGATCCAGCCATTTCCCCGCAGTAACGGGACACCCTGTATATAAATGCGACACGCGCTATATGTATAGTACAGTTAGTGATAAAGCATTACTGAAAATGAAACAAATACTGTATTTTGCTGTGCTTATTATAGGCATAAGTTGTTCTGGTAAGACAATATTGCTTTTATTTAAAACCACATACCTAATACATATTATTGTAGATGATTGGGATGGATATGATGATGATGAAAGCTGGGGTATGTTTAATACTAAATATTACAATAAGATACGTTGCTAAATTGTTTCTAATGATTACTCTTAATGTTACTAATCTACTACTACCATTTATTTGATGGCGGTGCAGATAATTATTCAAAACAACATTAAACTACAAACTATTTTTCCCCCCTTGTTTGGTGAAACACCTTAAAAGTGATTATGAAACAATATTTGCTAAAAAATGAATCGAGTCAAATTATTCTTATGGTATTTTACTGTTTTACTTTTCCTCAATTTTTCGTTTCAATTATTCACTTAATAAAGTCCCTGTTATACAAATAAGGTTTAAAAGTGTTTTATTTGTGAATAATGGTGTATAACGAAGTAGAAGCCTTCACCGTTAACAGTTTAGAATTCTTTAATGTGGAATAAATCAGAATCCATTAATTAAAGCTTCGATTACAAATATTTAGCTCTAATGGAAATGAGACATTTAATTGTTACCATTGGCAAACGTGTACCAAGTGATTAAATAATAGAATAAAAGAAATTTATTTCTTAATATTCTTTCTACATAATAATAATATTTAATAATATTTAAGGTTCTAATTCGATTAATTTAGTACATCTGAAAGTATAAATCACTATGTATATAGAATTACCTGGACCTTAAAAGATTTAGTAACTTATAAAAACGATTTTTTTATTGCTTGGCTGATTATGTGAACCTAAATAATCATCTTTACCTACTAGGATTAAAGTTTTTAGAGCACGAATTTTGACAATATGACTGATAGATATATACAAAATTAATTGGAGATTGGTGTTACAAGGACGAAAAATATTTAAATTCTATTGTTTTTATTAAATATCAGGAAGTAGTTAATTTCTTTAGAGATCTATTTTTCATGATTTTTATTTGAAATTTTACGATCATTTTTCGGAAAAGTGTTATAAGTGATAAAAACATTAATTAATTGTCTAATTGTTTATTATATAATAATATCAAGGGTACGTTATTGACATTAAAATACAGGGTGACTGACGAAAAACCTTTAGTACTGTATCTTGCTTATTTTTTATCCGATTTTAATAAATAAAACATCAAATTTAATCATTTTTAAAAGACTTTAATATGAACTGAACTGATATTTATTCTTGCATCCAGTTTTTGACAAAAGACGATCAACTTTTTTTTCAAATTGCACTGTATATATATTTTGTATTGATCCGCAAGGAGATTTTTTTCTGAATATAAAATTGTAAACAATTTTTTCCATACATCAAACTAAAGTCGAGAAATTGAGGATTTTTTGGAATCATATAAATACAAAAACAAACGCAAACTCATAAAATATAAAGATAATTTTTTAGAAATCTAATTCATATTTTTTTAGAATACTTTTAAGAGAAACAAAATTCTAAAAAACGGAATCCTGATAACCAATTTGTATTTGTAATATCTAATAATATTTTGTTCTTCAAGAAGTTATTATAATATTTTAGGAAATATTTCTGCATATTTATTATTTTATTATATACAATTAAACGTTATTTATATATTTTTTAAATCAAAATCAAGCAGTTTTTGAGAACTTTCACTAAGAGCTTTTAAGTTATTTTGGCAACATCTTAGACATTGCTAATAATAATAATAATAATAATAATACATTTATTCGTGTTGATTAATATCAGTTTTACATATGTTAAAAAATAGCATAGAATGTATATAGTTAGAAGAACATATAAAATCAAAATTAAAGATACATTAAAATGAAACATAAGAAATACATTAAGATAATAAAATAATAATAATACATAAAATAAACATACATAAAATTCGTTTTTTGTACGATGATATATCCATATATATCTACAGGAAAATTGTTCACGAATTTATCCCAATATTAATAAGCACATAGATTCCTTTAAATTATGTCATCATTCCCAAGAAAATCATATATGCTATACGGATCTTTCTTGCTTAGATATTGTTTTAATTTAAGTTTATATGAGTCCATTTGCAAATTTCTGGTTTCGACCGTTAACTTTTTATATAATTTTAACGCGTAATAATTTGGTCCGGTTTTTAATTTTTCCAGCCTAAATATTTTTGAGTATAACTCAATTTTAGTTCTGATGTGATGATTATTATGCTCATGTGTATCACATTTACCTATATGTGATTTTATATACAGCAGACATACTAGTATATAAATGGCAGAAAATGTAAAAATGTTTTCCTTCATGAATATCTGTTTACAGTCACTTCGATATGACAATTTTGCAATATTTCGGACTGCATTGTAGTCCAAATATGCAATGCCTAGATAATAAATGCCCCCACACGATTATTCCGTACCGAATTCTGGATTCATATAATGCATAGTGTGCCATAAAAAGTTGCTTATGTCCAACTCTGTTCGCCATTTCTCAAAGAAAAAAATGCTTTTCGCTAGAATTTTGATTAAAGCATCTCCATGTTCATCCCACTTTAATATATTTTGTAACAGATATTAAATTAGAAAATTTAATTTTCCCGTATTTGGTAATTGGTCGAATTTGAGTGTGATATTTGTATCTTCTACAGTTACTCCCAAATTAATTCCCAGATTATCTGAGAACGCTGTGTCTACAATCTTTTTCATTTAGTAAATCATGGTCAATATTTGTAAAAATATTGTCAAGACAGTTTTGTTTATGAGTGTTTTAAATAAACATTTTGTCAGGCTGTAGGTAAGAAGATAGTCGGTTAAATGTTGCTCACGACTTTCATTGGAATGGATAGTGGAGTCGCTTCCCAGAACAATGTTAAAATTCGGATTTAATTTGTCAAGTAAAGATAATAAATTGTTTATGAATATTGAGAAATCACCAGATGGTGATCGGTTAATACTTACTATATACATATTAAATCTACAACAATAAATTAAACATATTTCACATGATTTTTCAGTGGATATTTGATCTGTTTCTGCATTATATTCCCTGGTTACTACATCATCCCTAGCATATATTATAGTTCCTCTGTAATTTGCGGAAGAGTGGTCATAAAATGCTCTAGCAGATATATTACCTAATTTAGAAATTGCACGTTTAAAAATAGAAAGTGTTTGGTGTTTTTTTCGGTGTAAAAAATTATTTATCCTTACATTTTCAAGTCAGATTTCTGGGTTTTTAAGATCTTTAAACATATTTGCTGGTACTCTAATTTTAAATGAAGAGTATTCATCAGGAAACTTCGATTTTAATTGTTCGCACTTTATTTGACTAAAGCCGAGATTTGACAGGTAGTCATTTAGATCGGTTGCGGTTAGAGTTGGAACTAGGTAGTACACATGGACATAACTAAATATGAAGACTCCTTCTATAGGGCCAGTATTTCATTTCGCCATTCCTTGAATTACATGACGTTTGTTTGAGCGACGTCTATTTTTATTTTTGACAGGTATCCACTATTCTTGTTTGGAATTTTATTCGGTTTTTACGGCCTCTAGGCAATCTTAAATATTTGCAGTAATAATAAGTTCTTTATCTTGTTGCTTATTTGGTTCTTGTAATTCCACAGCTGGAGATTTTGGCACTGTCTCCTTTCTATCACGTATATTTTTATTAGGACTGTAATTTATTTGATTGGTATTTTTATTTTTATTCGGTGCACTTTGTTTTACGTGTTTATTATTTATATTTAAATCTTGTAGTTTTTTTCCAAACCTTCAATTGTATCTTTAAGTAATTCATTATTCTCTAATCATAATTTATTTTTTGTTCAATCTGTTAGATTATAACTTTTAATAAATTAGTTTCGATTTCCAGAGCCTCATACGATGGTTGAAAGTTGTTTTCACATTGGGTGACAATTTTTGTTGCATTTCTCCCAGGTATTTCCTCTTCCGACAGCCTTATGCCATGTGCTTGCGTATATATTTTCCAGTAGCATTTTATCCTTATATTATAAATTTAAAATATTAATATTTTAAAAAATACAAAAAGTTTACTGTCGAATGACGGATAGAACCGCGGACCTTTACTTTGCTAGAAACATTAGTTGTGCGTTACACTAAATATGTTCGTGTTCAGTATGGCCTTATATATTTATTTACAGTGGTGTGTATTTGCAAATAAAAATTATTTTTTTTGTTGCGTAACTTTTGAGCTAGCACAATGTTTATAGATACATGTTATATGGGTGGCACCAGCACCTGTTCCATCGCGACTTTTTCAGATCTATTGTGGATCCCTACTTATCTCAGATGATCAGCTCTAGCTTTGCCTTTTTGATTAGTCCTATTGCCCCTACCAGACGAAGTTGGGTATAGGTCTCCGCGCTTTTGTTCGTAGTGCCCAGCAATGGCATAGGATGTGGAACGAGTCCTCTTCTTTTTCTAGGCAAAATCTGCATGGTGCTTCTTCCACCGGCCCTATTTTTTCATATGTTTGTTGAGCTTTCAGTGTCCTGTCATTGTGAATTTTGGCAATTTTTTCTTAAGTAACTGTTTTGCCTGTCTCTGACTTGGTGAGTTCGCCCACCAGGTTTGGGCCTTTGTCTTCACTCATTTTTTATGGATCGTTTGCCTGCGGTTTTGGAGATTCCGCAGGAGAGTTTCGAAACAATTACTGCTTTTGACGAGCCTTGTTTGGCCAGTTCGTCTGCTTTGTCATTCCCAGGATGTCCTCCGTGTCCTGGGACCCATTTGATTATTACTTCTTTGGGACTTCCAAGATCATTAAGAGCACATATACAGTCCCACACTGACTTAGATTCGACCTGTGTGGAGCTTAGTGCTCTTAGTAGCGCCTGACTGTTGGAGAATATAGCAATTGACCTATTATTGGTGTCTTGTCGTGCTATTTCTCTTGTGCAGTGGTGTCCTTGGTGAGACTGACAGAAATCTTTGTCGCGGTTTTGTACCGTATATATCTGCACCTACCCCTTTGTCGTTCTTTGAGCGATCCGTGATCCTTTAGAAATTGTATTGTTTCACCGTGACATCAAGCCGTTGGTGTGTTTTTCCGTTTGATCGGATTATTGGCGTCTGCGACCTGGCTTTTCCTTGTATAAAGATGTGCAGTGGTGGTATATACAAGTTAACTTCTAGGGCTGCTACTGGGGTGGTGCTTAGGGCTCCTATTATACTGTCTTTGTACTTTTGCTTTGTCCTAGCCCACCATACCATTGCTCCATAGGCTATCATGGGTCTTATTATCCTAATGTAAAGCAATAGAGTCATTTTAGGGTTTAGTCCCCAATTTTTTCCGCAAATTCTACGACACCTGCCCAATGCTATTGATGCCACCAATTTTGTGATGTGTGGCCTCCACGTCATTTTGGCGTCGAAGGTTACTTCCAGGTACTTGGCCTCCCATACAAAGAGGGTTTCCGTACCCCGAGCGTCAGTGGCTTTGGGCCTTGCACTGCTTGTCTCTTTGTGAAGATGATAATTTATGTTTTTCGGGGATCGATTGCCAGTCGCTCCTATTTGCACCAAATGTCTACTATGTTTAGGGCTCTTTGCGCTCGCTCCGAGACAACTCCCGCGAACTTGCCTCTGATGACTATCCGCTTATCCTGGGCAGTGGATATCCTCTTTGGACAGTTTTCCTAGAAGGTCATCTACTAGTGTTGCCCATAGCAGTGGAGACAGTACTCCTCCTTGTGGGCAGCCTCCCCTTGCTTTAGCCTTAATTGTTTGGCCCCCCAAAGTGGATATGATTGTCTTTTTCTCAAGGTAGGCCCTGATCCATTGGCAAAAGCTAGGCGGGACTTCTTTCGCGTCGCAAAACGCTACTTATATATCTTGAAATGTGGCAATGGCTATATTTCCGTCTTCCATTGACTTTGTGATGAACCTGTTTAGGTCATCTAGCGCCGAGTCGTCCGTTGACTTTCTCGGTTGGTAAGCATATTGCTTATTCTTGAGGGGATTTTTCACCAGTATTTCCAATATTTCTTTGAGTGGGATTGTCTGGTTTGTTATCTTTTGCCAGAATTGTTGAGGCTGGAAAGTAGACTTTTAATAGTTCCTTGACTCTTTCCTCTATTTTCCCCTTGGTTTCTTAAGGAAGCCTACCTCTTTAGCAGCACTACAATCTTAGCATTATACAGTGTTATAAAAATGTTGATAACACCACCACTGTATTAGCTAATTGTTGAATCTCAGTTTAAATCCTTACCAACAAAATTGCTATTTTATCTAAAGACAGTAAAATATTTCCATAGAACTGTATTGCTCTTTTTATAATTACTAACATCTAACTAGCCCAAAATTTAATCAGAAATAAAAAAAGAAATTTAAAAGGCTAAAACGCATGTAAGGTAAATTCAAATATGTTTCAATGTTTAATAGTAGAGGCGGGTACTTCGTGATATATCTTGAATGAGTTATATTTAAAACACGATAATATATAAAATACACTGATAAAACGAAGTTATCGCCTTTAATTACAACTGAAATATATTTCAACAAAAGCTGTTGAAAAATTAAAGATAGGTTTATAGTTATTGTTTGTAACTTTTTGGCTTGGAATATACATGTGCTTACTATCAGGATTATAGATATCTGATCCAAAAGAAAAAATGCTATTATTAATTTATTATTGGAACATAAAACGCGACCGCAAGTAAATTTACTCGATAAGCAAAATTTGTCAAAATAATAGTAAATTACACAAATTAAACTTTATTATTATCACACACTTTATTATTTTCCTAGTGTTTATAATTTCGACACAATCTATCTGGCTATTATCAATCTAGAACTAAAAATAAACTAAATAATAAATAACAACTTAACGGAACGAAAAAATACCTATATGCCAATATTAAAAAAGAAAATAAAGTATTTAAATCATTGACCTTTTCCGGAGAAACAGCAAAAATATAAAATAATAAATAATTTAAAATATCCTTAAAAACACAACAGTGGGGTAGCTTTAAAATCCCCTAACAAAATGTGTAATTTAATATAAATTCATAAAATTCCTATAAATAAGGCAATTATAAACTAACCTGTAGCTGTCAAGGAGTATATATAGAAGAGTCTGGTTGAAATTTCAGAATAAGATTAAAAGAACATATAAACTCGTATAAAAACGAAAATGAAAAATTACAACGTTTGCAAATCATTTACGCTAAAATAACCACACCTATAATAATGATGTAATCGCGGTAATCTATATTTCCGAAAAGGGATTAACGATGCATTTATTGAAGGCATGGGAAATTTTCAAAGGAAAACGTAATCCGGACGTCCCACTCATGAACGACCAGACTGACTTGATATATACCTCTTTGTTTAATGCCATAAAATAATATAAATTGTGCAACAAATGTAATTTTAAATACTAGTTTTATAATAATCAGCTAAATTGTGTCGTATGATAATAATAAAGTGAGTGATATAAGCAAAGATTAATTTGTGTTATTTAAAATTATAAAATATGTATCATAACGTGAAAGCCTCTACAATCACGTTAGGAAGTAATTTGATTATAAATATAAATGTTTAATTCATAATAAAGAGCATGAATTATTGATCTTTGAATCTTTTTAAAATGTAAAATTACCATAATTTGAAATAAATTTAAATTTTATATAAGACACAAAGTTTACCACTTCTTGCCTTAAAAACAATCTTCCAATTATTTATTTAATAGAAATAATTGATATAAATATAAAGATTTTATAAAAGATAGTTTGTAATATTGTTTTGATATGAAATAATTGAATTTTAGTAAATAATTGTCTGCACAATATTTTTAGTAATTTGACGACCCTTACTAATTTTTGTATTTCAATTTAAATTTATGTTAAAAGAAGTTTAGTAGCATTTCTTTAAATTCTGTTTTTTCTGGCAACAAATAAATTCTTAGTTTAAAATTTGGTTTTCTACATCACGTCCAGTCTGAGACACATATATCTAAATAAATGTACAATTATATCTGGAACACTACTTACTTGACATAGAGCAATTATAAAAGGAAGGAAAATATGTTATTTTATTTATCCCTTATATTAGAATATCAGAACGAATCTCCAATTCTCCTATTGAAATATTCATTTATATATAAAATATATGCAAATTGCAATTCTCATAATTATAGTGTTACAAAAATATATTTTATTTAAAATAAAGATGAGACATTTCAACTCAATTTTAAAATATTTTAACGTCCATTGTTTCAAGCAGAATAACGAGAATGGTTTAGGATAACTTCACCGTATTATTTTCATTTGAAAACGCAAATGCAACTTTTAAGAAATTGTGGTTTACTAAATGAATTACAATAATAGCCTAGTAAACCTTGTTTTATAATATTATGCTATACACGTTATAATTATACAATTTATATTTCAGAAAACATTAATATTTACACTGTTTATTTTACATTTTAGATGGAGATACAATTGCAGTGACAGGAGGCAAGTATTTTCTATTTTGTTTTTATATTACATTATACGGTCATTCACTACCTAATTATTCAAGGTTTAATATACCACATCAATACATTATATAAAACATTTAAAAGCAGTTGGTTATTATTTTATATCATTAAAAATAAAAAATAAATACTCCTTGCTATAATTTATCAAATGTCACTAGATGAAAAATTTGAAATAGACCAATTTTTTTTTGTATTTTTTCAAAATGTGAGTATATTAGAAATATAGGATTACTACTTTTATAAATTTCAGTAAATTATTAATTATCATATCGGAAAATGTTTATCAAAGATTTCATTATATATTAAAAAATCTAATTAATTAATTTTAGTACAATATTGAATATAAACAATTAAAAAATATTTTGTGGTTTTGAAAATTAGTAATATTAATTATTTTTTATAGATTTTTGGAAACCTAATTTTAACACGAGTAAGTATTATTTTATGTTAACATATCATTATCTAATAACCACTATACATACAACATATTTATTAAAAAGCTAAAATATAAGGGAAATGAATTATATATATTGTTTTACTTTCGTCTTATTCATGGCTATCCATTTTTTATTTATAATAAAACTTAAAATGACTATAACTCACTTATTTTTAGAAATAACTATGTTGTATGTCATATTGGATTAAAGAGAAAAAAATTACCCATTGAATCATTGAATGAGGCCATAGCCAACTATGGTTTCCATTTAAAAAAATGTAAGTTTGCGTCATATCTCGGAAAATGATGGCGATAAAAAAATTCTGATTATTTTTTATTAATCTTCATAAAATTATCTAAAACTTTGTCCTTTACAATTTTTTTCTATCCGTTATAATAACCGAGATATATTGATTTGAAAAAATTGACACTTTTTACTTCTTTCAAAATATCTAGTTACCCATGACTTTTTTAAAAACTTTGAAAGTGGAATTTTATTTGTCTCGTAAATCTACACTTCTTTCCCCATTTAACCGTTTCTCTATCTCTTATAGTTTCCGAGATCTCCATAGAGAACATGGAAAAAAACTCACCCTGTATATTTTTTCTATTTCTACGCATAAAAAGAAAATTAAATTATCTAAATCGTTTTTCTCTGAGTCGTATTTCTTGTTTAAATTGCGATTGATATTGATAAAGCTTGTCATAGCTGCTATGGCATAAATTACGCAAAATATCTAGTAAGTGGTGACGATAAATAATAATTGACATCTTAGATGATTTCTGTCATTTCTTCGCCTGAAGGAGACACAGTGTGTCGAAACAATTGTTGCGAACAGCAAAATAAATATTTCATTTACGAAAATTTACCAAAGTGATTCTGTCATATGGTTTAAATTATCATGGAAGTGTTATCTCTACAAGAGAAAATTGAAATATAGGGTCCGCCAATAAGGGCGCGTGAACTTTAAAATTGAATAAAACAAGTTGTGTGTGAGGTAGAAACGAAATTTATTTTTCATTCGAAAGGGTATTCGACCCCATTAAGTATGGAAGATAACATCGTTCAAATGACCACCGCGGCTCCGTTTGGTAGCCCGGATCCGGGAGGTCCAATTTTCGATGACTCTGGAGCACATATCGGCCTCAATTTGAGCGATGGCGTTGCGTATGTTGACTTTGAGGTCAACGGTGTTTAGAGGCTTGTTGGCGTAGACCAGCGACTTGAGATAGCCCCAGAGAAAAAAGTCTAAAGGCGTTAAATCGCACGATCTCGGTGGCCAGTTGATATCGCCTCCGCGCGAGATGACCATGTCCGGAAATCGCTCGTACAGAATGTCCATTGTGGCATGTGCTGTGTGGCACGTGGCACCGTCCTGCTAGAACCACATGTCGTCCGTGTCCATATCATCCAGTTTAGGCCAAAAGAAGTTGGTTATCATCGACCTGTAGCGCTCCCCATTGACGGTTATGGCCGCCCCAGCTTCGTTCTCGAAAAAGTACGGACCGATGATGCCGCCGGCCCAAAATCCACCCCAAACAGTGACTTTCTGGGGATGCATTGCCACTTGGTGGACCTCGTGTGGGTTGTTTTCACTCCAAATGCGGCAATTTTGCTTGTTCACATACCCGTTCATCCAGAAATGAGCCTCGTTGCTGAAGATGATTTTTTGGCCAAAATGGGGGTCTGCTTCCAACTGCTCCAGAGCCCAGTCAGCGAACGCCCGACGCTGTCTGTGGTCGTTTATCTTGAGCTCCTGGGTCAATTGGATTTTGTACGGGTGCAGACCCAAATCCAGATGCAAAATTCTGCGAGTTGATGTCTCCGAAAGGCCAAGTTCCTGTGCACGACAAAAAATGGACTGCCTCGGGTTCTCGCGCACACTCTCACGGACAACAGCGATATTTTCTTTCGATCGGGCGTTTCGTCGACGTGTCAGTGTTGACTGGTTGTTTACTAAACCAGTCGACTCGAATTTGCCCACCAATCGACGGATAGTCGACTCTACAGGCCGATCATCGCGACCGTAAAATGGGCGAAGTGCGCGGAACGTTGCTCGAACTGATGACCCATTTTCGTAAAACAATTTAATAATTTGCACGTGCTGCTCGACACTCAAACTTGCCATGGTGATTTGGGGTTATATACTGAACAAATGACAGCAACTTTGACAGCTCTACCTCGAACAACATGGCCGCACCCTTCCGGCAAACTTCGCGCGTCTCTATTGGCGGACCCTTTAGTTCTTATTTATGGAGAAGCAGAAAGAAATGTATAACAGGCTATTTGCTTGTATGCGGAGAAACATAAAAAATCAAGAATTCCGTCGCAATGTTCGTTTTACCGCATCAAAAAACAATCTGAAACAGATGGAAGTGTTGAAACTAGGAAGCAAACGTGCGAAAAATCAGTAACCAACGAAGCATGAAGTAAATATTTTAGCTGCAATACATTACAAATTAGTGAATTAGAAAGGATTCAGGAGTTTCACGTAGAAGTGTTTTAAGGTTTA